>CM060699.1:78950153-79377653 GCA_030686995.1 Artemisia argyi
ATTAGCTTGTTACAATTGCATGGATGACGGGTTATATTCCTTAATACCAGTCGTAGGGTCGTGTACAATATTCCCTAACTTTATAAGCTCCTACTTCACTCCTATGTCGAGCCGACTAAAAGCTCCTAACATGGGATCACTAGAATTCACTTATGCATTAAATACAACCAAAAATCGTAGTACACCTCCGATCATGTTTCTTAAGACGTTCAAGCAAGTTACCAATGGAAGTCTGCCAGTTTTATTAAGCCTAACATCGAATACAATCATCCGCAACAATTATAAACAAACAATCAACCAATGATCAACATCTAGGTTTCACTACATCTAAGCAAACACAATAAAAACCTAGCCTGGCATGTTAAAAGAAAGGCAAGCATAAGATAGAATTAAACAACACATAGACATATTGAATGATTATTGGAAGACTTATCTTTATTCGAACATGGATGAAAGAAGGGTTTGAAACCCCTACAATATGATGAAAATTCGACCTAGGGTTTGTGGTAAAGTTCCTCCTAATGTTCCATACTTTACAATGAAAAATTGGAAAAATATATATAGAGAATACATCCTGATGACGTCACGTTATAGCTTCTGACGCCATCAACTCGCCGCCAAATTAAGGGTCGTATTGCCTAGATCCAGTCTTGACGCTGTCATGTAGGAATTGAGCTCTGGGCCGTCACTTGCAAAATGACCCTGAAGGCCTTGGTGACGCCCTCAGGTCAATAACACTAAAAATGTTCTGGGCCGTCACGTTATATTTTCCACTTCCACCTCTTTTGCCAAACTTGACGCCGTCATGTGTAAAGTCTTGACGTCGTCAGGTACTGTTCCCAGCAAGGATTTTGAGACTTTGTCGTTTTCTTCACTTTTATGCTCCAAAAACGTCCAAAATGCTTCCTTTTCCAGATTTCTCCTCAAAAGTACCTAAAATGACAAAAGGAACGATTTAGGGCAGTAATTGATCAAATAATCACGAATCGGGCTTAAATGACCCCTTAAAAGCGGTACACTTTTCGCCTCATCAAGTCTTTTACTTAACTTCACTTAAACTACATTTACATGTTTTCATAAAGTGATTTCTAATCAAGTATACTTTAGTTTAAGTACATGTGTTAAAAATGTCTTATAAGTATATTTAGCAAGTTTTCTAAATAGTATGTCTTATTAGAATATAAGCAAGCAAACTCTTTTTGATAAATCATTTACTTGCTAAACATCTCAAACAAACATTTTTAAGTCTATACATAAACTCTTTTACAAGTGTACTTTCTTTTTTAAGAATATCCAAAATTAGAAATCATATGTATACTTACATCATTCCCTGTATCACA
This sequence comes from Artemisia argyi, assembly GCA_030686995.1. Taxonomy (NCBI): domain Eukaryota; kingdom Viridiplantae; phylum Streptophyta; class Magnoliopsida; order Asterales; family Asteraceae; genus Artemisia; species Artemisia argyi. The sequence goes on from CM060699.1 coordinate 78,951,494, forward strand.
CATGTCCCTTCAAGGAAACATGTGTGTAAGAAACATGTTTTATTTTGTATAGATTCATACTCAAGATCTCAAAGTTGACTTTGTGAGATCTTGAGAATATTGTGTTAGATTTGGTAATATCTTATGAAGGGATTCTGTCAGGGCTTCTGGCGGAACCCTCAGGCATAACGGATGGAACCAAAGTATTGGTTCCGCCGTATCCGTGGGTTGGTCTGGAAGTTGGCCTATAAATAGCAACCCACTCTTTGAGTTATTCTTTTCACTTACTATCATAACATACTGCATATAATTCATTTCTAACTCAGTACAATTTCATATTTGTGAGTCTTTCTTTGTAGCAAGAAGATCACGAACTTACAAGCTTCAACACAACGTTGCAAGACTTGTCAAGCATAGCATAGTGTAAACTAGTAAAATTTGTACATCATTATTGTATCCATTTGTAGTGATCGGTTAGTATTTTAGTCCTCAAAATACTTATAGTATCGGGAGTTGTTGTACCCTTGTAAAAGAACTATCGGGAGTGGTTTTACCCTTGTGAAAGAACTCGACATCTAGCTTAGTGTCAGAAATAGTGTGTAAGCGACGTGTAAGGTTTTCTCCGCCGGATAAAGGAGCTTGTTGACTAGTGCAAGAAACTCTCGAGTTAGATACTCGGGGCGTGGAGTAGGACAAGGAAAAAGGGTCCTTGTAGCCGAACCATGATAAACACTCGTGTTATGGTTTGATCGTTTCATACTTTTATTCTTGCATATTATTTAGTGTTTGGTTAGTTTTACTTGTCGATTACATGTAAAAGTTTTCAAAGAAAATCAACTTAAAACCGGTAAACTATTCAACCCCCCTTCTAGTTTTCCACAATTGGCATCAAGAGCTACGTTACTCAAGATTTTAAAATATATTGTGTCTTAAAACTTGGAACGATCCATGGATTTTGAAAACTTCAAAGAAGGGCAATCTATGCAAAGACCACCACTATATGAACCAAATGGTTTTATATATTGGAAAAACCGTTTTGAAACTTACGTAAAATCAAACGATATAGATCTATGGTATATTATTATTATTGAAGGTGATCATAAGGCTACTGGAAGTGGTCGGGATGAGGATAGTTTACTCACTAAACATAGTGATGATCAAAAGAAACTAATTGCCAAAAATAATGAAGCAAAAATGATGCTTTATAATGCTTTACCAAAGAAAGAGTATGAAAGAGTTTTTATGTGCAAAACCGCTAAAAAAATTTGGAAATCTTTAATAACTACTCATCAAGGAAATTCACAAGTTAAAGATAAAAAAAATTGATCTTTTTGTCCAACAATATGAACAATTTTCTATTCCCAAATATGAAACTATTGATAGTGCATTTGCTAGATTTAACACTATTATTACTTCAATTAAAGCACTTGATGAATCTTTTTGTAGCAAGAATTTTGTCAGGAAATTCCTTAGAGCACTCCATCCTAAGTGGAGAGCAAAAGTAACGGCTATTGAAGAATCTAAGGATCGTTCAAGCATGGCACTTGACGAGCTTATTGGAAACCTCAAAGTTCACGAAATGGTAATGGGAAAAGATTCGGAGATAGTTAGAGGAAAGAAAGAAAAATTGAAATCTATTGCCTTAAAAGTTAGAATAGAATCAAGTGACGATGATGAATCAAGTTCGGATAGTGAAGATGAAGAATATGCCATGGCGGTTAGAGACTTCAAGAAGTTCTTTAGAAGACGAGGAAAGTTTTTAAGGCAACCTAAAGATGAAAAGAAGTCTTCACGAAAAGATCTGGATATAAAGAAAGTCAAGAATGAAAGGAAGTGTTTTAGATGTGGAGATACAAGCCACTTAATAGGAGAATGTCCAAAACCACCCAAAAGCAAAACTCAAAGTGCTTTCGTGAGTGGTGCTTGGAGTGATAGTGAGAATGATGATGAAGAGCCGACAAATGACGAAGTAGCTCTTATGGCTCAAAGCTCAAATGAGGTACATTCCGATTCATCTTACTCTTCTATTGATGATGACACATTACAACAACAATACAACAAACTTTGTGAGTTAAGCTTAAAAATCATAAACTAAAACAAATTTTTGAAGACTAAAAAGGAATTTTTAGAAAACGAAGTTTATGAATTAAAAGAAAAAGCTACACGTTTGAAAAAGAGTAAAACTGTTGACACAATTTGCAAATCATGTCAAGAGTTTAAACTTGAAATTGAGAAGCTTAAAATCACACAAGATAATCTTATTAAACAAAACTCAAAGTTTAAGAAGTTTGATAAAAGTATTTGTTGTGCGGATGAGATAATGAAACTCCAAAAATCACACTTTGATAGAACAGGGTTAGGATTCATGAAATCAGGATCAATAAGTAGTTTAAAGAAACAAAGCGAAAAAGGACAAGAAAATAACAAAACTGTAGCAGTGACCCACGGAACTGCCGAAACCAAAAATTTGGTTTCGCCAGTTGAACCCATTGGTTCCGTGGAGGCTGCTGCAGAACAGAACATTTCAATAACTAACCGTAATGAATTTGTTAAAGTTACAAAGAAGTCCAACACTAGTTCAACTGAAACCAAACTTAAACCAGCCATTAAAATAGGAGTAGGACTTGCTAAAAATGAATTTAGAACTAGAACTACTCAACAAAGACTTAAAACACCTATATCCAAACGCCCCTTTCCAAAGAGCAACTACAACACACAACCCTACTTTCAACATAGCTGGGTCAAAACATACCTAGACAACATCAAGTTCCAAACTATATGTCTTGGAACCCATATCCACCATTTCCTTACATGAATCAAGGTAATGGCATGATTAACCAAAATGGACCCATGAGAATGCTTGTGATAAAATAGGTTTGCTTAAAAGTGTGTTTGGAACCGGATGAATCAAAGATAGTGGTTGCTCAAGACACATGACGGGGGACAAAAGTCTTTTCTCTACCTATCAAGTCTATGACGGAGGTAACGTTACTTTTGGTAGCAAGCTTAAAAGTAAAATCATCGGAAAAGGTACTATCTCTCATGACTCTTTATCTATTGATGATGTTGCTCATGTTGACAACTTAAGATTTAATCTTCTTAGTATTAGCCAACTTTGCCGTAAAAAGTATAAAGTCCTCTTTAGTGAAAACGAAAGTAAGATACTAAAAGATGGTATAACAATAGCTAAAGGAGTTCTTAAGAACAACGTATACGTCATGAAAATTGATAAAACATCTAGAGATAAACTTTGTCTTACCTCATTAGATGAGTCCTCAACTCTTTGACATAGACGCTTAGGTCACGCTAATATGAGACTTATTCAATCCCTATCCTCTAAGGAATTAGTTAGAAACCTACCCAAGTTGAAATACGACCAACACTTTTGTGATGCTTGCAAAATTGGTAAACAAGTTCACAGTAGCCATAAGGCTAAAAATATGATATCTACATCTAGGTGTCTAGAACTTTTGCATATGGATTTTTTCGGTCCATCCGCTATTCAAAGTTATGGAGGCAACTTCTACACTTTGGTCATAGTTGATGATTATTCACGTTATACATGGACAAGATTTTTGAAAAGTAAAAATGAAGCTTTCGAACAATTTGAAATTCTTTGTAAGAAAATTCAAAATCAAGTAGGAAATTGCATTGTGTCTATTAGAACGGATCACGGTCGGGAATTTGATAACGAAATACAATTTGGTGAATTTTGTGACAAAAATGGTATAACATATAATTTCTCGGCTCCTCGCACTTCTCAATCTAATGGTGTATTAGAACGTAAAAATCGGACACTTCAAGAGATGAGTAGAACAATGCTTAACGAAAAAATATTCCACAAAAGTTTTGGTGTAATGCCGTCGACACATCAACTTATATCTTAAACCGAGTCCTAATTAGACCATTTTTAGATAAAACTCCATATGAATTATATAGAGGTAAAAAGCCAACATTATGATACATTAAAGTATTTGGGAGTAAATGCTTTATACCAAACACCAAGGATTATCTCACTAAATTTGACCCAAAGTCTTATGAAGGTGTATTCCTTGGATATTCAAAAAATAGCAAAGCTTATATTATTCTAAATAAAGAAACATTAAGAGTCGAGGAATCGTTGAACGTAACATTCGACGAATGTCTACCTCCCTCTAAGACATCACCTTTGGTAGATGATGACTTAGTTGAAAGTCAAGTTGTTAATCAAATTGATTTAGAAAACGACAAAGAAGATGAACTATTAAATAAAGAAATAGTCAATGTTAAAGGGTCTAAAAGTCATCCGTTAGATAGTGTCATAGGTAAACTTAACGAAAGAACCTTAAGATCAAAAGCTCAAAATGAAAGTAACTATTTTTGTTTTATATCAACCATTGAACCTAAAAAGATAAATGAAGCTATAAGTGATGAATCTTGGGTAATAGCTATGCAAGAAGAATTGAACCAATTTATTAGAAATGATGTTTGGACACTAGTTCCTCAACCAAAGAATCAAACTATAATTGGAACAAAATGGGTCTTTCGAAATAAAATGGATGAAAACGGAGTTGTGTCTAGAAACAAAGCTAGGTTAGTAGTACAAGGTTATAATCAACAAGAAGGCATTGACTACGATAAAACTTTTGCTCCGGTTGCTAGGCTCGAGTCACTTAGAATCTTACTTGCATATGCATGCGCACATGACTTTAAAAAATTTCAAATGGACGTCAAAAGTGCATTCTTAAATGGTTTTATTAATGAAGAAGTTTATGTTGCTCAACCACCGGGCTTTACTGACTTTGAAAAACCTAATCATGTTTACAAACTTAAAAAAGCTTTATACGGACTTAAGCAAGCTCCAAAAGCATGGTATGATCGACTTAAAACCTTCCTAGTTGACCATAAGTACACCATGGGCCTAGTTGACAACACTCTTTTCACTAAGAAGAAAGAATCACACATTATCATAGTTCAAATTTATGTTGATGACATAATATTCAGATCAACTTGTCAAGAGCTATGCGATGATTTCTCTAAAATCATGCATGACGAGTTTGAGATGAGTATGATGGGAGAACTCAACTTTTTCTTAGGACTTCAAATTAAACAATTAGAAGATGGGATATTCTTTAACCAATCTAAATACATAAAAGACATGCTTAAGAAATTTGTTCTAGAAGATTCAAAACCTATCAAAACGCCTGTCCTCGGAAACCAAACTCACAAAGGATGAGGAAAGTGAATCCGTAGATAACACTAAATATAGGGGTATGATTGGTAGTCTACTTTATCTCACGGCTAGTAGACCCGACATTATGTTTAGCGTTTGTCTATGTGCTCGTTTTCAAGAAGATCCTAAAACAATCCATCTTGAAGCCGTAAAAAGAATTTTTAGGTACATCAAAGGCACTACACATCTAGAATTGTGGTATCCCAAAGGAACGGGTATAGAAACCATAGTGTATGCCGACTCGGATCATGCTGGTGAGTATGTTGATAGAAAAAGTACAAGTGGTATTTGTACTTTTGTTGGACATTGTCTCACCTCATGGTTCTCCAAGAAGCAAACGGCCCTCGCAATCTCAACAAATGAAGCCGAATACGTATCGGCCGGAAAAGCATGTCAACAAGCTCTTTGGATGAAGCAAGCGCTCGTGGACTACGGAATTGTTATTAAAGACATATCTATCCTTTGCGACAACAAAGGAGCCATCGACATGAGTAAAAATCCAGTCCAACATGCTCGTACCAAACATATAGAAATTCGTCATCATTTCTTTCGTGACAATGTTCAAAAAGGGAACATCTCCATCGAGAAAGTATCCTCCGAAGACAACATTGCCGATATTCTGACAAAACCCCTTAAACGTGAACCATTTAATCTTCTTAGACTAGGACTAGGAATTATGGAACCTACTTCATAGTTTAAACGTTAAATAAAATAGTAGAAATTCAAAACAAAAATCCTTGTTCTTATACCTGCAGGATTGGCGGAACCAAGAAAAACAAAGGGTGGATCCCTCTGTTTGGTTCCCTTTTTATATATTAAACCATAAAGTCCAATACTCTATACCACTCACAAAAAATAGTTACTATTCACTTCTATATCCATTCTCATACGAAAATTAGGGTTCTTGCTCAGCCACTCTTCATTCCTATCATCATTGTAAGTATTCTAAACACAATTACTCTCCTGATATGTATCTAGGAAATTCTATTTATGCACAAAAACTAAAAACTTGGGGTTATGCATCAACTTAGGAAATCATGAAGTGCATTTGTCATAAACAAAACTAATTGTGTTTTCCATTAGTTAGGAATTGCATCTTGTAAGACATTATCACATTATACCAAACACCCCATGTCAAAATTTTGAAAAATCTTCTCACATTTAGGAAAAATATTTTTTCATTGATAACACAAAATAAAAACGTTATGTTTAAAACATCACTTGCATTATGTCTCTTGAATGTTAGAGGGAATACATAGCTAATATGTATTTTCGGTAAAATTCAACCGTAGCTACATTGAACTAGGAGCATTTGGATTATCTCAAAATTTACACAAAATTTGCATAAGTAAAACCATTTTAAGCATTAAAATGAGTCGAGATAATCACAACTCCATATTGTTTTCATATAGGCACACACTAGAATTTTGACACTTAAACCATTATTTACATAAACTAAAATGTGAAAATTATGTTTCTAGGTTCATCATGCCTCCCGCAACCTTCTATGACCACAAAGACACCACCAAATACTTACCCAAACACCATAAGACCAAAGGGCTAACCACGACACAAGTAGAAATCTTTAAGAACCTTGAGAAGCGTTATGTCCATAAGGGTAGAACCATTGACCCTACTTTCCTTTCCGGAACCAACATTAGCGAAGAACTCTCTTTTATCAACTTCGATTGTCTCTTAGACATAGATGAGCCAATTTGTCCTTGTTTCATCCTAGAATTCTATGCTTCCGTGACCCTTAGCACGGATGATGAAGGTCTCATGTCATTTAACTCTTCTATCAACCAAAATGACTTTGAAATCACCTTAGATCAATTTGCTCAAGTGCTTCGTGTTCCAAATCGGGGCACATGTCTCTACACCGACAAATGGCCACTTTCAACTCTTGGCTCAATCCATGACCGTATTCATCCTTATGATACCCCTCTAGTGAGCAAAGAAGAAATTCATGACCACCTTTTTGTTAGGACATCTCATACTAGGAGAACCCGAGGAGGAGAGGAAGTTGCAAAAGATCCATTTGGAATGGAGCTTAACGAGTTGAGACCACAATTCTTGAAATGGGAGGAGATCATTAGGGCAAATGTCATTAGTACTTTAGGAAATAGGGACCATATCAACACTTGTCTCTCCTACATGCTCTATAGTGTATCCTCCCGCCAAACTTTCAACTTAGCTTACTACATTGCCAAAAGAATGGCAAACATCTCGGTCCAAGGTACCACCGCTCTTCCATACGGGATGCTTCTCACCCGTCTCTTTAGGTTTTGTGAACCTATTCCTCCAAGTCCTAGAGGTCGTCACCTAGATTATCCTATCATTCCACACACCTTTGTGCCATTAAGTGATGAGAGAGTTTATAAAGGCAAAGGTAAACGTCCTCACCCTCCTACCTCATCATCATCATCATCATCCATGAGTGAAGACGATAATTTACCCAACTCTAGGCTCCCACCTCTTGAATACCTCTCACAACTTCCAGCTATACCGAATGAGTCGGAGGAGTTCAAGCAAACCAAAGGAATGTGGAAATGCTTTGGGAGATTCCTTGGGAAGATCTACAATAAGGTGAAAAGAAAGTGAGGAGGTTAAGAGGGTGTTTGGCACAAGGGTGCATTTGAACAATTTGGTCGTTTAAACAATGTTAATTTATGTTTTATGATGTTTTAGGATGATATTATGTCTTTGGATTATGTGTGACCTAACAACATTTGCAGGGGATAACTATTTAGTACTATGCCATTTTCACTTTTCGGCTTAATACATGAATGCTAGAATCGCTCTTTCAAACTCTATAGGTAAGCATGTTTCTACCTGTAATTTTTGTATCTTCTAACTACAAAAAATTGATTACTTAAGTTTTAAGAAAAATTTTGGAATTCGGAAAAACCATGTAGCCGTAAAACCTGCTCTGTCTCGATTCTGAGCCTCCACGGAAACGACGGAACCCATTTTTTGGTTTCGTCCGTTCAGAAACTTGGTTCCGCCAAGTTTTTCCTGCGGATACGGCGGAACCCAAAACTTGGTTCCGCCCGTATTGTCGTTTGGTTCCTCCAGTCCTACAGCAAATTTTCATCCTTGAATTTTTTGAATTTTTCTAGTAATCCTTAGGTTCCAAACTTGCTTCCTACATGCTAGTTAGTATTTATCAGTAATTCTAGAGCTCTCTTAGCACACATTAAACAATATGATCATCATTCCCGCCAAAATTTCAAATTTGGCTAAACTTATCCAAGGAACCTTTCTGATATAAGGAATGAACCTTTCCTTTGGTTCCTCCAAATTTGTGGAACAACCTGACAACATGTATCCTCCATGATCACATAGCATTTACTTCTCCACTTAGTCTTTCACTCCATCCAACTCTATTGGATTGACTTCCAACGATTTGACAACTTCTTGGAACTCTTCCAAATGATTAGGAACCTCCAAAAATGTATGGATCAACATCAAATCCAAACACCAATTCCATATCATGTTCTTCCTATAAATTGACCAGCATGCACACATCTAATTCACACCATCACCATCACTTCTCTCAACCTTATACTTCTAATCCTACCAAAGTCTTGCAATGACAAAATCCACCACCTCATCCGAATCAGCAAGACCTATTAGGAGAACCGCTAGAATTAGCGTAAAACCATGTTGCTTCAACAAAACCATCCAACTAAGCTCATCATCATCAAGTGATTCATCCCTCAACATTTCATCACCCATCAATGATACTAACTTTATAAACCTTGCTACTCCAACACCATCTCCAAAACCTTGCAATGCTAACATAATCACCACTCCTCCACCAACTATAACACCAAGTGATCCAACACCACCTTCGGCACCAAGTCAACCTTCAAAAACCCCATCACCTCAATCACCAAAATTGACACATATTGAACTCTTCAAGACACCACCAACATCACCACATCCATTTATGGAAAGTTTAGAAGACCTACCACCTAGATCATCAAATCCACCACCATTGCCACTTTTTGACACTATTTATCAAATGGAAACTCAACAACCATGGTTTCAACCAAGTGAACCATTGGATGAAAAACCTCATCAACCATCATTAATAGAGCGTTTGGCTTACAAACATGCTAGACCATCCATCTTTCCTCAAGATCAAGATCATCCACAACCACAACCATTGATGTTCCATCCCATTTACAAAGACATCCATGGTCCTCTTTATGGAGAACCAAGCTTTCATCATCATGATCAACAACAAGAACCAGCTCAAGACTTTTCCGATCACTTTGAGTCCATATTTCCTACTTATGAGGAAATAGAAGCATCTTTGTGGACCAAATCTCTAAACACTCATGAAGAACTCAACACTCGCTTGGAAAGCCTCTATGCTTTCAAGCACATGATTGATTTTCATCTCACCCAAGCCATGGATTTCCAAACCGCAATGTACTCATAAATTGTAGGAAACCAAAACACCTCTCAACCATCCACCTTTGCTCCTACTACAACCAATGCTCCATCCAACATCAATGATCCACCAACAAAAAACCAAGTTCCACAACTACCACCTATTCGCCATGATTGCATCATGTGCGAAAGAACCGCTCATGTTAGTGAGAGATGCAACATCTTGGTACATGAGCTTCAAGATGAAATGCGGTTTATCCTCAACTACATTTTGGAGCGTCTTAACGCCATCTCTCACTTGCCTCAAGCTTAGAGCCTTATTAGGAAGATCAAATAATGGTAGAATCTCACCTAGGACTCTTTCCTTTTATAGGTGTAGTTGTCATTTTTATTCCACTTTGTATCCATAGTAGACTTTTTCAAGTGTTTAGGTTTGACTTTTTAAAGTAAAACTATAATTTTACTTGAAATATAATGGTTCTACTTCTATATTTTGTTGGTCGTTCTCTTTTGGTTGTTTATTTACTTGATGATTGTTGTTATGAGATGAATGCTTATTCTCTTATATACTAATTAGTATTATGTTCTCATACTTATTTCTACAACAAACTAACCTTTTCTTGTAGGACCAAAATTCATGTATCCTATGTTGGCACTCCATTTAGGAGGAGTATTGTCCAAGGGGGAGCATATGGCTTGACACATTTCCGCTTCGCCACTCTTATTTTTGTTTCGACAAAAAGGGGGAGATATGATATATTTAACCAAATCAACTTTATTACATCATTTAAAATGTCATACTCAAAATTTAAAATAATCATGTTAAATATAAATTTTTAAAAGGCTCAAAATCTATAATTATCCATTTGCGTGAAAATAAAATTTATGTTTTGTCGTCAAAAAAAAGGGGGAGATAGTTAATACAAATATTGCCTAAAAACGTTACTTATATTTTACGATCTTTCTTAATTTTGTTAACTACAAAAGGTAAAGTTTATATTTAGCAAATTGTAAATATAATTTAAAAGTCTTTTACTTAACTTCACTTAAACTACATTTACATGTTTTCATAAAGTGATTTCTAATCAAGTATACTTTAGTTTAAGTACATGTGTTAAAAATGTCTTATAAGTATATTTAGCAAGTTTTCTAAATAGTATGTCTTATTAGAATATAAGCAAGCAAACTCTTTTTGATAAATTATTTACTTGCTAAACATCTCAAACAAACATTTTTAAGTCTATACATAAACTCTTTTACAAGTATACTTTCTTTTTTAAGAATATCCAAAATTAGAAATCATATGTATACTTACATCATTCCTTGCATCACACATGTCCCTTCAAGGAAACATGTGTGTAAGAAACATTTTTTATTTTGTATAGATTCATACTCAAGATCTCAAAGTTGACTTTATGAGATCTGGAGAATATTGTGTTAGATTTGGTAATATCTTGTGCAGGATTCTGTCAGGGCTTCTGGCAGAACCCTCAGGCATAACGGACGGTACCAAAGTATTGGTTCCGCCGTATCCGTAGGTAGGTCTGGAAGTTGGACTATAAATAGCAACCCACTCTTTGTGTTTTTCTTATCACTTACTATTATAACATACTGCATATACTTCATTTCTAACTCAGTACAATTTCATATTTGTGAGTCTTTCTTTGTAGCAAGAAGATCATGAACTTACAAGCTTCAACACAACGTTGCAAGACTTGTCAAGCATAGCATAGTGTAAACTAGTAAAGTTTATTCATCATTATTGTATCCATTTGTAGGATCGGTTAGTATTTTAGTCCTCAAAATACTTAGAGTATCAGGAGTTGTTGTACCCTTGTAAAAGAACTATCGGGAGTGGTTGTACCCTTGTAAAAGAACTCGACATCTAGCTTAGTGTCGGAAATAGTGTGTAAGCGACGTGTAAGGTTTTCTCCGCCGGATAAAGGAGCTTGTTGACTAGTGAAAGAAACTCTTGAGTTAGATACTCGGGGCGTGGAGTAAGGCAAGGAAAAAGAGTCCTTGTAGCCGAACCACGATAAACACTCGTGTTATGGTTTGATCGTTTCTTACTTTTATTCTTGCATATTATTTAGTGTTTGGTTAGTTTTAGTTGTCGATTACTCGTAAAAGTTTTCAAAGAAAATCAACTTAAAACCGGTAAACTATTCAACCATCCTCTAGTTTTCCACAGTTGTTATTAAATGTGATAGTGATAAAGGGGTGAACTTGGTGTTAATTCACCCTTTTTGGGTAGTGATCTTCTCTCTAGGTGTTCCCCCTGATAGCTGGATTATTTCCTGTCGTTCTTGTGGTTTATATAAGCTTTAGGAACACTTGGGGACCAAGTAGGAAGGTATATGATCGGTTTGGAACTCAATTTAATGCATTATAGCTGATCAGAGTCGAAGTGCTCCGCACTTTATTTATTGTGCTTCGTACTTGGAAGTGTGCCGCACTTATTGGCAAAACCGGCATACTTTTGTTCTTTCTCAGCTGTTGTCACAAGAATGAAAGTTGTAGATAATTATCTTAGCTTTCCGTGGCCGCGAATGGGAGGTAAAACGGAGTCCGTATGATCCGGATATGGCCAAAACAGTGGACATATGTCTATAGATCTTTAACTTGAGTTTGTTTCTTCGTTTAAGCTTTATTCCTTCGTGTTTTCTTCCATTTCTTCCACGACACATCTCATGAACCTACAATATTAAATATACTCTATTAAGTATCGAAAGCTCATATAATTTATCAATACATATACATAAAAGCATAGATAACGCATATAGGAATATGTGCAATTTGAGCGTTATCAGCTCCCATTGTATTTCCCTTATGTTGCTTTCTTCCACTCTAGCAACCAAACCCACATCTTTCCTTAGATAGTTGCTCATGGCCGTAAGTAGTCATGCTTTTATTGGAATTTCGACGAGTGACCTGATAGTTGAGACCTTCATGCTAAGCTTTTGGAGCGTCGATCTTCTCATTAGTACATTGTATTTTGACATTGATTTGACAATACGAAACTCCAACATAATTTTCCTTGATAGAGAGTATGTCGCGACTGTAAATTCCAAAGTTATGACACATTCGGTGTAGGATCTGTCTCTTGAGAAACCGATAAGTAGTGTTGTTGCTGGCATGAGACCACACTTGATATATTCTGGAAGTTTATTGAAGGAGTTTTTGTACAATATGTCGAGTGAGCTTACCCCATTATAGCATCAAATAAGTATTATATATGTATCATTTATCCCATGTATATTGCTCATTTATTATGCTTTTATATTAGAATTGTTACTTAATTGCTTAAGTTTATGATTTTAGTATTTATGGAGCAATATTGGAAAAGACACAAAAAATGACAGAACTTGGAGCAAATTAGAAGAATTTGTACAAGTCCAGCAAGAGCATACGGTGACTCTGGAGATACGTCGTATCAAACATTTAGAGGGATTCACGAAGAATCACTATTTTGAAGACATACGGCGTATTTAACTCTGGCAATACGCCGTATCTGAAGCCCTTGCAGTCAAAAAAGCCCAAGTCAACTGAAGAAGGAATATGGCATATGAAACTCTGGCCATACGCCGTATTGAAATTATTATCCCCAGTCCGAGTTTATCAAATATTTGAAGGTATACATCGTATCATATTCTGGTAATAAGCCGTATTTAAAGAAGACAGGTGAATAAACTGGAATATTCTATTCTTGTACCCCACTCAATATATCTTGAATACGACGTATCAGACCTCTATGCGACGTATTAGCATGTCAGACGGGTTATCTATAAATTCAAGCCCTAGCTTCGTATTTTCACACCATTCCACCATGACCAGACATCAAGAGAAGCTTTGTAGCACCAAGAAGTCAGTTCCTAAGTAAAGAAATCAAGAGAGGAAGGTCCCATATCATCACACGAATTATATTCATTCGGTTTGCTTATCAATTTCATCATGTCATTTATTGGCTACTGAGATTATGGGCTAACACCTAAGTTATGATTATTACATTGATTTTATTCCGTTTATAAAGACTTAATGCATTTTAGTTGGATAATTTATATGTTTCGTTCAAATATTATGTTCGTTTACTTGCTTATCGTTCATATGTCTATTGTCTAGATTATCATAATGTAGTTCTTTAGCTACAAGTAATCTGTATCACTATGATCGGTAACCGTGGCACAGGATCACATATGCCCTTTCTTAGGACTCGTGGATTAGGCCCTCGAGGTTAGATAGAAAATGACTAAAACAAGTAAGTTAACATAAGTGCTCTTCAAAATAGGTAGCACTTGAGAAGAGTAGGTTTTGCTACTAGCCCTAGGTTACCGTAGATGAATCATATAGATTAGTTGGAAAACACTTATTGCGTAAATGTGACTGAGTAGACCGATAATTTGCTACAGGGATATAGGTTGCAGTCATAGAACTAGGCACGACTTGCCCTCAGTTGAGTTTACAATAGATGGGAAATGTTGTATGCATTTCCTGATTCCACCAACATAAGTCATTAAGTCATTGCATTTGTAAACGGATAAATGAAAATGTAGTAGGATTAATATGCTAGCACTTTCTTGTTAACTTGATCACAACCGTAGTTTAATTTAGTTTACTTTGTTTTATTGGTGTAGTAGTTTAATTAATCTTAAATCAAAACCCCTTTATTAACTGTATAAAATTCATTAGGTTAGCTATTAAGTTCATTGCTCCTTGCGAATGACCCGTACTTACCAATTAGCTAGGATACACTGGGTAAACTGTCCGTTAGTGTTAGTCTAATAGGAAAGTCGGCAATAATAAATTTAAAACTAGACGTAAAATAACACTTTATCCACCCATATATATTCTTCTGACTTTGTATAAGGCTATCATTGTTGTAATGACAACCAGATCAAATGATGGAATGAAGGAGTGGCATGGAATGTTTCGCGATAAGGCCCGTTGCCAATATTCCATTATTTCACTAATTTTGTGTTGCCTAATTGCCAATACTGGATCATATAGATGTGTCATGTTGGCTCTTCAGGAGCATCGTTGACCGCATGGGTCAGTGATGCGATATGGCAAGTGATATCCTGAGAGTGCGGATCGAGTGTCGAAAACAGTAGGTCTTTTTAGGTTGTAATCAGGGTGAATTTAGCCTGAGATTTAATGGTAGGTGGTGGTGTGCTTGGAATATCGGGTATATGGGTATGCGGAGGAATATAAGTAGATGATTGTGCGTTTACCTGAGACCCAATAATCCAGATTTCTACTTCAAGCAGTTCCAGGGAAGCGGCGATAGATGGCATAACCTGGACTCAGTGATGCCTATTCTCGTATTGAGCCCTGCTACCTGATACATTGCATGACACTAGTGATTGATAGTTTTTAACCTGTGACCGAACCTTGAGTACCTCTGAACTACCTTGGTTTCTCTACTTCATGATTGGTCCTTCGTGGAAAAGTGCCATGCGCAAGCTGACGTGGTCGTTTGTTGCATGCACATCCCCTGATGGTGTCACACCTTGCTAAAGCGGAAAGGTGGTGGATCGAATGATATTGCAAATGGTTTAG
The DNA here is from genome assembly GCA_030686995.1 of Artemisia argyi. Taxonomy (NCBI): domain Eukaryota; kingdom Viridiplantae; phylum Streptophyta; class Magnoliopsida; order Asterales; family Asteraceae; genus Artemisia; species Artemisia argyi. Next base: position 78,966,642 of record CM060699.1, read on the forward strand.
AAGAACTGAACATGGGTGACTATGATGACGAGGATGATGGTATATCATTAACTTAAGACTCGTGTTTTCTATTTTCTCCTTTCTAAGAAAGTGTTTGGATGTGTGTCTTAGAGTAATTTAATGGTGACTTACATAGTCGGTATATTTTATACCCAAGCACTGCAAATATGCTTAATTAGTATATGGTTCGAACTCATTATTCATTTTTCTTTTATTGACGTCAACTATTGACTTATTTGGTTTGGGGATTGCGGATACTTTCTACCCAAACAATACATTGGACCCTTATATGAAGAATAAAGATGTGAGTATTCTCTCGTTAATTTTTGAGGTTAAAACTACAACCTTGAACATTCTTTTAATATCCATTGTTTAGGATGATGAGGACTGTGAAGTGCTTGATGACATCCTGATCAAAGGGACAATGCTGTTATAGTTTGTACAACTAATGAAGATGAAATGAGTCATCTAGTGGTATGTGATCTTATTAGCGTATACAATATATAACATCTCAATCATTCTTTTATGTTTTTATGTGGTTATTTGTGTGTTTTAACAGGTTTTTAGTAGAGGATTCTGATGGTGATTTGAACATGTATGTTCACCATAAGGCTGATCATCAGTCGAAGGTTGGACCGGACCGGACCGGACTGACCAAGACCGAGAATGAAGTTGCCCAAAAACCAAGATCGAGACCGAGACCGAATGTGTTCATTCCGGTTCGGTCTAAGAAGGCAAAATGGTCAGTTTTTAGACCGGACCGGACAGAGACCGAAATAAGAAAAACTTGAGACCGAGAACGGACCCCTAGTCTTTCGGTCCAGTCTCGGTTGGTCCGGTCGGAACTGTCAATTTGCTCAACCCTAATTCACCATGACATGATTATACCATCATTCCCGCAATGCACAACATGGCTTGATTACCCCATTAAAAGTGGACAAAAGGTAAAGTGAATGTGATTTCATTATCTTTAAGAAGTATTGAGCATGTTTTGATACATCTAAGAATACGGGTCACAAAATGACCCATTGTAACCCAAACAGATCATTGATGTTTCTTCGTTTTCATGAAATTTTATAGCGGTACCCCCAATACTAAACATAAACATGCATCTAGTCTCATAAAATAAAAATGATGTATGTCCGAATCGATCTCAATGGATCCCTCGTGACTGCCTAGGGGAGAAGAATAGGTAGGGATGATAGGATTGGAACCCGTGAGATTTTTGACCCAAAACAAAGGCGCTACCAAGCTGGGGGTCGATGGAACCAGCAATTGAAATATGGGATCTTGATGTTGTACGTGTATTTTCTTTTTTCTAATCAATTTCGGTTTTTTAGTTAATGAGACCTTAAGATTCTAAACACTTTGTGCTCAGTGTAATGATACGTGAGAATCGCACCAGGCTTTACCTCTCGAGGGATCTCGAGAAGCTTACAACCCCCACTAGACAGTGTACCTGATCGTTGTAGTATAGTATAGTGACAAGCACCGGGGAATTGATCGTTCGACTCAGGAATAGTGTCGCTAGGATTAGAAAGTCTCCTAAACTAAGTCTAAAGGTGAGGGATGATTCTTTTTGTATTTTAAAATTTTATAAAAGCAAGTAAAATCTCGGTTTTTGGAAGAGTGGGCGGAATTAGTTGCTAGCCAACTAACCCAATAACTAAAGATGCAATCAAAATAAAATGACAGAAATGAAAATAAATCTAATTAAACTAGTGGTGTAAACAATAATGGGGAAAGTTGTGTTTACTTAGGTTTCATTACTCCCTATATATCTTTTACAGGTTGATAGCTTGTTACAATTGCATGGATGACGGGTCATATTCCTTAATACTAGTCGTAGGGCCGTGTACAATATTCCCTAACTCTATAGGATCCTACTTCACTCCTATGTCGAGCCGTTAAAGCTCCTAACATGGGATCATTAGAATTCTCCTACGCATTAAATACAACCAAAAATCATAGTACACCTCTGATCATGTTTCTTAAGATGTTCAAGCATGTTACCAATGGAAGTCTGCCAGTTTTCTTAAGCCTAACATCGAATACAATCATCCGTAACAACTATAAACAAACAATCAACCCATAATTAACATCTAGGTTTCACTACATCTAAGCAAACACAAAAGAGATCTAGCCAAGCATGTTAAATTGAAGACAAGTGTAAGATATATTCAAGCAACACATAGACATATTGATTGAATTGAAAGAGTAGTTATCTCAAATTGAAATGAAAGATTCAAAGGGTTAAAAACCCTTGAAAAAGCTGTGAAAATCGGCCTAGGGTTTTTCCTCAAAGTTGCACCCTAAAAGTTACACACTAATGAATGAAATTTGGAAAACAATATATAGATTTTACAGGGTGACGGCGTCAAGAAGAAATCTGTGACGCCGTCAACTCGCCGCCCATAATGAAATCGGATTGCCTAGATCCACTTTTGACGCCGTCATGTGTAAAATTGTTCTGGGCCGTCACTAATATTTGGACCATGACGACCTTGGGTGACGCCGTCATCTCCAATGCACAAAACTCTCTGGATCGTCACATGTATAGTCCACATCCACCTCTTGTATTACTCTTGACGCCGTCACTTGGAAACTCTTGACGCCGTCAGGTACTGTTTCCAGGAAGGAAAATTATGACTTTGCCGTTTTCTTCACTTTTATGCTCCAAAAACGTCCAAAATGCTTCCTTTTTCAGATTTCTCTCCAAAAGTACCTAAAATGACAAAAGGAACGATTTAGGGCAATATTTGATCAAATAATAAAAACGGTTCATTTTTCGCCTCATCAAATACCCTTACACTTGAGATTTGCTTGTCCTCAAGCAAATGCGCTTTTATTCTAATCAAAATACAAGTTAGGGGTCATTTAACACTAATATAAAAGTAATTACAACAAATAATCGTTCCACTAAAGACCAAAGACAAGCACGGAGGTCATACACTAGCACCTCACAAATAGTGTTTAGATACTCACATCTCTTGGGTGTAATAAAGTATATATCACAATATGGAAATGGAAAACATCTCTCACTACCTGTCATAGCAAAATAGATTACCATAGTCTCGGGTTTTTGTTCTTGATAAACGTGAAGATTGGGCAAGTCGTTCTTTTCAGTCACTGCCCTAAGCTCTGTACGTTTGCTTGACAAACTTTTAACCGTAAACCGTGAAAGGTTAGGATCAATTCTTGACGGTTTAGGAGCAAGTGTGAGCTTAGGTTTTTGGACAACCGTAGGTTGGACGTATTTAGCACTTTCATGGTTAGAGGAAAGTACAGGGTCCTTTGTCACCTCGGTTTCTTGATCCATTTCCCTCACCGGAGAGGGAATAGGGATCGATGGTCCATCATAATCAACACAACATCTCGATATCTTTGACAAGGCCATAATTTTTTTTTAATTTTGCTATTAAAGGCCATTTGTTCAAAAAATCGTCATCGAGAGATGCCATTAGAATCAATTATGGGACAAGTGGAAGAAGGTAGAATCAAAAGGATAGAGGGTAAAGGGATGAAGAATCAAAAAGGTAGGAGGGTAAAGATGGATATTTTTAGAATTTTTTATAAGCATTTTGTACAAATGAGAAAGAAAATCTTTTTGGGTTTTTGTGTTCGCTAAAAACTAATTTTACAAAGTTTTCAGGAACAGTTTTTATGAAAATATACACAAGGATGGTAAATATACAATGGATGTATATCCATGTTCACTAATACGCAAAACCGTTTTAGAATAACGCGCACGACCTCCCCGGCAGCGGCGCCAAAATTTGATTGGTCCCAAACGGTCAACCTAAATTGACCAGGTGAATGGTCAATTAAGTCAAACGTCTCAGACCAAATCTCCGTGGAAGTAAAGTGTTTCCCCGGGTTGTTATGTCCCGACGAGGTGTGAATTGTAATCAAAACGGGTTTGTGATCGGGTGAATTTGGACAGGAAAGGGGTTAAAGTGAGTTTGAATGATTACGCTACGGAAATATAAGTGAGAACGATTAAACACACTATATTAACAATGACGTGAAACCTAACTAACTTTAAAACGTAATCTAAAAACTTAAAATCAGAAATTGCTTATACGTAAGCAGAAAAATAAGCCAAACGGCTTAAATAGAAGCTATCACTTTATTTAACAAACTACTTTTACTTACGTTACCTAAATTTAAAAACGTAAAAGTTATTTAAATAAAACGCAAGTTAAAATCAAAATAAACGCAAGTGCGTGAAATAAAAAGTGAAAATTGAGCTACGCTAACCTTACGGACATGAAAATTATATTTTTACTAACCTAATGATAAAAGAAAATTTTTTAAAAAAAAAGAAAATTATTTTTTTGACTTTTATATTATTTATTATTAATTAAAAACTAAATGAACTAAAATTAATTATTAAAAATATTAAGCTAATTATGAACATTACGAAACTTTTTCTAAAATTACTTTATACTATTAATAAGCTAAGAAAAATTTAAAAAGTTGGAAATGCTTATAAATAAGATAGAAAATTAAGCTAATAAGCAAAATAAGCTAAAAATGAACAAGGCAAGTATAAAAATAAAAAAAGAAACAAATAACACCAACAAACACTTGGGGCAGATGGTGCACGTTTGTGGTCTGATTTTGACCAAGTCAACCCAAGAGGTCAGGGGTTCAAACTCTGCTTATGACCATTTTTGCAAAACTATTTATTTTTGATTTTTTTTTCTTTTGCAAAACTAATTTGACAACAAAAATAAGGAACTTTTACAAAGGCAATATTTTTAAAACTCATAAATAAGCTGCTTGGGAGCTTATTGTTTTGACAGATAAGCTTTAAGGCTTGAAATGGGATTTTATGACTTTGAAAAGCTTCTCAATAAGCTTCAAATTGTCCACTAGGGTAAAACAAGCTAAGAGGGTACTGAGAATGATCAAATTAAGCATAAACAAATGAATAAGGACACTAGAATAAGCTGAATTGGGAAGATTATTGGTTATCAGTGAGTAAGCTTTACTCAAACAACCCATAAACTCAACTGCTAACTACCTAATAAGCTAACAACTGACACTCAAGGCTAAAATAAGCTAGAACAGGAGGCTAAAACTTAGAATAAGGAGAAGAAAACAAAAAAGGTTCACTGGATAAGCTTACAATAAGCTTATGAAAGCAATTCAAACTCTGAAACCAACTAGGCCCAAGTGTAAACTGCAGGCCTGGATTTAGCTTATTCTATAAGCTTGGAAGCCAAAAATAAGCTTGTATCCCACAAGCTTGACAGGTGGGCTCCTAAATAAGCCAAGTTTCAAAGGGTATGGTTCACAGACAAGCTCACAATAAGCTTATGAAAGGGGGGCATTGGACTGAGGTCTGGGAGCAGGGCACATACCCTGCCCTGCAGGATACTTTAGGCCACCCAAATAAGCACAAAGAAAATTCTCAAAATTAAGAAAATGCTGGGATTCAAAAGTTTAACTGATAGGCTAGCATAAAAAAAAGGTTTCAAACCCTAACTACAAGTACAAAATTCCTGAAAATTTCTCCAAGAATTGGATTTTCTGCCTAGAATGCCATTTTGACTTTTTTATGAAAACATTATTTTGACTTTTATGGACTTTAGTTGCTTCTCATTGACTGAAAACATGTTATTATAAACTAAATGATGAAGAAATTAAGCTAATACACTACTTCTAAGCCTAAAATAATCATTAAACCCTCTAAGTTTCAACAGTTAGTCCAATGAGGGGGGTTAACACTGGTTTTGACTTTTATGCTGAGAGAACCTGGAATTTTATGACTAAGTCACTTCATTTAAACCTAATGAGTATTTCCTAAACTAGGTGCAACAAAGAAAAACAGCTTGAAGACATAGAACACCCTATACCAAACACCCCTTTATGGAAATCTGTTTTAGCTTTTTCAAAGCAATACATTGATTTAAACCATGATACTGAATCCAGATGACATATTATGATGATATAAACTTATTTGAGCATAGAAAAACCATTTATTACAACAAAAACTGAGAATCACAAATGTACTAAATTGACAGTGCAAAATGAAGAAACTGAACATCCAAGGATTCAATGAGCAAACACATAATACAAAGCAACAATTTGACTTAAATTCACTACAGGAGCACACATTAACACAGATAAGCAATATATTAGTCCTAATACAGTGATTAACTAAAATGAGAGAAAAAAAAACTTACAATTGATCCAATGCACAAATCAAGGTTCCAATGATCTTAAACTAGCCTAACACCTCTCCTGAGGTTCTACAATCCCAAAACAACCCAAATTACACCTTGATTCAGATCTTTTTTCTCACCTCCACTAATTTTTGAATTATACTCTATTTATTTTGGATTTTTGAATATTTTTCTGTTTTCCATTTCTTCTCTAATTTCTTGCTTTCTTTTGATTCAATAAACTTAAATAAACTTAAAACAACCTTCTGAGATCATTCAAACAACATTTAATGTAGATAACTAGTAACCTTGAGAAATTGAGCATAAACACAAAATTTTATAAATTGAGTTGAACTTTTGAGTTAAACTTGGAATTTAATTAACTGAAAATTGAGATTGCACTAATACAATGAGTATTACACAGCTGGAATTTAAAAGATTACATTAATTTAAACCTAATTTATGACCTAATTTACATTAGAATCTAAAAACTAACTCCCTCTTGCTCCATGGCTTCTCTTTGATTTATATGCCTTGAAAAGGGATCCTGGCACTTTCCCACTTGTCTTCTGAGCCTTAGGATGAGTTTATTATGATCCCAGCTGTTGCTTTTATTTAGGCGGGAAAATAGGGTAGTAGCAATTTGGCTTTTTCAACTTGGCAGGGGATAGGTTTGGAAGGTAGCGTTTGGAGGGATAAGGGTGTAGGGTTTGGAGTGTGGGATTGGAGTTTAGGGGTGATGATGGGGATGGCAGTGATGTTGCAGGGTATTTTTGGAGGGAGGTGGAAGATGGTCAAAGCTGTGGTTGACTGAGGAGGGTTTATTATTTAAAACGGGGAGGGTTTGGTTTTTTTGTATTTTTGGGCTTGAGGTGGTGATGGGCCAAGGTTAAATAAAATGGGTGGGCTGGAATTGGTTTGGGGTTTTGTTTGTTGGGTGAATAATAACATAGGTCTGTATGGTTTGTAACATTTTAATCAACAAGGACCATTTTTGCAATTGCTGAAAATTAAGGGACTGGTTTTGCAAATTCTCCAAAGTATTCACAAGGGTAAGTTTTGCCAAGTGTGAATAATATAAGGACCTTAGATGATAATTTCCATTTTTGACTGCCCAGGGACCAAATCCGCCAAATTCCAAATTGCAGGGACCAAAATTGTAAAATTTCCAAAACTTTTACCCAAGGGCCATAATTGTCTTCAAAGACTTTTGTTGACTTTTCAATCCAAAAATATTTCCCTGGGACCAAATCTGACAATTTTTGAAAGTTCAGGGGGTGTTTCTGCCAATTGTGAAACTTCAGGGACCAAACCTGTAATTTTCTCAAACTTTTTACCCAAGGATTGTTTTTGATAATATTTTACTTTTAAATGCCTTGGGTTGACTTTTCTTTCGTTTTAAAACTTCAGGGACTAGTTTTGTTAATTTTTGAAACTTGAGGGACTGAAACTGCCAATTATGCAAACTTTGTTCGTTTTTCATTTGTTTTGAAACATTTTGCATCTAAAACATATAAAACACAATTTTGAAATATTTTTGGTATTTTGATGCATTTCTGAGTGTTTTTGTATGTTTTGCAGTTCAGATTTGACCAAAAATGATGAGTGTTTGAGCACTCATCAATCCCCCACATTAAACTATTGCTAGTCCCTAGCAATAACTGTTTTGAAGACTTGATGGATTTTAAACTCTTTACCAAAAGCCATCACTTCTGGAGTAGCCAGGTGTGAGAACTGTGGTACACCTGATAACCGTGTGATTTTGAGCAAACCACCAGCTGTCAACGGATTTGATTAGTCTTTACCAAAAGCCGTTTGCTTCTGGACTAGCCAGCTCTTGATGGGATAGTCAACATCTTGGTGAGCTGATTACCAATTATGGATTTTCCACGGCCTTTACCACAAGCCATAATCTTGTGGGCTAGCCAACTCATTCGCGTTTTAGGATATGGGGAGTTGAGGAACCATACAATTTTTGGCAAATTGCAAGCCATCAACGGGTTTGAGATGTCTTTACCAAGAGCCGTTTGCTCCTGGACTAGCCAATCCATTTGTCATTTAGACTTTGGCGGACTGATTACCACAAAAAAATTTGAACTTTAGTGAAAAATTTTTGAAAAATTTTGGTCAAAAACGGGGGTATAAGATAGTAAAATGTGATAAAATTCGCTAGAATAGCGAAATACCCCCCCCCCCCACACTTAGGATGAATATTGTCCTCAATATTCAAAGTCCCGGCTATTATGCCGACATTTTGAACGTAAAAGGGCAATATTACAAGCTAAGCGTGGAAAACACCATTTTGTATTTTCACTTTTGTAATCGTAGTGGGGGACTCCCCCACACTTAGGGTGAAAACCCTATAAGCATGCTACTGTTTTTGTTTACCGAGTCGCTAGCTTGACTCGACCCCGAATTCATTTGTCCTTGGGGAAGCATGATGTGGAAGAAACAATCTCAATCGGACTTTCATTCAAGATGTTTGGACAAACATTTGAAGCACATGAAAGTTCCACACCGATGAGATAAGTACCCGGCAGTAAATAGTATAAACTATAAGCGGTGATGCCGGGGTCAAAGATAATGTCTTCATTCCCGAAGGAGTGAAGAACAGGAGATGTCACCCTGTAGGTGAAGAAAAGGAAGAAAACCATGATAAAAATCATGATTTGATCTTCTTCCTCGAGATTAGGCTCATTAGCCTGATTTTGGATTTCAAGGGTTAAGCTCGTAACCATCCCGGGAGGGAGGGTGGGAATTTGTAAATTCTCATGATTTAGAACATCTCCCCCCGGGTCATCATACTCCGGAGGAGTCATGATATGAGTGAGTTCACCGGAGAACTCCTCAAAGGTGAATGAATTATATTCGGGGAGAGAAATTTGAGAATGAGGAGTGGTACTGCCACTAATCTTCTCTCCCATATAATCAAAAGTAAAGGCTTCAAACTCCGGAATAGGATCATCGGAGAAAATGTCACTATCCTTAATGGGGATAGGAGATGAAATAGGTTTCTCTTTGAAAGCCTCGATTTTTGCAATGAGGAGACTGACATTCAATAATGTTGCACGAAGTGCTTCATCCTTGATTTCAGTGTCAGTCTCATCATTCACTTCTTCTAAGCTAACTAGCTCAGAAGGTAATCCTTCCACATGACTGATGTCTCCAGAAGATAAAGAATTTTCATCAACATGTTGGGATTAGAGTTTAAAGGATTTTCAGTTTCTCCCATATCGGCTTCAAAATCAAGGAGGCCATCATCACTTCCCAAAGGAAGTGGATTGATGTGAGTAAGTTCATCTGTGAACTCCTCAATAAGAGGGTCAACATCTGAATGAGGCAATGGTGCCTCTTCATACTCAACTTCTCCATAAGATATACAATCATCATTAAAATCGGAGAAAGTCTCAAAATGATCTTTTGGATTTTCAGGGTGAGAAGGTAGATCACACACATGATCAAAAGTTCCCTGTGACTCTCCTGGGATTGGGACAAGGATCTCAATACTAGACTTTATGAATTCGTCCGATTCCTTTTGAGGAACAGTGCTAAGATGCTCATCCCCCATATTTAGAGAGTGAGTGTGAACTTCGGGTGTGATATCAATAGACTGAGGGAGTTTAGAAGTACTAGCAGTTATGGAATTGTCAAGTTCCATTTGATCAACGACTAGTGACTTCGTCACATTATTTTCTCCCTGATTCTCCATGGAAGGAATCACAACAGATGGATCTGATGAATCTTTTTGAATAATGACAATGTTATCTTCATCATCATCACTGTCATCATCGTCATCATAAAGAGCAGCATAGCGAAGATTGGCACGTATTTTAGCCGCTCTTTGCTCAGCAAGTAATTCTTCCATGCTCATTTCATTTCTAGCCTCTCGTTCTTCAGCAACTAATTTTGCCATTGATTTCTCACGAGAATCTTGAAATGATGTAGTGGCAAACTCCTCCTTAAGTTTTTGCAAAATTTCACGAGCCTCTAGTAAAAGGTCTGGCTCAGTATTAGGAGGAGTTGTTTGGATCATTTGGTATTGTGGAGGTTGGTCTTGAAATGAATGGTCGTAATTGTTACAAGGAAATGGATTTCCTGTTTGACAATCCGAGCTAAAGTGAGGACCTCCACAGTTATCACAACAGTAAAACTGATGCGGCTGTGAGTCGTATGTGCTTGAGTCATAATTGTTATCGGGAAACTGCTCATAGACAAGCGTGTTGCCCGATTGACAATCAGAACTGTAGTGTGAACCACAACAGTACTCACAACAGTTAAACTGTTGAGTCAGGTTCGGTGAGTTGTATGGATATTGGTCGTAACCAACATTTTGACTATTATAACAATCAAAACCTTGGTGAGGACCTCCACAATACTCACAAGAAATGTTTGGTGTATTTTGATACGAAGCATCATTATGAATTGGATAATATGATTCTTGCTCGTATGAATGTGATGGGTAATTGGAAAATTTTGAAGAGTCGTTGAATGAGTTCTGATTAGGATCATAAGCAAATGAATTCCTTGAACCACAAAACAAACAACTCCCGTCTCGAATATCATTACCACATTGTATACATGTACACCAACGACATGGTAAACCAAAAAGTGGCTCACCACAACCAACACAAGGGATAAAATCCGGAGGTGGGACAAGTGGTGTGCTCTTAGAGCTAGCAATTTCCACCACTTCCGTTATGGTCTCGGGTTTTTGTTCTTGATAAACGTGAAGATTGGGCAAGTCGTTCTTTTCAGTCACTGCCCTAAGCTCTGTACTTTTGCTTGACAAACTTTTAACCGTAAACCGTGAAAGGTTAGGATCAATTCTTGACGGTTTAGGAGCAAGTGTGAGCTTAGGTTTTTGGACAACCGTAGGTTGGACGTATTTAGCACTTTCATGGTTAGAGGAAAGTACAGGGTCCTTTGTCACCTCGGTTTCTTGATCCATTTCCCTCACCGGAGAGGGAATAGGGATCGATGGTCCATCATAATCAACACGACATCTCGATATCTTTGACAAGGCCATAAGTTTTTTAATTTTGCTATTAAAGGCCCTTTGTTCAAAGAAATCGTCATCGAGAGATGCCATTAGAATCAATTATGGGACAAGTGGAAGAAGGTAGAATCAAAAGGAAGGAGGGTAAAGGGATGAAGAATAAAAAAGGTAGGAGGGTAAAGATGGATATTTTTGGAATTTTTTATAAGCATTTTGTACAAATGAGAAAGAAAATCTTTTTGGGTTTTTGTGTTCGCTAAAAACTAATTTTACAAAGTTTTCAGGAACAGTTTTTATGAAAATATACACAACGATGGTAAATATACAATGGATGTATATCCATATTCACTAATACGCAAAACCGTTTTAGAATAACGCGCACGACCTCCCCGGCAGCGGCGCCAAAATTTGATTAGTCCCAAACGGTCAACCTAAATTGACCAGGTGAATGGTCAATTAAGTCAAACGTCTCAGACCAAATCTCCGAGGAAGTACAGTGTTTCCCTAGGTCGTTATGTCCCGACGAGGTGTGAATTGTAATCAAAACGGGTTTGTGATCGGGTGAATTTGGACAGGAAAGGGGTTAAAGTGAGTTTGAATGATTACGCTACGGAAATATAAGTGAGAACGATTAAACACACTATATTAACAATGGCGTGAAACCTAATTAACTTTAAAACGTAAACTAAAAACTTAAAATCAGAAATTGTTTATACGTAAGCAGAAAAATAAGCCAAACGGCTTAAATAGAAGCTATCACTTTATTTATGTTTGGTTTTTCTTTATTTAACAAACTACTTTTACTTACGTTACCTAAATTTAAAAACGTAAAAGTTATTTAAATAAAACGCAAGTTAAAATCAAAATAAACGCGAGTGCGCGAAATAAAAAGTGAAAATTGAGCTACGCTAACCCTACGGACATGAAAATTATATTTTTACGAACCTAATGATAAAAGAAAATTTTTTAAAAAAAAGAAAATTATTTTTTTGACTTTTATATTATTTATTATTAATTAAAAACTAAATAAACTAAAATTAATTAATAAAAATATTAAGCTAATTATGAAAATTACGAAACTTTTTCTAAAATTACTTTATACTATTAATAAGCTAAGAAAAATTTAAAAAGTTGGAAATGCTTATAAATAAGCTGGAAAATTAAGCTAATAAGCAAAATAAGCTAACAATGAACAAGGCAAGTATAAAAATAAACAAAGAAACAAATAACACCAACAAACACTTGGGGCAGATGGTCCACGTTTGTGGTCTGATTTTGACCAAGTCAACCCAAGAGGTCAGGGGTTCAAACCCTGCTTATGACCATTTTTGCAAAACTATTTATTTTTGATTTTTTTTCTTTTGCAAAACTAATTTGACAACAAAAATAAGGAACTTTTACAAAGGCAATATTTTTAAAACTCAGAAATAAGCTGCTTGGGAGCTTATTGTTTTGACAGATAAGCTTTAAGGCTTGAAATGGGATTTTATGACTTTGAAAAGCTTCTCAATAAGCTTCAAATTGTCCACTAGGGTAAAACAAGCTAAGAGGGTACTGAGAATGATCAAATTAAGCATAAACAAATGAATAAGGACACTGGAATAAGCTGAATTGGGAAGATTATTGGTTATCAGTGAGTAAGCTTTACTCAAACAACCCATAAACTCAACTGCTAACTACCTAATAAGCTAACAACTGACACTCAAGGCTAAAATAAGCTAGAACAGGAGGCTAAAACTTAGAATAAGCAGAAGAAAACAAAAAAAGGTTCACTGGATAAGCTTACAATAAGCTTATGAAAGCAATTCAAACTCTGAAACCAACTAGGCCCAAGTGTAAACTGCAGGCCTGGATTTAGCTTATTCTATAAGCTTGGAAGCCAAAAATAAGCTTGTATCCCACAAGCTTGACAGGTGGGCTCCTAAATAAGCCAAGTTTCAAAGGGTATGGTTCACAGACAAGCTCACAATAAGCTTATGAAAGGGGGGCATTGGACTGAGGTCTGGGATCAGGGCACATACCCTGCCCTGCAGGATACTTTAGGCCACCCAAATAAGCACAAAGAAAATTCTCAAAATTAAGAAAATGCTGGGATTCAAAAGTTTAACTGATAGGCTAGCATAAAAAAAAAGGTTTCAAACCCTAACTACAAGTACAAAATTCCTGAAAATTTCTCCAAGAATTGGATTTTCTGCCTAGAATGCCATTTTGACTTTTTTATGAAAACATTATTTTGACTTTTATGGACTTTAGTTGCTTCTCATTGACTGAAAACATGTTATTATAAACTAAATGATGAAGAAATTAAGCTAATACACTACTTCTAAGCCTAAAATAATCATTAAACCCTCTAAGTTTCAACAGTTAGTCCAATGAGGGGGATTAACACTGGTTTTGACTTTTATGCTGAGAGAACCTGGAATTTTATGACTAAGTTACTTCATTTAAACCTAATGAGTATTTCCTAAACTAGGTGCAACAAAGAAAAACAGCTTGAAGACACAGAACACCCTATACCAAACACCCCTTTATGGAAATCTGTTTTAGCTTTTTCAAAGCAATACATTGATTTAAACCATGATACTGAATCCAGATGACATATTATGATGATATAAACTTATTTGAGCATAGAAAAACCATTTATTACAACAAAAACTGAGAATCACAAATGTACTAAATTGACAGTGCAAAATGAAAAAACTGAACATCCAAGGATTCAATGAGCAAACACATAATACAAAGCAACAATTTGACTTAAATTCACTACAGGAGCACACATTAACACAGATAAGCAATATATTAGTCCTAATACAGTGATTAACTAAAATGAGAGAAAAAAAACTTACAATTGATCCAATGCACAAATCAAGGTTCCAATGATCTTAAACTAGCCTAACACCTCTCCTGAGGTTCTACTATCCCAAAACAACCCAAATTACACCTTGATTCAGATCTTCTTTCTCACCTCCACTGATTTTTTAATTATACTCTATTTATTTTGGATTTTTGAATATTTTTCTGTTTTCCATTTCTTCTCTAATTTCTTGCTTTCTTTTGATTCAATAAACTTAAATAAACTTAAAACAACCTTCTGGGATCATTCAAACAACATTTAATGAAGATAACTAGTAACCTTGAGAAATTGAGCATAAACACAAAATTTTATAAATTGAGTTGAACTTTTGAGTTAAACTTGGAATTTAATTAACTGAAAATTGAGATTGCACTAATACAATGAGTATTACACAGCTGGAATTTAAAAGATTACATTAATTTAAACCTAATTTATGACCTAATTTACATTAGAATCTAAAAACTAACTCCCTCTTGCTCCATGGCTTCTCTTTGATTTATATGCCTTGAAAAGGGATCCTGGCACTTTCCCACTTGTCTTCTGAGCCTTAGGATGAGTTTATTATGATCCCAGTAGTTGCTTTTATTTAGGCGGGAAAATAGGGTAGTAGCAATTTGGCTTTTTCAACTTGGCAGGGGATAGGTTTGGAAGGTAGCGTTTGGAGGGATAAGGGTGTAGGGTTTGGAGTGTGGGATTAGAGTTTAGGGGTGATGATGGGGATGGCAGTGATGTTGCAGGGTATTTTTGGAGGGAGGTGGAAGATGGTCAAAGATGTGGTTGACTGAGGAGGGTTTATTATTTAAAACGGGGAGGGTTTGGTTTTTTTGTATTTTTTGGCTTAAGGTGGTGATGGGCCAAGGTTAAATAAAATGGGTGGGCTGTAATTGGTTTGGGGTTTTGTTTGTTGGGTGAATAATAACATAGGTCTGTATGGTTTGTAACATTTTAATCAACAAGGACCATTTTTGCAATTGCTGAAAATTAAGGGACTGGTTTTGCAACTTCTCCAAAGTATTCACAAGGGTAAGTTTTGCCAAGTGTGAATAATATAAGGACCTTAGATGATAATTTCCATTTTTGACTGCCCAGGGACCAAATCCGCCAAATTCCAAATTGCAGGGACCAAAATTGTAAAATTTCCAAAACTTTTACCCAAGGGCAATAATTGTCAACTTTTTATTTTTCAAAGACTTTTGTTGACTTTTCAATCCAAAAATATATCCCAGGGACCAAATCTGACAATTTCTGAAAGTTCAGGGGGTGTTTCTGCCAATTGTGAAACTTCAGGGACCAAACCTGTAATTTTCTCAAACTTTTTACCCAAGGATCATTTTTGATAATATTTTACTTTTAAATGCCTTGGGTTGACTTTTCTTTCGTTTTAAAACTTCAGGGACTAGTTTTGTTAATATTTGAAACTTGAGGGACTAAAACTGTCAATTATGCAAACTTTGTTCGTTTTTATTTGTTTTTAAACATTTTGCATATAAAACATATAAAACACAATTTTGAAATATTTTTGGTATTTTGATACATTTTTGAATGTTTTTGTATGTTTTGCAGTTCAGATTTGACCAAAAATGATGAGTGTTTGAGCACTCATCAATGACTCGAATCAAGATAACCAAAACACTTGGAGTACTTTTAAGATTAACGCACATATGGGGGTAATAAACGATGTTCTTCCCCATTACTCCATAACATAAGTACTTTACCCATGAGTCCCAATCGTCCCAAAACAATATGTACAAGATATGACTCGACTTAGCAACCATGTAATCAATTAGACATTTAACTAAGGGTTTAAACATGTAACAATAATGCACTAAAGATGAGTGCATACATGGAAGGCTAAGGCGATTTGGTTGCACATTTGGGTGGGTTGTAACAAATTCTTCCTTTAAGTAAGATGCTTAAAGTTAGAAACGAAAAGATAGGCTCGGAGGGGTGTACTAAGGGTTTCGTGTACTAAAAATGAGTACAACGCTAAGGTGTAGGAAAAATTAATTGACTTTACTAGCCAAGTAATATGACTTAAATGGTCAAGTAATTATGATACGGGTTTAACACAAGGGTGAACCTAATGCCTCTTATCATGTAGTAAATCCTACTACACGAATGTAGTCTCACTAGCGGTCTCGGGATGCATCACTAATGCAAGTTCTAGAATCTAAATGCTACCGGTACACTCATAAGCACTAATAGTAAATGCTTTTCCTATCAAATCTAAAGGCGAAACTCACATATTTGGGTGGAAAATTTTTCTGAATGGTACGGTATTGTGCTAGTCATACAACTCCTATCCATGAGACGCTTGCTAAGGCTAAAGTTTCACTCCTAAATGTTGTAAAAAAATTTAAATTCGGCGCTAAAATTACACTAACAAGTATTTCTCTTAGTTTTATTACACACTTACCATCAAACAAACAAACTCAAGTGCAATTGTATCTGATTGATTGAAAATCAAGTTATATATATAGTATAAGTATTTACTCAAGAAATCTGCAAAGAAATATGGATAACCCGAGGTCGTAGTCCGTGTGAAGGATGAATGGAATTTCGAATTCTCGATTCGTGAAACGTGTCGTGCAAGTGGTAAAAAGTGATTTTGATTAGATTATACTAATGAAATAACAAATGAAACACAAATAATCACTTAAGCACGTATTTTAAGTAAACAAACTAAAAACGTAACGTAAAATCGAAAACGTAAGCTTAAACGTAAATTAAACGTTAACGTACGAAATAAAACATGAATTTTAAGCTACACTACTCCTACGGACTTCAAAATAATTTTGAAAAGTTAAAAATGATAAAAGAAAATTTTAAGTAAAAGAAAAATATTTTTTTTGACTTTTTATTTATTTTTTATGAATTAAAAACTAATTAACTAATTAAAAATTAAAAGAAAATGAAAATAAGGTGAGAAAAATGAAAAATAAATTTTGAAAATTATAAAATAACTAAAAAGTAGTTTTAGAACTAAAAACTAATTTTTTTTGCTTTTTGTGTAATTTTTGGGAATTAAAAACTATTAAATCTAATTAAAAATTCAAATTAAATTCAAAATAAATGGGAAAAATGCAAATTAAATAAATGAAAATAAATTTTAAAAATATTTTTGGATTTTTCTTAGCTTTTTCTGATTTTTTGGATTTTTTAGTAATTAAAAAGTATTAAAAATTGAATAAAAATGAAAATAAAATAAGAAAAATAGCAAATCAACTTGGAAAAATATGAAAAATTCAAGGAAATTCTAAAATATTATTTTAAACTTAGGAAAAATTTAAAAAGTGAGAAATAAGCACAGGAACTGCTAAAAGCTTAAGAATAGCTTATTGGAAATGGCTTATTAATAAGCAGACTTTGACTAATTGACCCAAACTTTGACCAAAGTACTTTTAGACCCCAGTAAAGCTTAAATGAAAAGTTTCAAACCAAAATGAACTCAGAATCACAAGCAATGACCAAATCAGTGGTAATAAGCACTTTGAAATAAGCAGAAGCTATGTAGAATAAGCTAAAGGCAAAAAGCTCAAAGGAAACCAACACTACTAGAACTAAGGAACTTAAATGAACAATAATACTCAGAATCCAAATGAGAAATCACAAATGCAGCCCTATTGATCAAAACAGAAACTAGGCAGAAACACTCAACTAGATAAGCCAATTAAGCAAAGCAAATAAGCTCAAAACTAAGAGCTTATTGGGGCAAAACACTCTCCAAACTACTGAAATGGTAAATCCACAAACAGAAAGCACTTAAAAGCTTGTTAGATACCCTATTTGTTATCCAAAACTTGGACAAAAACCTGTGGTGCAGGGGAACTGTTAAGCTAAACAGACAACTTAAGCCTTAATTTCTAATAAGCAAACTAGATCCAAACCAAAATTTTCTTTATGACCTTGATTCACAAGCTGTTAAATTTCTCAAATCAACTTTAAAAAGGAGTTTCCAATTAACATTAAGCCCTACAAATTATCTCAAAGTTTAGATCAAAAATCTGAGTTCAACTATTTTGACTTTTTTATTTTAAAAGAAATTTGACTAAAATGAAATTTAACTGGCCTTAAATTACTACTGATATTATAATAAGCTAATGAGTGAGTAAATTTAGCTAAAACTGCAACTGCTAAATAGATTATGCCACTAATTCAACTAACAGAGATGCAAAAATTTAAGAGACAAAGGATTTTTGACTTTTACTTAATAACTACTGAGTTTTATGATTTGTTTTACCTAAATGCACCTAGTTAAATCTACCACAACCAATGCTAACCTCTGAAACACCTAGTAAACCAGCAAACAAGTGATATCCAAACACCCTTTTGAGTGACTGTCTCTCCTAAACTCCACTTAAATCAAACTCAATTCAATCCAAAGTTAACCAATCCTCAACCTAAGTGCCTAATATGATTCAACAACTCTTAAATCACTTAGAAAATCAGATCTCAGATCCAAAACAACTAGTAACACTGATCCACAGATGATGACAAATTAATGCAACAGTAACAAACCAACTCAAACAAAACTAAGAGAAATTACAAAATAAGCTACCACAAACTAATAGATTATGAAGATAACAGAAATAAGCAGTATAAAATAAGCTAAGCTACTATTAATCTACTTGTGCAAATTTGAATTTAAATGAATAAAACTTACAAACCAATACCCCCTCAGCCAAACAGAGGGGGTTTCACTATGCTTGCCTGTCTTTTGACAGGCCAAGTGCTCCTACTTGACTGCTTTAAACTCCAAATAAGCTTCAGCTTATTGATAATAAGCTGATATGTTTGACTTTTATTGACTTTTGTTTATTTTGAAGTAAATGACCGAATAGGCTTACAAAAGCTATGAGGAAACTGAATTGAGTTTGTTTGAAATAGAAAATAAGCTTTTGGCAACTTAACTTGAGAATTAAAACTATATTTTTTTTTTATTATTTTTTTTTTCAATATAAGTAAAAACAGAAATTTAAAACAGAAATCTAGGTAAACTACTTCTAATGATTCAAACTAACAATAAGTAATTTAAGAATTAAAACTAAAACGAACTTTAAGAGCAATAAACTGAGATGAAAACTAAAATTGTATTAATATGAAATTTAGTACAAGACTTGAAATGAAAATTACAATAATATTTTGAAAACAGAAAAACTAAACAATACTCAAAACCCTACACAATCTATCTGTGACTAGAGGGGGTATATATACTTGAGAGAGTGAGGTCCTTGGATCCTTCTAGTCTGCCAGGTCACCAATCCACACCACATTTGTGTTTGTTTGGATGAATATGAGCCCTCAGATACGCCTTGGCCCCCAATCTTGTGATTATAGCCCTTGGATCATGATTGCTCCAATCATTTGACACGATTTCACACGCGGATCACTGACGTGTCATTCCCTGACATGTCAGGACCTTCTGGGTAAAAGAGGTAATGGGGGGGGGGGGGGGGGGCGGGTAATTTGTTTTGGGTGGTTATATTTGTATTATTTTGACCGGGTCGTTTAACTAAGGTAGTGGGGGTGGACCGGGTCTAAGGTATAAGGTGTGGGCTGGTTATATCATTTGGGCTTAGGGTGAGGTTCTGGGAATGTTTTGGGCTAGGGTGTATTTTATTTGTGGATCCGGTTGTATAATGTTTTAGGAGTAATATTATTACTAGGAATTAATTGTGTAAAACTGAAACTCCAGGGACCAATTCTGTAATTTTCCAAACTTTATTCCAAGGACCTAAGTTGTAAATCTCTTAATCATGGAGGACTTCATTTGTCTTTTCTCCCAAGGGACCATTTTTGTAATTTCTAGAAAATACAGGGACTGAAGTTGCCAAACTCTCAAACTTTATCCAGGGACTAATTCGGAATCTCTAAGGACTTCTAATGATATTTTGAGCTCTCTTTTATCATTTTGCTTCCCCGGCTCCGGCTTTTGACCTTTTTCCAATCTCGTGCTCGTTTTTGTCGGTTTTGCTTTGTTTTTGTTCATTTTTCACATATCCGTACCTGCACATACACAAATACAAAAACACACATTCTCTTGGCATATTTGGTTAGTATTTGGTGTATTTGGTCTGATTTAAGGCTAAAAAAGGATGTGTGAAAAAGCACACATCAGTATACTATAAGGTATCATCATTTACCCTCCCCTTATACTTAGGATGAACATTGTCCCCAATGTTTAATTAAAGAATGTAAATAATGAAAACAAATACTCCCCAGATTCGCTCGGTGTGGATAGTGTGGTAACAAGGTTAGATCTTCCTCCAAGAAAATGAACATTCAAAGCTTCCCTTCCAGAAAAATAAATCATCTTCTTGTCATACATAACCTGTTAAACCTGATAAAACAAACAAGGCAACCTCGCGTAAAATCGGCGGCAATCTATATATACTAACAAGTCCTAGAAAACAAATTAAGATATAATGCTTGTGGAATGAATGTTTGCAGATTTCCTAGAGTTTATAAAACTAAAGAATTAACAAAAACTTTAAGACTCCGTTAGAAAAACAAAACTCGCAAAATTTCCAGAATTTTACACATGACGCCGTCAAGAATTAATTCATGACGCCGTCAGAAGTGACCTGTAAAAATCTTTACGTTAAGTTTCTGGAAAATTTCTGGAAAAACTTATGTCCTACTTCCTGGAAAATCCTACAAAACATCATTATGACTCGATACAAGCATTTGACTCTAACAAATACTACACATGCCCATTTAATATTGTGGCAAATTAAGATCAATTTCGTTCTTAGAAATAATTTTGAGGTTTCCTCTTACACTTAGCTTTTGCCAAAAACCTTTATATGAAGTTAAGACGAAGTTAAACGACAAAATAAAGCATTTTCATAATTTTAGTTTGAAACACGATCTACCAACAATAAAAATAAAGCATGCATACAGAAACAAATAACAATCAAACAATTAAAAATCACACAAAACATGGGTTGCCTCCCAAGAAGCGCTTTTCTTTATTTACGAGTCATGTAGCTAGACTCAAGGTCATGGGCAATTACGTGACTTCATCATTGGTCTCATTCTCTAGGTCATCTCCAATCTTAGTTTTGTATTCCGGACCTAGTTGCAAACATTCCTTGTAGAAACCAAGGATTATATTCATGACATAATCTACTCCTCTACGTCTATCCTCATCATTCATATAATAAACCGCTTGCTTTTGTTCCTTTTCTATGTTTGATAGAAGGCGGTATTGTTCAATCTTATAGGGCATTTGGTAAGCAATCTCATCGTTCCCTTCCTTGAATCTAACTATCCCTAGGGTCGGGTCATAACTCATCTTAGAGGCCTCAACAAATGGTTTTCCGAACACTACTTGACTTAGGCAATCATCTATTACCGGACAAGTATCCTCTACTATCACGAAGTCGATAACATAAGTGAAGTTTCCTACAAATACATGCAATCCTTTCACTCTTCCTACAAAATTGCTCATCAAATTTGTGTTAGGCATCATCCTATACCCAAGTTGCTTCTTCATTACCCAATTATAATAGGTTCTAGTCATGATGTTTATAGGAGACCTAGGATCTATATAAGCTTTCCACACATGCATATGCCCAATGTTGCATGGTATGTTGATGTTAGAGGGATCACCTACTTTAATAAGGGGTGAACCAAGGATGTATGGTGTCTCGGGATCATCGAATAGATCCTTGTGATACTCCCGTTCTTCCTTGGTGGGTAACTTCTCAAAGTATTCTTCTATGTTTTCAACTTCCTCTAATTTTTCTTCCTTAGTATCCTCAACTTCCTTAATCTCATCCCTAGTCTTGGTTTCTATTCCAACTTCATCCTTGTCACTTTCTTCTATATTCTTATCTATTGGCTTAATGGTGACAACATTGACAAAGTGGACGTGTTTGGATGACGAGGGGTCCTCAATTTGGATTCCGCTATTAGTGTCCCTAGTGTCCTTCCTAGGTGTAGTTAGCACTTGGCTGTTGAGGGCTTTCAACAAGTTTTCAATCTTATTGGTCATCTCCGTTTGTTGTTGATTGAATTCGGTTTCAAACTTAGCTATGCGAGCTTCTTGAGATGCCATAAACTTGGACATCAATCCTTCAAGATTATTGGTACTACCATATTTGTTGGAAGGATTGTTGTTGAAAGTACGGTTAGCGGGTGGACCGTTTGGTTGGTAACGATTAGGTGGATTGGAAGAATTGTTTTGGTTTTGTTTCTACCTAAGATTCGGGTGATTTTTCCAAGAAGGGTTGTAGGAATCACCGTAAGGGTTTGGCTCGGGTTTGAAAGTGTACCACTTGTCTCCCGCTTTGTCGGTACGCGAGGATGCGTAATCCGCAAAAGCTTGTCCAGGGAGTTCCACGCAATCATGAGTGTCATGGGGACCACTACATAATTCGTATGAAGAAGTGATTTTGTTCACTTGGCTTGAAGGCTTAGGAGCTTCGTAGGATTTCATGAGAAACTTGACTTGGTCTTCAAGTTCCATGATCCTACGGTCGGGAGTGCTATAATTGTTCGAAGGCAAAGATATTGCCTTGACCGTTTTGTTCAAATCACGGGGATCATTCCAACTTTCATTGTCATAGAGAGCAAGATCTTCTATGAGTTCTCATGATTCTTCCGCACTTAGATCACGTAGCTTGCCACCGGCCGATTGGTCAATGGTTCGCCTTGTGGAGAGATTGATATGGTCATAGAAGATTTGGACTTGGAGCCAAAGATCTATGCCATGATGAGGGACTTTTTGGAGTAAGTCCTTGAAACGAGTCCATGCTTCATATAGAGTTTCACCTTGACGTTGTTGGAACATCAAGATATCATTTCTAAGCTTGGTAGTTCTCCCCGGTGGGAAAAATTGAGCAAGGAAAAGAGTGGTGAGATCATCCCATGAGGTGATGGATCCCGCGGGTAAATGTTCAAGCCATTGACTAGCTTGATCACGCAGAGAGAATTGGAATAGGCGTAATCGGGTCGACTCTCTAGTTGTAACATCAAGGTCTATAGAATCTACGATTTTAAGGAAATCCTTGAGATGTTGATTAGGATCTTCGGAACGAAGTCCATGGAATGCACATCCGCTTTGCACCAACCGGATGGTGTCGGATCGCAGGGGGGACACAATGGCTCCTTTAGTGAGCTCAATAGTGTTTCGATAGCCTTGGTGGCTAGGACGGGAATACTCTCCTAAGGTTCGGGGCCTAAGAGGTTGGTTTGCTAGTGGTGGGTTTTGTGGGTGGTTTTGTTGTGGTGGGTTGATGGGTTCAAAGATGTTACCACCTTCCATGATGTCGGATGGTAAAAGTTACAAACAAAGACACGAAGAAATAAGATAGACTAAAGAAAACCTAAAAATAAAAATAAAATCTTACTAGAAAGGAATCTAGCAAGTAGACCTAATAAAAAGAAATCCTAACGTAGACAATAACTATTCCCCGGCAACGGCGCCAAAAACTTGATACGTGGGAATCGCACTAGGCTTTACCTCTCGAGGGATCTCGAGAAGCTTACAACCCCCACCAGGCAGTGTACCTGATCGTTGTCGTATAGTATAGTGACAAGTACCGGGGGATTGATCGTTCGACTCAGGAATAGTGTTGCTAGGATTAGAAAGTCTCCTAAACTAAGTCTAAAGGTGAGGGATGATTCTTTTTGTATTTTTAAATTTTATAAAAGCAAGTAAAATCTCGATTTTTGGAAGAGTGGGCAGAATTAGTTGCTAGCCAACTAACCCAATAACTAAAGATGCAATCAAAATAAAATGACAGAAATGAAAATAAATCTAATTAAACTAGTGGTGTAAACAATAATGGGGAAAGTTGTGTTTACTTAGGTTTCATTACTCCCTAGATATCTTTTATAGGTTGATAGCTTGTTACAATTGCATGGATGACGGGTCATATTCCTTAATACTAGTCGTAGGGCCGTGTACAATATTCCCTAACTCTATAGGATCCTACTTCACTCCTATGTCGAGCCGTTAGAAGCTCCTAACATGGGATCATTAGAATTCTCCTACGCATTAAATACAACAAAAAATCATAGTATACCTCTGATCATGTTTCTTAAGACGTTCAAGCATGTTACCAATGGAAGTCTGCCAGTTTTCTTAAGCCTAACATCGAATACAATCATCCGTAACAACTATAAACAAACAATCAACCCATAATTAACATCTAGGTTTCACTACATCTAAGCAAACACAAAAGAGATCTAGCCATGC
Source organism: Artemisia argyi (assembly GCA_030686995.1). Classification (NCBI taxonomy): domain Eukaryota; kingdom Viridiplantae; phylum Streptophyta; class Magnoliopsida; order Asterales; family Asteraceae; genus Artemisia; species Artemisia argyi. Next base: position 78,990,872 of record CM060699.1, read on the forward strand.
ATGTTAAATTGAAGACAAGTGTAAGATATATTCAAGCAACACATAGACATATTGATTGAATTGAAAGAGTACTTATCTCAAATTGACATGAAAGATTCAAAGGGTTAAAAACCCTTGAAAAAGCTGTGAAAATCGGCCTAGGGTTTTTCCTCAAATTTGCACCCTAAAAGTTACACACTAATGAATGAAATTTGGAAAACTATATATAGATTTTACAGGGTGACGACGTCAATAAGAAATCTGTGACGCCGTCAACTCGCCGCCCATAATGAAATCGGATTGCCTAGATCCAGTTTTGACGCCGTCATGTGTAAAATTGTTCTGTGCCGTCAATAATATTTGGACCATGACGGCCTTGGGTGACGCCGTCATCTCCAATGCACAAAACTCTCTGGATCGTCACGTGTGTAGTCCACATCCACCTCTTGTATTACTCTTGACACCGTCACTTGGAAACTCTTGACGCCGTCAGGTACTGTTCCCAGCAAGGAAAATTAAGACTTTGCCGTTTTCTTCACTTTTATGCTCCAAAAACGTCCAAAATGCTTCCTTTTCCAGATTTCTCTCCAAAAGTATCTAAAATGACAAAAGGAACGATTTAGGGCAATATTTGATCAAATAATCTCGAATCCGGGCTTAAATGACCCCTAAAAACGATTCATTTTTCGCCTCATCATGTAACATGTGGGAACCATTTGATTCATAGGTAGACATACATTTTGGAAATGGGTGAATTTGAGTTGTTTTCGATTGTTTTAGGCAATAAAGTTACTTCGTGGTTTCATATATGTGATTTTCTTATAAATTCATGTTTTATATATTTTGTAAACAAATACAACATATAAAATGCAGCAGTAAAAATGGATAAATAATTGTTCAAGACTTTTAGTGACAAAATAATTCAGTCAATAATAAATTGTTTTAAGTTTTTGTTTCGGAACCTATATTAACACATACCAATCAGACATAAAATCTAATAGACCTTTTGTGACTGATATTAAGCGTCAAAAAAGACTTTTAGTGACCAAAATGCCTTTAGTGACTGATTTTATGCTTTTTCTGACACTTTTTTTCTGTCATGCAAATGGCATTTATCTTGTAGTGGTATAAATGTTTAAGTGTTAAATTAAAATGTAAGCTTAAGAAAAACGTAACTTTTGAAGTGAAATGTACAAGTTAGTTAAACTAACGTTTCCGAGAGTGATGATACTAACTTAAAGTGACTTGAGCATATCGTTGGCTGTTTATGATATTTAAATAAGATTGTTGGTCGAATGTACGTTTGTAAAGTAAAGGTTCCTAGAAAAATGAACAAGTAGCACAAAAATGACCCGAAAAGTACAAGACTAACTCAGCAAACATTGAATTAGTCAAAAATATGTCGTAATTTGTTATCGGTTGCTAACCTGAGCTAAACGGTTGTAACAGATGGGCCTATTGTAAATTTTATTGCTGACTGGTGAGCCTCGTTTTCTAGTATTCAGACCCTCCTCAGTGTGAGTGTGAGTGAGGTCTTTCTCTTGGACTTGTCTGAGGTGGTTGTGTCGTACTTCCGGAATTTGAGGTGGTAAAAGAATCAAGAGTTTGGGTAACACTAAAAGAAACTATGTAAGCGCGTGTTTAACTGTGTGAAACAGTGCAAAGAGTGTAGAAAGGAATTAGATCGGATCCTTTTTTGGTGTGGGATGTCTTTTATTTAAAGAGAAACATTTAGGGTTTAAGGATCAACCCTACGTGGATGACCAATGGCGGAGACATGCCAGGTGTTGATCATCCAATGAGTAGATAAGTAAGACATGTAGCAAATCTTCTGTGGCTCGTATCAGGTGGTGCCCGTCTCCAATATTCTTGCTTGTGTGTCTCCCCTGTCATATGTTAGAAGGTATATCTTGGCCATTAATGACAGTTGGGACTTGGGAGATAGTTGCCTTATGTGTGTCTGTTACACGGCCTTAGAGGCTTTCCCAGGCCAGGTATGGCCTAAAAGTGTGATCGAGCTTATCAAATGTTGATAATGGACTATGTTCAAGAAAAAGAAAAAAAATGTTGATAATGGACATTAATGAGTGATGTTGATGAGCTTGACTTTAACGTATAATTAGTGAGTATGAGCTATGTTGTCATACAATAACACTCCTGACCTTTTTGATTAATTATTGCGTAATTTTTAATCTTTCTTATTTTTCTGTTTCATTCTAAATTTTATCTTCGGCAATACTTTTACGTTTTTTTTTTATTTTTTATTTTTTTTTAAATAATTGCATGATACAGTATGTTAGTACATTTTTTTAAAAAACAAAAGTAGGTTAGTACTTAATACTCCACCCGAATTGACCCTGTAGTTGTATGACTTGTATCTTTTACGAGAGTCAAAATTTATATGCTTTCAACCACACTCTTTATTAAGGGTGATTGTTTTTACCATAGTTGTCAGGATCCCGATCCCGATCCTGATCTTAGCATCTTACGATTTTTTGATACCGCAAAGCAAAAATGATCCGGATCCTACATAGGATCTTTGCAAGCTTAAGATCTTATAGGATCCCGATTTTGACCATACGATCTTAAAATCTAATCCGATCCGATCTTACTTTTCTCGGATTACAAACTAAAAAACTATAAATTTATGAGTTGTTTTTTTGTAGTATTCAAAAAACAATATGTTAATTTTTTTAAACATTTCATAATCATAATTTAGGACAATATTTCTATGAAACATTCATAATATTTTTTGTTTATAATGTATAATAATTTGTAGATTTGTATAATATTACAAAATTATTAAAAAATAACATTAGAGTAGGATCTTAAGATCTCGATCCGATCTTACGATCACGATCTTGCAAAAACGAAAACGATCATGGGTAGGATCCCGATCTTGAAAACCTTAGTTTTTACACACACTGATTAAAAAAAAAAAAAAAAAAAAAAAAAAAAAAAAAAAAGTCACAAAACATTGTGAAAAATAATATAACAAAAGCCTCATATAAAAAAAATACCATATGCTTGAAGGTCCCGCCGCTTATTTCCCAGTTCCCACCAAACACCCTACTGACACAGTCATTGCCGCCGTTTGATTTAGGTTAGTTCTCTCATTATTATCTTGATAGGATTTGTAAAAACAAACAGATTGTTTATCAGATTTCGTTTCGCACATCAGTGTTCGATGAAATGTCTAACACGTCTTTTCATCAAAAGTGTTTAATTTATATGTGCATGGCGAGTCTTTGACTCAAATGTATGCTGGTACCCCGTGACCATTTCCAACACCACCTTCAAATATGTATCTATTGAAGTTTGAATAAGGAAGTCAAGTGCGTTACCATTTGGTCCTCGTTAAATGTGATATAGACCACGCATTTGAATTACTGTATATGTTTTCGATGATCATATATATACACGTATAGTTTTCAAATGAAAATAGGCTGATTAACCCTTTATATGTATTAAGTTGTTTGTGTTCGCTTGATCATATATATTCATTGTTTTGAACGTGTTTGTTGTGTACAATTTAGGTTATATACTAATTGCCAAACAAAGATGAATGATTTCTAAATGGCCAAATGAAAATTATAGTCTAAAACAATACAGTCATACCAACTTTTGAACCTTAAATTTCAACTGCTTATTTTTGCATTTGACGATTACTTAGGTGCATTCTAGTTCCTTTATACCATCATCATCTTTAACTTCATTTTTTTCAACAGGGGGATCTCATCATGGATAACAAGTACACATTACGTGACCTACAGGCTATTGCTAAACAACGCAAAATAAAAGGTTATACCAAGCATCGCAAGTCAGAGCTTGCAAAATTGCTAGGAATTAATGTCATTGAAGGTGTGTGACTAATTCTTTTTCCACTAGATGTAGCAATTCAAACCTTTGCTTATAATTGGGTCGAATTGCCTTAAATTTTACATTTTAACATGTCAAACAGGTAAAAAAGGTTAGTTAGAAAGAAAGAAAACAGGTCAAATGGAACAACCAGGTTGAAAGTGACCTAAAGTGTATATTTCAGCCCAAAATATTCTAAATGAAGTTGATCAAAAGCTAGAATGTCATAGGAATTATATAATATCTATAATCTTATGTGTTACTAGTATTTGATACACCAATTATTTTTTAAAACAATGAATATTTTGGTTAAAAAAGGCTTTTGGTATAATTGTTATTAAAAAGGGGGCTTTGACATCTTCCCCTTACCCGATCGTTTTGACTAACGAATTACCATTTTAACATTTTACCTGAACCAGCCGTGTTTCCACTTTTAGTTCAAGACTTGGTTTGAATCAACATGTGTAGGAAAAGGGAAACAAACAAAAGGGGAGACATTGACACCTCCAAAGATACTGCCACTTCTAGAAGGTTGTTAGCCATAGTTATTTCATATGTAACTAATTTCACTGTTAAAGCATGTAAAAGAGAAACGAAACAGACTATACAACATATGTTACATTGTCACACTGACATACATACTCTCTCGATCAGATATTGTATATTCAGCTAAACTCTTATCGCGTGGGGTAAATGGTACCCATGAGGGTTCAACGGTCCAACTATTTATTACAAACACATTTGATCTCCAGAAAATAATAATAATAATAATAATAATAATAAAAAATAAAAAAAAAATAATAATAACATTCATAAGTATAATTTGACACAATTATATTGATTTTAAACAGGTTTAAGTTAGTTATAAGTTTTCATTTACTTTGTGTACATGTTGAAGTAACGAGAACATCCACATCAAATCAAAGAAGCAACATGAGATGAAGCAAACAACAAGGAACTGGTTGGATCTTCCATCAGATATAATGGCGAATATACTCTCTAGATTTAGTGTGATCGAGCTACTATGGAATGTCCAGATAGTGTGCACTAAATGGCATAAAATCTGCAAGGATCCGCATGTGGAGGGTCATTTATATTGACAACGATTTCTACTATCATCGTAGGCCTTATACTTGGCCTTCTTGTTTTCCTATTTCTGCTTCGTCTTGGAAAGCAACAGTAGAGACGTGTAAGCATGCTGTGGATAGAAGCGAAGGCCAATTGGTTGATATCACCATGGTATATTTTTGTGACGATGAGCTTCTTCAGTATATTGCTGATAGGTATTAACTCTCAAATTTCAGTCCATCTAATTCATATCTCTATTATATGTGGATTAATTAAAGTGTTTTAAAACATGGAAAATGAAGTTTGTTATAAAATCTAATAAGATATGTAACTTTGTTAGAATGCAGATAGAATACGTATTTGCAGTTAGTTGTATATCCGTCATTTTTGCAATACTAATGTGTTTAACTCTCACATTTCATTTCTATCTCTATTATATATGGATTGATTCAAGCTTTATAAAATATGGAAATACCATAAGATTCGTAACTTTGTTAGAATGCATAGTTAGTTGTATATCCATCATTTTTGCATTTCAACTCAGTTTATGCTGGGCCGATTTTATCATTAAAAATCGTTGCTTTGTTTCTCAATGTATCTGTTCCATTTTTTAACAGATCATGTAAGCTTGGACGTCTCGAAATTGCATATTCTTATATTGGAGGATTGGCTGCAACTTTGAAGAAATTTCCATTGTTGGAGGAAGTCAGTCTTTATCCTGGAACACTTCATCGAGAAGATATTGAAGCACTGGGTTGTTATTGCCCCATGCTTAAAACACTCAAACTCAATCATTATTTTGGTAACTCTGACGGTACTAATATAGTGGTTGATGAGTTGATCATGGCTGTTGTAGAAAACCTACAGGAGTTAAGGCATCTTGAACTGACTTGGCACCTTGTATCCGATATTATGTTGCAGGCCATACTTGATGGTTGTCGTTATCTTCAAGTACTAGACTTGCGAATGTGCGAACCTGTTGTTCTCAAGTGAGAGCTGAGAAAAAGATGTTTGGAACAGATTAAAAGTCTAAAATTTCCCACTGGATCCTCTTAAGACTAGCCCATACTCAGATGATGATGCGACTGTCGATCTGTTGTCATGGAAAAGACACCATGGTTGGGAATCTGATGATAATTTGACCCAGGACCACATCACGATGGAGTCTGATTGATTAGTTGAGAAGGTGCATTTGAGGATATTGTTAGTTCACAAAATTACACTTGTAATCTGAGGTTTTGCTTTTTGATTGGAAATAGGTCACAGTCTACACTTGTAACCTGTGCACTCGAGGTTGATCCGTTGATGTTTTCTTTTTTCTTCTGTTTCCAGAAATATTGTACTCAAGTTACTGTTGTAAACGATGTAATTTGGATAAATGGTTGTACCAGATGATGTTTGGAAACAATTCATTAAGAGTTAATGTACCAGGACATATGTTGATATTCTTTTTTGTTTCCCAAACCCGTTTAGCTCCGGTCATAGTTCATGTAACGAATTGCCACCACTATTTGAAACTTGCTCAACTGCGTAGAAAGTACAAATACTTGTTATTGACATCCCATGTTTTTGAACAGGTGCATCTACGTAGTTGGTTTGAGTAACACTCCTTACTACAATTTCCTAATCTAGTAAGCTCTTGTGTATAACGTCATGTACTTTAACAACATGATTATATTGGCCTTATTGGGAAAAGGGTCCTACAAAAGTTGTCATCAGATTTAAGGTGAAAAAATCAAATCAAACCCTCTTTAGCTTGCCTTGTAATTTTCCTCATATAATGCTTTCAAGTTACTTAAACTCCATTTCCAAATTTAGATATATTCTCTTGAACCCCTTGCTACTAATTATCAAACTCAACATCCCAAAACACACACATAGATACAAGAGTCAACTATCATGAGGACATGCCCTTTGTTTCTATATTTCTTTCTTATTTTTGTTAGTCAAGTGATATCAGACCCCGATCCACTTCAAGACTATTGCATAGCACAACCCCAAAATTCACAAACATTTTTTGTCAATGGAGCTCCTTGCATAAACCCTGCCAACGCTGAACCTTCTCATTTTACTACTAGTGCATTATCGAAGCCTGGTAATACTGCAGCTAATCCATTGGGATTTAACGTCACGCTTACAAACATCAAAAATCTACCTGGGATGAACACCCTTGGGATAACAATGGCTCGAGTTGATATTGCTGGAAATGGGCTTGTGCCTCCCCATACACATCCACGTGCATCCGAAGTAACTATTTTGGTCAAGGGGTCGCTGTTAGTGGGATTTGTTGACACCTCAAATAGACTCTACACACAACAGTTACGCGAGGGTGACTCATTTGTTTTCCCCAAGGGTTTAATACACTTTTTGTACAATCTTGATTCAAGAGCTCCGGCATTATGCATTTCAGGTCTTAGTAGCCAAAACCCTGGTGCACAACTTGCATCATCAGCGACTTTCACGACAAAACCAAGCATTCCTGATGATATATTGAAAAAGGCCTTTCAGATTAATGGTCAAGATGTGTCGAGGATACGCAAAAACTTGGGTGGTTGATGTACATTATGCATGGTATCTTACATTCGGTAAAGAAATTTAAGATTTCTTCATCTATATTTGTATTCCAACAAAATGAAAGAAAACCTTGACATTCCAAAGATTACTTATTGTATTAGCTGATGGATACATATTTTGCTTTCTTTAAATCAATCAATTCAATCGTGTGATTAGCTATTGTTTGTTTTTCTAGTGTGTGTTGTTGTTTCTTGTAAGAAAACATGTTTATTTTATCTTGTGGAATGTCAATGCATTTCTCGTATGCTTTCCTCAGATCATCTTTAGCATCGTATGTCTTCTCAAATGGCACGGCTAAGTCGATCATCGCTTGCTGACGAACGGTATCCTCCTCAATTAATGTCTAAGCACAAGCTTAATTTCATCAATGGCATATGTGAAAGGGAACTATCCATAATTTTTTTAGTAAGACTTAAGTTTTAATAAAATATGGGTAGTAATTATAAAGGTGGGATGAAAAAAAAAAAATAATAATTATAAAATAAAAATTAGCCATTTGGCAACCTAAACGGTCAAAACATTTAAAACAAATGGGAAATGACGTGCGTGAGTATACTCACGCCAGAAATGATGCAAGGGATGGTGGTGTGGTCATCACACCGAAATGGCGGTGCCATTTGGCTGCCACATATGAAGGGCGTGGTAGGAGTAATGTGTTTCGTATCATTAATCAACACCGAATAAACATAAATGGTATCCAAATCATAACAAGTGATACTCGAGCATTAGCCCACACAAACTACCATTGGGCTAAGGCTAAATATACGACTAACAATGATACCCCTTCCTCTAAGGAAATATTAAAGATTAAGGGTTTTTTTTCATTCCACGTAAATATGAAACAAAACTCAATACGAATGGAACAAAAAATAATTATTATTTTTACAACTTTCCGTAAACATCTCATCGATGCTCTCATACCCGAAGTAATGATGTTAGATATTCAACAAATGGATGTTTAACTGGCTAGCATGTTACAACTTCTCCATGTGAACATGGAAAATGCAAATTATGACTATAGACCTATAGTAATTCGCAGATGTTAGCACCATAAATTAAACAGAAGACTTGAACAAGTATTCCTGAATTATGTTAGTTTATATAATTAAGGTACTAGTAAATATAATTTTGCTGTTTGCTTTTCCAGTTTGGGCTAGACATTGTTTGTTTTTTGGGCTGCTTTTTAGTCCACGTGAGTGCTAGCTGACCAGTGACCACCCCAAACTGCCAAAGCTGACAATATAAAAGAAAACCTCAGTGTGGTGGCCTGGTGGGTATGTACCTTTATAGCACCATCGCTGTAGCCTGTCGATGCTTTGGTGCTATGGCACCGTTATAAACACAATGTTCCTCCGCGCTATAGCACCATCGCCAACTGCACAAGGTGATGTTATCGGTTTATTGATTTTTTTAGTGTAAAATATTTAAAACTTGTGGATCATCCCAAGAACCTTTAATTAACTTGAGTTATACGAGAGAGGGCGTTTTTCTAGTTTTGTGCTATAGCAATGTTATAAAGCAAATAATGACGTGACGATGCTATAACTTGGCTATAACATGCATTCTTACACACCTAGCTCTCTAAAAGAATTCAAACACCACCCTATTTATCAATTCGAGTTTAAACATCAGCTCCATAAAATGTGTGTGGCTCATGTCTGGCTCTTAAAATAGACAAATGCAACTTAAAATTCTTTCTTGTACTGATTGTGGGTGGTGTTAGCATATTAACCATAAGTGGCCCACGAGCCCGTTTAGCTTTTAAGGTTTTACCTTTTTTATGTACTAGAACGGTACCCGCGTAATTCGACGGCGGGTACCGTGTGATTATATTTTATGTTATTTGGTTAGACTTTAGTTGTCTTCATGCTTTATAAGTAGAAATATTAGAGATGGTTAACCAAATCATTTTAGTTTGAACAACCAACCGCTTCTTAACAAACTTCCTAACCAACTTGCTTCCTAACAAATTACTTTTGAAATCTTTCTATAATAAGCAAGAAAAAAGTCTGAATTTTAAGCCTTTCTAATTATAGAACAATCCCAAATGCATTATAATGTAGTATAGATTATATATACTCATGCACTTAGTTGTTTATTAATTCAATAAGAGTTTGCATTGTATCTTTGGTTTCTACATGGTATCACAGCCTCAGGTTTGTTAGTATTGCAGATCGTACTTCTGTTTGGTAATTGGTTAGTCTGATTTTGTATTTGTTTCTATTTGATCGTATTTTTGATTTGCACGGACTGTAATTTGCCTGTCACCTGCTTCTGCGATTCGTTATTAGGGTTTGTTTGTTTCTGGTTATTTGGTTGCTCGTATTAGGGTTTGGTATTTGATTGATTGTTATTTTGTAATCATGGCTGCTCGTAAAGATGATTCGTTGCAATCCATTAGTCTTCAGTTAGTTGGTAAAAAGTATTCATATTAGAGCTATGTTATGAAAAAAAAAAATTGTGGGAGAAATCGATGTGGTGTTATGTTTTAGGTACCAAAACCAAATTTGTTAAACTGTTAGTTGAGAATTATGCAGTGTTATTGGATACATCGGAGATTGATAATTCCGAGGTTATAAGTTGGATTAGTTATTCTGTCACGCCATATATAAGGGCTCAGTTGGAAAAATATGACCCTGCTAAGGCTGTGTGGGATCATCTTGTAAGATTATGCACACACTCTAATTTTGGCAAATTGTACCAGCTTGAGATAGATATTCGTTCACTTCAGCAGGAGAAACGTACTTGGGAGTATTTGGTTCAGTTTCAGACACTTTTGTTTCCTTCTACGTCTGTCTTGGACCTGCGTGCTTATTGTGATTCTAATTAGGCTGATGATTCTGATTCTCGCAAGTCAACTGCTAGTTTTTGTATATTCTTGGTGATTCCTTTATTTCGTGGAAGAGTAATAAACAAGATGTTATTTCTACATCTTATACTAAAGCTGAGTACCGAGCCATGACGGTGATTACTAGGGAGATTGTTTGGTTCCATTGGTTGCTTGCAGATATGGGTGTTAGTTTGAGCCATTCTCTTCCGTTACATTGTGATAATCATAGTGCTATTCAGGTTGTGTGTAACTCGGTGTTTCATGAACGGACCAAGCATATTGAGATAGATTGTCATTTCACTCGTCATCATCTTTAGGTTGGGACTATATCTCTCTACTGTTTGTTCCTTCTGCTTTACAGATTGCAGATCACGTTTTCATTTTCTGACTGAAAAACTATCAATATTTCTCGCTGCAGCATTGTGAGTTTGAGAAGGATGTTAGCATATTAGCCCAAAAGTGACTCACGAGCTCAATTAGCTTTTATGGTTTTACCCTTTTATCTGTAGAGTAAAGATCATTTGAGGACCAAACTTTTTTTACATACCAAGGGACTAATCTCCACCCTCCATCTTCTCTCCATCTTTATTTGATATAATTGATGAGATTAATCCCAACAATTTAAAAAACCCACTTTCATCCTTTTTTTTTCAAATATTAATATCTTTCAAACCGTTAATCGTTAAGCGAAAAAAAAATATACCGTTACGAAGAGCATTTAATTATCTTTCTATAGATAGGCTAATTGATATATTTTCGACAAATTTTTTTTTTTGTTTTTTTCACTTTTTTTTCGTGGCCGAAAAAATCATATATGATATTACATATCATATCATATATGATATTCCATATCATATATGATATGTAATATCATATATGATATTATATGTAATATCATATATGATATGCAATATTATATATGATTTTTTTTTCGGGCAGGAAAAAAAAACGTGAAAAAAACGTTTTTTTTTTTTTTTTTTTTCGAAAGTATATCAAAGTGCCCGTCTATAGAAAGATAATTAAATGCCCGCCGCGATAGTATAATTATTTTCGCTTAACGATTAACGGTTTAAGAGATATTTAAATTATAAAAAATGGGTGAAATAATAAAATCCTTTTAATCTCAACCATTGATTTCCGTTTTAGATAGATGGTGGGGATGAGTCCCTTGGTATGTGAGAAATGTTTGGTTTGTAGAATAACTCGACTCTTTATCTGTATTATATATACTCATTCTATGCACTTAGTTTATCAATTCAACGAGTTTGCATTGTGTCTTTAACTTCTACAAGTGGTAACAAAAGCGAGTCTTTAATAAGTATCCACTATCCACCTAATGAATTCATCTCATCCAAACAAATGCAGTAACAAAATGTGTGTGTTGCTCATATCTTACAGTCGTGAGCAGTGACGGAGCTAGAAAATTTTCCGCAGGAGGGCCGAAACAATTTTCTTTCGGGAAATATATTAAATGGGAGGGCCGAAATAAATTTTTTTCCAAAAATACACATGAAATCGCAAATAAATACAGTAACGGGCTTAGACAAACAATGGCAAATTCGTATAACTTATTCAGTTAAAATCACAAAGTTACTATATATTTATTCTTAGATGAAGAAAAATGATAACTAAAATATGTATAAACAATTAAACATCGATTATCATATCGTTTTGCAAGACTCTAACATGTGTCGAGTGGAAGTGCTTTGCCGTCTAACCTATTCTTTGATGTAATCTTATCAACCATCAACTAATCTTCTACTATAATTGAATAATGCAAGTTTTGTGAACATTAATTTATCTTTTGTCTAATCTAATATAGGATTGGATCAAACTGATATGCTGTCTATGATTTCTTTTTTGCAACCCTATGATGAATGAATGGATGAGAAAGAAAATTATGAATAAGGGATTTTTGTATAAAGAAATGATGTTCATACAATTTCTACGAAAAAAGGTTTCCCAAACACATACGACATGTGTAATGCACGATATTTTTGTGGGTTAATTGCTTAAAAATGTACTATAGTTGTCACTTTTAGTTATTGTATGTACTGATTTTTTTTTTTCTTGAACTTTCAAATTTTGATTATTTTGTATATTTTGTTACCATTTTATCCTTATTTTTTTAAAAAATTTTGAATGGTAAAATATGTTAGTCGTATATGTTTAGTATAGCCCATGTGTATTTGTATGGGCTTACGCCCAAAAGTTATCTGTTAGGGTTTATTCACTATATGTACATGCATCGGTTGATGAGGTTAATAATTTTTAATCAATTAACCCTATTTTTGTAATGCAATTTATGTAATAATAGCGTGAATGTGACATTTTTCTATCGTATTTGCATTTATCACCCCACCTATTTGCTTAGAAGAGGAACAATATTAATTTTCCATATACCTTGCTTGTAACATGAGAAGCATCTCCCTTTGCTTGAAAGCAATAATATGATTAGAATATGATTCCATGGAATCCCCAGTTGCCATTGGTATATTTTATGAACTCATCAGGGGACCATGGACTAAATTCCCCAAAAAAGCATACAAATTCTTTCTTCTGGTTAAGGTCAACTTTTATATGAAAAGTAATTCTTAATTTGTGTTACGGTTAAGTTTGCATTATAAGCTTAAAAAGTCAAAATTTGTAAATGTTACATCCATTAAATGATTACTTACATTGATTCAAAAAGGCCAACTTCAATTATATGTCGACGAATATGCAATAACTTTTTGTTAATCTTAAGTATAAATTCAACACATTTGACTACTAATATAAAAAGAAGAAAGTACTTTTTATACTAAAAGAGATTAAAAATAATTGAACAACCAATAGAAGTTGGAGTATATGTCATGTGGGAGCTCTTGACAACTATGTCACATGGACTTTAATCATTTCTTAATGTTTGAGTATATTTAAAAAAAAAAAAAAAAAAAAAAAAAAAAAAAAAAAACACTATATATGACAATTTCTTAGAGTGCGTTTAGTTGGAGAAAAAATTCTCTTATTTTATATATTTAGTTTTGTAAAAAATTGAAAGAGAAATTTATCTCCGTAAAACACTTAAAAATATAGAAATGCGTTTAATTAATGTTTGTATTTTCTATTTTGAAGAAGGGGAGAGAGGGTTGTGGGTTATAAAGGAAAAACAACATAAATTTGTTTTGTAATTTTACTTGTTAAGTTAGGAAATAAGGGATTTTGTGTTTTTCAAAATATTTTGTTGGAAAATGCTTATTTGAACACGTTCTCTATTTTATGGAAAACAATGGCGTTTTCCCCCAACTAAACGCACCCTTATTATTTTACCTATTTGTGGCGATAAGTAAGAGCGAACAAATATTGAATAAATGATGCACATATAAGAGATGATTAACATATTTTTATTTTTTATTTTCACACTTTAATGTACCATTAGTTTAAACATGTAATAAATAAAGTACGATTGTCTAATGCGTATAATGAAGTTTGCCGGTAAAAAATATGAGCGTGCAAATCAATTCTTTAATGGTATACTCCGCAATTTCGAGTTATATGCTCTGCCTTGCAATTTGCAAAGAAAAGGAAAATTACGCATTACTACAACAATCACGAAGTTGTTATCATTTTGTAATTGATTTGGTAAAGGAAAACTATAGCTGCTATTTCACATTTTTGATATATAAAACAAGGTTAATACTTAATAGGACATTAATGAATGTAGTCAATTGCTTGAACCTTAAGGCTCAAAAGTAATGGCGATATGGGGAAGCACGCATCTTGAAGTCAATGGCGCCAATAACGTAATATAAAAATACTTTTATGGAAGGAGTGGCCAAAAGGTAAGTGTTTATATATACTTCTTTTTATTTATTTCTAATATAGATCTATCGTCTAAATAGTCCTATAAGTCTATAGGCAATGTGTAGGATCTTTTTTTACATGAATATGAACTTTAATATTTTGGCTTGATATTCACACCACAATATTTGATGCATCCATCATAATCATGCATGTATCATGTTGTAATTTATGCATTAGTGGTGTAAAATTGTGATATGGGCATTAAATATTGTGGTGGGAGTATCAATACTCTTTGGTTAATTGATGAGCACGGTTTTATAAAAAAAGAAGAAGATGACATTCATAGAACTTTAGCTTATTTAATCACATGATTCAAAATCCGTTTATTACATATTTACATCAACCAAGGAGAGTTTCAAAGTAAGCCTTTAATTAATTAACCTTTGGTTGTGATTCAAAAGCCATGGAAATAGGCTTTTGGTTTTGGAGGGGAGGTACATGCCTTTAATTAATCATTATTTCATATACGCAAAACTTTTTGTTGGATGTTACTCCGTATTTCATTATTGTATAAGCTAGTATTTGATATAAAATGTCGATAAAATATATAATCAGAGTTTGGGAAACTTCACATCTTTTGTAACATGAATTCGTAGACAGTTCTCGAACAGTTCATAACTAGTCCGTAAAAAATGGGTCCTTATGGTGCTTATCGTTTTGTTTAGGGCCGTTTTAGGCTTTGTTTTTTGGTTTTTCTAGGCTTTTCTCGTAGGTTTTTGACGTTTCTTGACAAAAATTTTGAAAAAACATGAATTAGCCAACTTTGGTTTGGTTAGTTTTTTTTCGTTTGAACGACGGCAAAAACCTTGTCTATTATTGTTGCTAAACAAATTGGTAAAATACAATTGAGAACCTAAGATATCATGATCCGACAATGAGTACTAAAAATAACTAGTTTTGTTATATACTCCTACGTTAGAGTGGGTTGACATCCAAATTTGTATGATTTACCTTCACTATATGCTACAACAACCAAACTAGGCATAGACCAAAACAATCTCTCATTATAGATGTCAATATGACCAAAACCACCTACAAAATCACAACAATATAGCATTTCCTCAAACAATGTAACAAACATAATAATATCAACAAAACAATCCAAACATGTCAAATTCCAAAATTTGTAGTGGCACATCACAAATGAAAAGGACCTTGAAAATCAATAAAATTTGTATGTATTTCTTCTTCTGTACACAATAATAGGTTTCAAAGAATCTCATGTCCACCAAAAATTACATAAATAAAAATAAATTAAAATTAAAAAATGAATGAATCCAAGGGCTGATGTTGATTCTTGAGATGATGCAGATCATATGGTTGCCAAAGATAATCCAAAGGACATGGTCTCCGTTCATCTAACCTGACCCATGGCTTCCCTTTACCACTCCAATGCAACAAACTGACCGGACCTGAATGCAATGACCGACAGCTGCCTTTGACATTGTCCCCACCTAGCCCATGTTGGTTCCATCTATGATCTATTGGCTCAATCTCACCTCCAAACACTAGTAAAAAAGGTGGCAATGAACCCAAGTCATATATCCTTTTCTTCCTTTGTATCTCCATCCATCTTTCTATCTTTTTCCTGTAGTTCCCTTTTCTAAATTTACCCATGTCCATTACCATCACACCCGTGTTAAAATAACACGGGTGTTTCGGTTTGGACTCAAATACCCGTGACATTACCGGGTCGGACCAAAATGTGTCCGTAAAGTATTTGGTAAAGTTGGCGTGGCAATACTCCGGGGCCCCGATGACCCGGTTGTTTTTTAACTCAATGCTCCATAGCTTTTGGATGTCGTCTACTAAGACGACATCCGAGTCGAGATAAATGACCCGGTCGACATCCGGGTCAAGTATCTCGCCTAAATAGTTTCTCGCGTAATTTAGCGGATTCTCTAACGCGACCCGGATGGAAGAGGAGATTAAGTTTAGGACAGTGTCTTCACGGAAGATGTAAAGCTTGAATGTTAAAGAAGGGAAGGTATTGCGAATGAGGCGCGTGAGGACGCGTGGACTAGCTGGGTCGAACTCAGCAGTGATGACGTGGAAATACACGTTTTCAGGACAAGACGCGTGACGGAGGACCGAGTGGATTGCGGCTACTGATCCGCGGAGATATTCTGAGTCGAGTGTCATTGCCACGTGGATTGTGTTGTTTGAACATTCTACCCCGTTCCGATATTCTGGGGCTTCAGTGAATCCTAGAAACTCATCAACAACCTGGGACCTTAACACATCTCCTGTTGATGATGTTGTTGTCGGAAAAGAACGTATTCCGACAACAACAAACGGGAGAGAGAGGAATAAGAATATCCCAACAACGCTGACAAAAATGTCGGCGTTTGTAGGTTCTCGCCGGAACCTAGTACTACCCATCTCCGGCGATGGCTTTTTTTGTTGTTGTTATAATTTGTTTTTTGTCTTTTTTTTTTTTTTCTCTCTCTCTAGAGATTGATGACTTTATGTCTGTATATATACAGGGTTTAAGAGGGTGGATGTGTTATAATTATATGCTTATTTGCTTATGTCACTCACGCGCTATGTGGTTGCGTGAGCTGACTGTTGAAAGGTGTGATTCGATTTATAAGATGAGCGTGGATCACACGCGCTAGTTAAGTTGGGTGTGATTAACTGTTTAATGACAATAGTAGGTAGTTTATGTACAAAAGGTATATCCTTTAACCAATTGGATTACTAATTTACTATTTTTGTTAATTATTTACCGGGGAAGATAAACTTGTTTTAATTAACATAAATGATTAATTTCAGATGATCTTTTTAAACATGTACTTTTGATATACTAGTATATTTGTTGCAAAAATCGTGAATCGGTAGTGAGGCGGTCGACTACCTTGTAGCTTGTAATCGGTCTAGATAGGATAAATCGGTGATTAATCAAATTAGCATTTTTGGCAAATTTTGAGTCTTTACGAAAAGTTTTGGGTATTTCTAGCAATATTTTTACTAAAAAATATGTAATAGATTTAAACAGTTACTATAAGTGATTAAAATAAGTTTACAGTGAGTTTTGCGTACTTCCGGCAAGTTTGACCGCCATTGACTATGGTTGACCTATTTGTTAGATCCAGTTACATAAATCGGTAAGGTTGTTGGCTTTGTAGCACTTAAGCGGTGATTAGTCGACCTTGTAGACTTTTTTTGCATCACTGGCTGTAATTATGTTGTATAAGAGCTGACTTTTGTATTGTTATTGTCTATAGAATGGAACTCAACAATGAGTTTGTGTTGATGTATAGGTTATACTCCGTAAACAAAACTAGGCAAACAAAAACAAATGCTAAATGATAATTATAATATTGAAATCATAATCACCAAGGTTAAACGTCTTAATCCGAGAAATACTAGGCAACAACAAGGTGTTAAATTATCATAAATAACGATATGTTTAGTCATTTCAATGACAATATTGTTGGTTGTATAGCTGCAAAACAGTTCCAGATTAGGGTTAAGATAATCAATGAAGGTACCAGATATTCACTTGAAATCGTGGTATCACTTTCCAATAGAAACTATTCGACCCTATGCCTGGGTTACACGAATATCTCTATGGGATAAGACCAAGTGAAGTTCTTGTTTTAGGCACAAATCAAGAACCAGATGCGTATTTAGTTTTTAGGGTTTGTATGCTTCTTCTTCATGCAAATCAGTTATGACCTCTATTTATAATAGAGTTTACTCAAACCCTAGCCCATAGAATTATGTATAATTAACGGCCCATTAATTATATCATAATAATTTCCATAATTATAGGATCAGTGGTTATCAGTGGAAACATTATCACTAGCAGTGGTAATGTTAACACTAGCAGTGGTAACAACAACCCTTGCAGTGGTAACAATAACCCTTGCAGTGGAAACAATAACCCTTGCAGTGGTAACGTTAACACATCAGTGGAAACACACTAGTAGCTGAATTAACTAGCAGCAGATTCACAACATAACCACTATTGAGTCAGGGGATTCAGTGACCAAATGGGTGTATACTCCATACCTCCAAACCCATTACCAGGTGTGAATTGATCCCTCAAGTGCACTAAATTTTCCAACAATCCTCCCCAAATTTAGTTCACTACCTTTGCATGAAAAATCAAACACAAACCAAAACAAGTGCATAAATGAAAATATCCTGAGGATTGAATTTCCATATTAGTACATATACTTTCAAATATTCGAGAATCAGGGTGTTCTAAGAATTGAACCCTTCAACCCATTTGAATACCTGATGATAAATACACACAAGTTTTCAAACACTAAAATACTCCTGACACTATACAAGCCATGTGTCCATATCCAATTCATAAATGTTGTAAAAGCTAAAAGTCCAAAGCTTCCTGAAGCGGCAAAACTTCAACATTTACATAGGTGGTTCATCTTTAATTCATGCTCCTGCTTAGCACTTTTTCAAAGAAATTAACCATTAAGAAGTGAAGACTTCATCCTCCTTTCAGCAGGTAACAAGCACAACCTTGGGATGTTTGTGATACATGTGCTTCAGTCCACCAAATGATCAGCTTTCCACATTGAACTCAGCTTCCAAGTTTCCTTAGAAGGGAGTTGGGTATCCTTGCATTCAGAGACTAGTTGGACTTAAACCCATCCCTTTAGCAGACTTCAAAACCAAGTCTCTAGCCAAACCCTTCGTCAAGTGATCAGCTAAGTTTTGTTGAGATTTAACAAACACTATAGATACCACCCCATTCATGATAAGCTCACGAATCATGCTATGCCTGACACCTAAGTGTCTAGACTTCCCATTGTACATCTGGCTATAAGCTTTTGCCAATGTAGCAGCACTATCACAACGGATAGAAATAGGTGCTATAGGTTTAGACCACAATGGAATCTCAAGAAGCAAGTTTTTCAACCATTCAGCTTCTTTGCCAGCAGCAGCTAAAGCCACAAATTCAGATTCCATGGTTGAACTGGTAATGCAAGTTTGTTTCTTGGATGCCCAAGAAATTGCACCTCCACCAAGTAGGAATACCCAGCCACTTGTAGACGAATTGTCTTCAGTGTTACTGATCCAACTTGCATCAGTATATCCTTCTAATACTGAAGGATAACCAGTATATGAGAGACTATAATCCATAGTTCTCTTCAAATACTTAAAGACCCTCTGAATTGCTTGCCAATGATGAGCACTAGGATTACTAGTATACCTGCTCAGTTTACCCACAGCAAAAGCAATATCAGGTCTTGTACAAGTCATGGCATACATCAAGCAGCCAATCACCCTAGAATACTCAAGTTGAGATACAGCTTTGCCAGTATTAGGCATTAGCTTCTCACTTGTATCCATAGGAGTACTCACTGGAGTACAATCAAAGTAATTAAATTTCTTTAACACCTTCTCAATGTAATGAGACTGAGATATAGAAATTTTGTTACTTTCATGTTTAATCCTTATGCCAAGGATAACATCTGCCTCCCCCATATCCTTCATGGAGAACTTTGATGACAAAAATTCTTTTGTAAGATCAACTTGATTTTGGTCAGTGCCAAAGATCAACATGTCATCAACATATAGACAAATGATGACTCCTTTACCAGATTCATCAAATTTGCTATATACACATTTGTCAGCTTGATTAAGTAAATAACCACTAGACAAAACTACTTCATCAAACTTTTGATGCCATTGCTTAGGTGCCCGTTTTAGTCCATAAAGAGACTTAATCAGTTTACACACCTTGTTTTCATTGCCAGGCATGATGAAGCCCTGAGGTTGGTTCATGTAAACCTCCTCATCTAAATCACCATTCAAGAAAGCTGTCTTCACATCCATCTGATGAATAATCAGATTGTGAATTGATGCCAAAGCAATTAGCAATCTTATGGTACTGATACGTGCCACTGGAGCATAAGTATCAAAGTAGTCTATTCCTGACTTTTGTTTAAAGCCTTGAATAACTAATCTTGCCTTGAACTTTTCAACAGTTCCATCTACCTTCATTTTCTTTTTGAAAATCCATTTGCTACCTAAAGGTTTGCAACCAGGTGGTAGATCAGTCAACACATAAGTGTTATTGCCCATGATGGAGTCCATCTCATCATTAATTGCTTCTTTCCAGAAAGCAACATCCTGGGACTTCATTGCTTCTTCAAATGTTTTGGGATCATCCTCCACAATGAAGCAATAGGAGTATTGGTCAGAGACCTCACTCCTTGTACCTTCAATTAAGTATAATTGAAACTCAGGTCAAAATGACTTTGGAGTCCTCACCCTATTGCTCCTTCTGAGCTCAGGTTCAGGTTGTTGTTCCACAACCTCAGCAGGAACCTCATTAGCAGGAACCTCATCAGCAGGAACCTCATCAGCAGGAACCTCTGAAACACCATTGTCATTGGTTCCATTTGGAATCCTTTGACTTGGTCTAGGGATAGATGAGAATCTGTTCTCATCAAAGATTGCATCCCTTGATTCAATTATTGAGTTAATTGAAACAGACTCATTAGGTTCTATAACATAAAACCTATATGCCTTGGAATGCTCAGCATATCCAACAAAGATGCATTCAATGCCTCTTTCACCCAAAGTTTTCTGCTTTGGATCAGGGAGTCTTACAACAGCCCTACAACCCCATATCCTAAGATAATTAAGGTTAGGTTTCTTTTTAGTCCAAAGTTCATAAGGGGTAACTTTGTTCCTTTTGTTGGGAACCCTATTTAATAAATAGCAAGCTGTTAACATAGCTTCACCCCAGAATCCTTGACTCAGCCCTGAATAGGACAACATGGAATTAACCATCTCCTTCAGCACCCTGTTTTTCCTTTCAGAAATACCATTTTGCTGAGGAGTATAAGGGGCAGTCGTTTCATGGATTATACCAACAGACTGAAAATACAGAGTATCCATGTACTCACCTCCCCTATCAGTCCTTAATCTTTTGATCAGGGAACTTTGTTGCAATTCAACTTCAGTTTTAAATACTTTAAATTTATCTAATGCTTCATCTTTAGAATGTAATAAATAAACATGACAAAACCTAGAAGCATCATCAATAAAAGTCACAAAGTATTTCTTATTCCCCAAAGAGGGAGTAGCATGTAAATCACAAAGATCACTGTGAATTAACTCCAAAACTTTAGTTTCACGTTTTACTCCTTGAAAAGGTTTCTTTGTTATTTTGTTCAACATACAAGTTTTACACTTTTCAGTGTTCACATCAAAGGCTGGAATTAACCCATCCTTAGACATATCTTGCATCCTTTTAAAATGTACATGGCCAAGTCTTGCATGCCATAGGTTTGAATCATAAAGTTTAGATGTAGATATAAAAGCAGAATCAATATTATCATGAACAATATTAAGTCTGAACATTTGATTACACAAATAACCAAAACCAATAAACACACCATTTTTAGACAAAACAAACTTATCAGATTCAATAACCTGTTTATAACCACAATTATTTAAAACACTACTAGAAACCAAATTCTTTCTAATATCAGGAACATGTAAAACATTAAATAAAGAAACAATCTTTCCAGAACTAAACTTCAACTCAACACATCCTTTTCCATGCACCAGGGCAGTTGACTCATTTCCCATGTGAAGAATAGAACCATCATTCATTGACTTGTAGGTCTTGAACCAGCTTCTATCTTTACACACATGAATTGTAGCTCCAGAATCAACCCACCAAGCAACATCATCATCCTGCACAAAGTAAGTATCAGATATATATGTAACATAATAAATCTTAAAAGACTTATTAAACACATTCTGACCTTTCAGAGAATTGGTGTTACCATTCCCTCCACTTGTGCCTGATCCATTGGATTTGTTTCCAACTTTACCACCCTTGCAATCTTTCCTGAAGTGTCCAGGTTTCCCACACTTCCAACAAGTCACCTTAGGTTTCTTGTTAAGATCAGATTTGGTGTTATCTTGATGCTTACGCTTACCCTTGTTGTCATTGTACTTGGTGGAGTTGTTATGTTCCACCATATTGACAACTGATGGACCAGTAGCAGTGCTACTCTTTGGCTTGTCAATGTCTTGAGCTTTGAGTGAATCCTCAATGCGCAAGTGACTGCCCAACTCAACAAGAGTTAACTCCTCCTTCTTATGCTTAAGCATATGCTTGAACTCTTTCCAAGAAGGAGGTAGTTTATCGATGATACAAGAGACTGAAATAGCCTCATCCATGTTCATCTTGTGTTGTGTGAATCGACCAAGTATACTAAGAAGTTCATTGTATTGTTCCATGACAGGTCTAGAATCAACCATTTTGTAATTGTTAAAATTACTTACAAGGAACTTCTTACTTGATGCATCCTCAGCCATATACTTGGCTTCCAAGGAATCCCATAGTTCTTGAGAAGTTTCAACATTCTGATAAATATCAAATAGAGAATCAGACATACCATTGAGAATTAAACCTCTGCATATGTAGTCATCATTCTCCCACTTGCTCCTTGCCCTCATTTGATCCATAGTAGCATCATCACCATGATCTTCTGGAATCTCAGTCGTGAGAACATACACCACATTCATACTTGACAACAAGAAGTGCATCTTCTTTTGCCATCTTCTGAAATCAACACCTTCAAACTTTTCCAACTTGGAAAAGTTAGCAGCCATTTGTCTCATAGCAGCAGCCATTGATTATCACTGATAGTTTCTATTGATTGTTGGTTGTATAGCTGCAAAACAGTTCCAGATTAGGGTTAAGATAATCAATGAAGGTACCGGATATTCACTTGAAATCGTGGTATCACTTTCCAATAGAAACTATTCGACCCTATGCCTGGGTTACACGAATATCTCTATGGGATAAGACCAAGTGAAGTTCTTGTTTTAGGCACAAATCAAGAACCAGATGCGTATTTAGTTTTTAGGGTTTGTATGCTTCTTCTTCATGCAAATCAGTTATGACCTCTATTTATAATAGAGTTTACTCAAACCCTAGCCCATGGAATTATGTATAATTAACGGCCCATTAATTATATCATAATAATTTCCATAATTATAGGATCAGTGGTTATCAGTGGTTATCAGTGGAAACATTATCACTAGCAGTGGTAATGTTAACACTAGCAGTGGTAACAACAACCCTTGCAGTGGTAACAACAACCCTTGCAGTGGAAACAATAACCCTTGCAGTGGTAACGTTAACACATCAGTGGAAACACACTAGTAGCTGAATTAACTAGCAGCAGATTCACAACATAACCACTATTGAGTCAGGGGATTCAGTGACCAAATGGGTGTATACTCCATACCTCCAAACCCATTACCAGGTGTGAATTGATCCCTCAAGTGCACTAAATTTTCCAACAAATATTAAAATGGTTTAGTGTAATAGAGTCTCTTGTAAGATGACAACGTATCGGGAAAGTCAAACTAAATAGTAGTATATAAAATTATCATGTGGAAAATGAAAGTTAAACCATCGAGATTAAGAGGTATTGTAAGCATTGATATTAATTACTGTAGATGCTACATTGTTTCCTTTATTAATAATATAAGCATAAAACCCTTTGATTGCAAACCAAGTGATAAAACATTCGAAACTTCTCTAGATATATTCGCCTATGTATCAAAAGTAATGAATCATACTCATGAGTATTGTAAACTTGAGTAAACTTTCATTTAGATATCAAAAACACAAAATGATTTTGAGTTTACGTTTTTACGAGACTTTAACATGTCCATAGCAATGACGCCTCATATCATGGGGCTTGTGCTCTAGTGGTAAAGGCTTAAGTAGTTAAGCGAACCCAAGTGAGAGTAGTACCGGTTTGGGTGACCGACCGGGAAGTCCTCACTTGTGAACCACAAGCTCTAATGATAGCAGGCGAATCGGGAATAGGAGTGGGGTTATCCCCTAACGAGAGGCTCGCGGTTGGTATCTCTGCCCGAGGATGCGACACTAACTCGAACCAACAACTAACATCTAACAACTAACCCGCCGTTCAAAAAAAAAAAAAAAAAAAGTGACGCCTCATATATTTATAATCTACTAATATAAGCTTTCATTTTTAATGATATAAACTTCCTCAAGTCAATAAAAATATCTTATAACTTATTTATAATGATATTTTTTACGTTCTTACGTATGAGATGTAAAACGTGATTAGTATTGAGTTGAGATGGTTGTGTTATTTGGTTTCCTTTGTTGAACGTTAAGGACCTAAAGATTGTGATTAAGAATCAAGTGTTTGGGTAACACTCAACAAACCATGTAAGCGTGTGTTTTACTATGTGAAATAGTATGAGAGTGTGTAGAGAAGTCAGCTCTCTTTTGTGTGTGAAATGTCTTCTATTATAGAGAGACATTTAAGGTGTAAGAATAGACCTCGTGTAGATGATTAATGGTTGTAGACAGGCCAGGTGTTGATCATTCAACGAGTAGACAAACAAGACAGGTAGCAGCTCCTCCTTAGCTTGTACCAGGTTGTACCCGTCTCCAACATTCTTGTTTATGTGTTTCCAATTGTCATATGTCAGATAGTACATCTTAGTCATTAGTAACAGTTGGGAGATAGTTGTCTCATGCTTGTCTGTTACACGGCCTGAGATGCTCTCTTAGGCTAGGTGTAGCTTGAGAGTGTAGTCGAGCTTATCAAATGTTGAATACGGGTGTCATCCAACAGTCTTCCCTCTCGATTTAAGATATTTCTTCAGGTTGTAAGATAGATTTCACCTTGGTGACTTCTATAAGGACTTATTTTGCAAGAACTTCCCAGGTAAGTGATGCAAGCTTACTCAAGGTATCTGCTCTTTTGTTCATGCCCTGGGTACTTGCGTGATTGTGAAAGATTTAAAGTATGGTAAGATCTGGTTGACCAGTCCCATGTATGACTTAATTAAATCTTCTTTTGCAATGTACTCATCCCTTATTTGAGAAACTACTAATGGTGAGTCCGTATAAAATTGTATGTGTTTAGCTCTCATTGTTTTGGTTATGCGTAGGCCTGCTAACAATGCTTCATATTTGAACTAGTTGTTCGACGCTACCAAATCAAACTTGAGCGCATAAGTGAACTCATGTCCTGTTAGGCCAGTTAGTACCAAACTTGCGCTTGATCCCTCCATGCATGATGCCCCATTTGTGAACAAGGTATATCCGTCATCTATGTGACCTTTTGGATTGCCTGGGTGGGTTAGGCTTCTTGATTGGTATGACTGGGGGTGGCATGTGAACCTTTGAGAGGAAAACTAACCATCATTTGGACTTTGAAAGCATACTTGGGTACAAAGGTTATTTTGTATTCACCTAATTCGATTTGCCATTTTGCCTGCGTACTCAGGGCTTAATAGTACATGTTAGATTGGTTTATTTATTAGGACATGAATTTGGTGTGTGATGAGTGCTCAAACACTCATCATTTTTGATCAAATCTGAACTGCAAAACATACAAAAACACTCAGAAATGCATCAAAATACTGAAAATATTCCAGGAATTGTGTTTTATATGTTTTAGATGCAAAATGAGTAAAAACAGATGAAAAACGCACAAAGTTTGCATAATTGGCAGTTTCAGTCCCCCGACTTTCAAAAATTCGCAAAAATAGTCCCTGAGCACTTATTTTAAAAGAAAAGTCACCAAAGGTCCTTTTGAAATCATAAGTTGTCATATTTAATCCGTTGGTGAAAAATTTCAAAGTTTTGAGAAATTACAAATTTAGTCCTTGGAATTTCACTTTTGGCAAATTTGGTCCTTGGTGGGAAATATTTGGAAGAAAAATCATCATTGGACTTTGGGAAATCACAAATATTAGTTTTAGTCCTTGGGATGAAAGTTTTGGAAAATTACATGTTTGGTCCCTGAAGTTTGAAAGTTTGGCAGAAAAGGTCCCCGGGTACAAAATATGGGAAAATTATCAAGAGTGGTCTTTGTAATATTCATCAATGGCAAAAATGACCCTTATAAGTACTTTGGGAAAATTACAGTTTCAGCCCCTGGGTTTTCAGAAAATGCAAGTTTGGTCCTTGTGATTTTAAGCTTTTAACTAAACAAACAAACCTATAATACAAACCCAAAATCCCAATCCAAACCAAATCCTACCCAAGGCCATTCCCTAGGCCCAAAAACCCTTCCACCCATTTTTAAATATCACCCCAGTCAACCCAGTCA
Organism: Artemisia argyi; assembly: GCA_030686995.1. Lineage (NCBI taxonomy): Eukaryota > Viridiplantae > Streptophyta > Magnoliopsida > Asterales > Asteraceae > Artemisia > Artemisia argyi. The sequence continues at coordinate 79,017,137 of CM060699.1, forward strand.
AACCACTGTACACCCCTCACCATCTTCCCCACTTCCCCTGATTATCTGCTCCTTGTTCCCTCCTCCTCTAACCTTTTCACCAAACCTCACAACCCCATTAATACCTTCCACCTGCCAAAACCAACCCACCCCCTCCTCATTAAATGACCTCACCAAACTCCACTCAGAAATGCAATCCCCGTTTTCCCGCCAAAATGAAAATAAACGGTTGGGATCACTTGGAAGCTATCTAACGGCCATAATTGAAGTGGGAAAGTTAGATTATCACCCAAGGTCTATATAAGTCAAGAAGAAAGAGGTGTTAGTCAATGTAGAATAGTTAGCTAGTATAATTTTAGGTCGATTTCATGTAATCTCCATTTTTCTTAGTGTAAAGTTTAGCTTTAATTTGTGATTTCAAGCTTTTCAGTGTATTTGGAACTTATTTAAATTATCAATCTTAGTTTTTTTTTTACTGCATTCAGTTTATGCCATTTCTTCTTAAAATTTCATTTTACTTGTACCTTGTTGAAAGTTGTTATTTCTTGATTCAGAAAACTCACTTAAGTTAATGATAAGCTTTTCTAAGCTTTCTAAGGTTAAAAACCAGTTTTAATTCACTTCACATTGAAATATCAAAAATAAGAGAAAAGTATTTAAGAATAAATTGAAAGACAGAAGAAAGCAAAATAACATGGTGTCATTTGGATGGATGTGGTATTAGTATCTCATGGTGAGCATAGGGATGTGAATAAGACCTTGGTTACCTTGATTGAGCTCTGAATCACTTTTGTAAGCCATTTCCCACTTTTAGCATAGATTACTGTAGCATTGCTTATATCTTGGCTTATTAGTGTTGTTCTATGTTAGTTTAATACTTGGGATGCTTATTTTTAGTTTACATAACCTTTGGTATAGTTTGGAACTCATTTATGCTATTACACTAGTTAACTGTCTTCATTTGGCCAATATTGCTTACTTGTGTTCTGTCTTGTTACAGTGCTTATTGTTCTTTGTTTATTGTTCATATAGCATTATTGGACTTGTCTCAATCACAATTGCACAGATTGTGCCTCAAAAATCATTGACTCATTTGAAAATTCATCACATACTAAAAATTAAGGGGTGTTTGGATTTGCAAATCTGCTGAGTTCTTGTTGCTGTTTGGTGGTTAATTTAGTTTTAGTAGAATGCATTAGGAAGGTTTGAGTCAAGTTAAGGCTTAGAACCAAGCTTCATTTGACAGTAAGTCAAAATCACCATCATAGTCCCTTTAATTATTAACTGATAGTTTTTAGGGGTGGTGAATCCACCATTTCAATTCATAAACAGAAGTTTTAGGCTAATTTAGTGTCCTTGTAGCTTAATATAAAATAACTAATCAGTATAGTAAGATCTAAGCTCATCAAAGTCAAAGTTTCTAGTTTACAAAAAAGTAAAACTTTACTCTTGTGCAGAAAATCTCAAAATGGCATGAATTGTTTGGAATTTTGTGTGAGGATTCAGGGCTTGAAATTGTTAGGACTTGTAACCCCCCAGCTCATCCTTGGATTCCCACTCTTGTTTCATTTTTAGGATTTTTCCTGTAGGCCCCACAACTGCCCAAAGAGACCTGCAGGGGAGTCACCTCCCCTGCACCATGGTCTGTTCCGCTGGCCAGTTTTCCAAGCCCCCCCATGAGCTTAATAGTGGACCCCACAATGAGTTTTTGGGATTTCTGAGAAGCTCATCAACCCAGCTTGTTGGTTAAGTGCTTGATTTGAGCCTAGGAGCTTGTGCCCCTAGCTTAATTTGGCCTTAAACACCCTTGCAGGCCTACTGAATTTGTGGGATTTGGAATTGCTTATTTGCTTCTTTAAGCTTATTCAGTGCTTATCTCTGGTACTTTTATCTTGTTTTCATTTCACTACATTAGCTTTTAGCTTAAACACCCTTTGGTTCCAGTTTGCTAGCTTGTTATAAGCATCTGTAAGCTCATGATCCACTTATAAGCTTAAAAACTCATCTGTGGTGACCAATAAGCTCCACTGAGCTTATTTTTAAGTTCTAAAAATGTTGTCTTCATAAAAGTTAGTTGTTTTCAGTATTTAATTAGTTTTGAAAAAAGAAAATCTAGAAAAATCAAGTTTTAAAATAAGTGATAGTTTCTATTTAATTCAATTTAACTTTTTAATTTTCCTTTTTAGATTTTTATTAAGCACTTTGCATTTTTATATTTTTCTTAATTTCCTGTTATATTAAAGTATGTTTAGAAATTTTTTCAGAATTTTATTTTGTCATTTAGTATTTATTAGATTTAATATTAGTTTTATTAATTATTAATTAATATTAATGTATTAAATAGCAAAATTAGTTTTTATAAAGTAGCACCTAGTTTTTATATTTTTCCTAGCTTTTATATAATATAATATAATTTTAGGAAATTCTCTAGAATTTCTACTGTTCATTTTCTAGTTTTTATAATTTAATTAGTAGTTAATTAATATTTAATATAATAATTAGTAAAATAGTGTAAAAACTTATAAAACAAACTTTTTATAATATTTCAGGATTTCTGCGATGGTTAATTAGGTTTATAAAATTTTTCTTAATTTTTTTAGTCTTTTTAGTATTTTTAATAATTTTGTTTAGTTTAATTAGGTAATTAAATATAATTAGTAATTAATTAATATAAAATCCACAAAAAGACAAAAAGCCGTATTTTTAATTTTAAAATTAGTTTTTAGTTATTTTATAATTTTAGAAATTTAATTTTCATTTTTCTAGTATTAAATTAATATTATATTGTATTTAAGTTATATTTAAATATTAATAATTAGTATTAATTAGTATTTAATTAATAATAGATAAGTAATTAGTGTAAAAATTAGTTTTCTTTTTCTAAAAATTTTCTTTTAACCTTAGGTTTGTAAAAAAAAGTCATTTTCAACCCCTGTGGGTTTTCAGCTTTCAGTTTTCACTTTTTATTTTGTACGTTTACGTTATTTTAAATGTAAACGTACGCGCTTGGGTTTTAAACGTTTCTGGTTTTTCCAAATTTCCAGTATTGTTCATATAGCTTATTTAAGCTATTTCCTTATAGATTCCTTAGTATAACCATTTACAAACCCCTTTCTGTCCAAATTCACCCGATTACAAACCCGCTTGAATACAATCCACACCTCGTCGGGACATAACGACCCGGGGAAACACTATACTTCCGCGAAGAATTGAGCCTAAGGAGTTTGACTAAGTTGAACACTCATTTGGTTTACTTTAGTTGACTGCTTTTGCCTCAATCAAAATTTTGGCGCCGCTGCCGGGGAGGTTGTGCGCGTTTTTCTAAACGGTTTGAAGATTAGTGAATCTGGATATACACCCATTGTATGTTTATCATCCTTGTTCATATTTTATTATTATTATCATCTAAAAACAAAACTGTTCCCGAAAACATTTTAAAATCAGTTTTCAACGAACACAAAAAACCCAAAAAGATTTTCTTTCTTATTTGTACAAAATGTCTTTCCAAAAATCTAAAAATATTCATCTTTACCCTCCTACCCTTTTGATTCTTCATTCCTTACCCTCTCAAACCTTTTGATTCTTTCTATGTCTCATCCACACCTTCTTATTTGCCATTGGTGTGGTAATCCTTATAATGGTGGCAATTGCCCCAGTTGTGGCATGGTAGAATAAGGAAACGGGTCTGTCTATAACCAGGATCCCTATTCCTACCATGACACGACTGATTTATTCCATCAGCTACCACACCATGAGACTCAACAGTTTTACTGTTGTGAGTACTTTGGTGGTTCACACTACAGTTCTGATTGTCAATCGGGGAACACGCTTGTCTATGAGCAGTTTCCCGATAACGATTATGACTCTAGCACATACAACCCACAACCACATCAGTTTTTCTGTTGTGATTACTGTGGAGGTCCACACTTCAGCTCCGATTGTCAAACAAGGAATCCATTTCCTTATAACAATTTTGACACATCGTATTATGACGAACCTCCACCTCAACCAATTCCTCAAAGTATTCTCCTTGATCTTTTGGATTTAGTGAAAGATTTGAAAGGAATCACACATACCCCAGATAATCCAAATCATAAATCGATGGAAGAATTGTTAGCTGACGAACAGGTTGCTAAAATAAATTCCCAAGATGCTTATGAAAGATCTATTAGGGAATCAATTTCAAAAGAAAAAGCAGCCAGATCTAGCTCTCGATTTCGTTTCATTCCTGATGACAGTGATGATGAAGATACCCTTGATATCCTTGAATTTTATAAAGATTCATCAGGTTCATCAGATGAAATTCCATCAGTTGAGATTCCATCTCAACCCACTGTTATCACACCCGAGGTTCCCACTCACTCTCTGAGCATGGGGGACGAGCATCTTGATACTGTTCCTTAAAAGGAATCGGACGAATTCATAAAGTCTAGTGTTGAGAACCTTGACCCAATCCCAAAAGAGTCACAGGGAATTCTTGATCATTTGTGTGATATCCCTCCTCCTCTTATCTTCCCAACTAATCATGCTGAGATGTTCTCCGATTCTGCTGATGATGATTCGTTATCTTGTGGAGACATCGCTTTTATGGAAGAATTACCTTCTAAGCTAGTTAGCTTAGAAGAAGAGAATGATGAGATTGACACTGAAATCAAGGATGAAGCACTTCGTGCAACATTATTGAATGTCGATCTCCTCATTTCTAAAATCGAGGCTTTCAAAGAGAAACCTATTTCATCTCCTATCCCCATTAAGGATAGTGACATTTTCTCCGATGATCCTATTCCGGAGTTTGAAGCCTTTACTTTTGATCATATGAGAGAGAAGATTAGTGGCGGTACCACTTCTTATTCTCAAATTTCTCTCCCTGAATATGATTCATTCACCTTTGAGGAGTTCTCCGATGAACTCACTCATATCATATCTCCACCGGAGTATGATAACTTTTACTTTGATCTAGACAAAGATGATCTTTGTGTTCCGGAGGGAAATATTCTCAATCGTGAGAATTTGCTTGATATCAAAATCCCAACCCTCCCTCCCATAATATGTCTAGATCATATGAGCTTAAATGATGAGATTCATGATATACCAGTTATGAATTCTCTTTCTGATGATGATGAGTCAATCTTGATTGTCATCAAGATCTTCCTCCCATTCTTCACCTACCGGGTGACTTCTCCTGTTCTTCACTACTTCGGGAATGAAGATACCATCTTTGACCCCGGCATCACCGCTTATAGTTTATACTATTTCAAGCCAGGATCATTATATCTCATCGGTGTGGAATTTTCACGTGCTTCAAATGTTTGTCCAAACATCTTGAATGAAAGTCCGATGGAGATTATTTCTTCCACCTCATGCTTCCCCAAGAACAAATGAATTCGGGGTCGAGTCAAGCTAGCGACTCGGTAAACAAAAATAGTAGCATGTATATAGGGTTTTCACCCTAAGTCTGGGGGAATTACCCCTGCTGTGGTTACCTATAAAGTGAAAAAAAACTGGTGTTTCCACATTTAGCTTGTAATGTTGCCCTTTTACGTTCAAAGAGTCGGCATAATAGCCGGGACTTTGAATATTGAGGACAATATTCAATTCTAAGTGTGGGGGGGGGGGGGGGAATTCTAGCGAATTTTATCACATTTTACTATCTAGTACCCCTGTTTTTGGCAAAAATTTAAAAAAAAATTCACTTGAGTTTCAAAATTTTTGTGGTTATCAGTCCGCCTTGTCTAGCCGACAAAAGGATTGGCTAATCCAGGAGCAAATGGCTCTTGGTAAAGACATATCAAATCCGTTGACGGCTTACAATTTGCCCAAAATTGTATGGTATCTCAACTCGCCATATCCTAAAAAGTGAAAGAGTTGGCTAGCCCGCAAGATTATGGCTTGTGGTAAAGGCAGTGGAAAAACCATAATTGGTAATCAGCTCACCAAGATGTTGACTTTGTCCATCAAGAGTTGGCTAGTCCAGGAGTAAACGGCTTCTGGTAAAGACAAATCAAATCCGTTGACAGCTGGTGGTTTGCTCAAAATCAAATGGTTATGAGGTGGACCATAGTTCTTACTTGAACTGAAATATTTGGCTACTCCAGAAGTAATGGCTTTTGGTAAAGAGATTCAAATCCATTAAGTTTTTCTCAAAAGATTGCTAGAGACTAGCAATATTTTAGTGTGGGGGATTGATAAGTGCTCAAACACTCATCATTTTTGGTCAAATCTGAACTGCAAAACATACAAAAATACTCAGAAATGCATCAAAATACTGAAAGTATTCCAGGAATTTTGTTTTATATGTTTCAGATGCAAAATGAGCAAAAACATATGAAAAATGCACAAAGTTTGCATAATTGGCAGTTTCAGTCCCCCAACTTTCAAAAATTGGCAAAAATAGTCCATGAGCACTTATTTTAAAAGAAAAGTCACCAAAGGTCCTTTTGAAATCATAAGTTGTCATATTTAATCCTTTGGTGAAAAATTTCAAAGTTTTGAGAAATTACAAATTTAGTCCCTAGAATTTCACTTTTGGCAAATTTGGTCCTTGGTGGGAAATATTTGGAAGAAAAATCATCATTGGACTTTGGAAAATCACAAATATCAATTTTAGTCCTTGGGATGAAAGTTCGGGAAAATTACATGTTTGGTCCCTGGAGTTTGAAAGTTTTGTAGAAAAGGTCCCCGGGTACAAAATATGGGAAAATTATCAAGAGTGGTCTTTGTAATATTCATCAATGGCAAAAATGACCCTTATAAGTACTTTGGGAAAATTACAGTTTCAGCCACTGGGTTTTCAAAAAATGCAAGTTTGGTCCTTGTGATTTTAAGCTTTTAAATAAACAAACAAACCTATAATACAAACCCAAAATCCCAATCCAAACCAAATCCTACCCAAGCCCATTCCCTAGGCCCAAAAACCCTTCCACCTGTTTTTAAATATCACCCCAGTCAACCCAGTCAAACCACTGTACACCCCTCACCATCTTCCCAACTTCCCCTGATTATCTGCTCCTTGTTCCCCCCTCCTCTCACCTTTTCACCAAACCTCACAACCCCATTAATACCTTCCATCTGCCAAAACCAACCCACCCCCTCCTCATTAAATGACCTCACCAAACTCCACTGAGAAATGCAATCCCCTTTTTCCCGCCAAAATGAAAATAAACGGTTGGGATCACTTGGAAGCTATCCAACGGCCATAATTGAAGTGGGAAAGTCAGATTATCACCCAAGGGTCTATATAAGTCAAGAAGAAAGAAGAAAGAGGTGTTAGTCAATCTAGGATAGTTAGCTAGTATAATTTTAGGTCGATTTCATGTAATCTCCATTTTTCTTAGTGTAAAGTTTAGCTTTAATTTGTGATTTCAAGCTTTTCAGTGTATTTGGAACTTATTTAAATCATCAATCTTAGTTTTTTTTACTGCATTCAGTTTATGCCATTTCTTCTTAAAATTTCATTTTACTTGTACCTTGTTGAAAGTTGTTATTTCTTGATTCAGAAAACTCACATAAGTTAATGATAAGCTTTCCTAAGCTTTCTAAGGTTAAAAACCAGTTTTAATTCACTTCACCTTGAAATATCAAAAATAGGAGAAAAGTATTTAAGAATAAATTGAAATACAGAAGAAAGCAAAAGAACATGGTGTCATTTGGATGGATGTGGTATTAGTATCTCATGGTGAGCATAGGGATGTGAATAAGACCTTGGTTACCTTGATTTAGCTCTGAATCACTTTTGTAAGCCATTTCCCACTTTTAGCATAGATTACTGTAGCATTGCTTATATCTTGGCTTATTAGTGTTGTTCTGTGTTAGTTTAATACTTGGGATGCTTATTTTTAGTTTACATAACCTTTGGTATAGTTTGGAACTCATTTATGCTATTACAATAGTTAACTGTCTTCATTTGGCCAATATTGCTTACTTGTGTTCTGTCTTGTTATAGTGCTTATTGTTGTTTGTTTATTGTTCATAGAGCATTATTGGACTTGTCTCAATCACAATTGCTCAGATTGTGCCTCAAAAATCATTGACTCATTTGAAAATTCATCACAGACTAAAAATTAAGGGTGTTTGGATTTGCAAATTTGCTGAGTTCTTGTTGCTGTTTGGTGGTTAATTTAGTTTTAGTAGATTGCATTAGGAAGGTTTGAGTCAAGTTAAGGCTTAGAACCAAGCTTCATTTGACAGTAAGTCAAAATCACCATCATAGTCCCTTTAATTATTAACTAGTAGTGTTTAGGGGTGGTGAATCCACCATTTCAATTCATAAACAGAAGTTTTAGTCTAATTTAGTGTCCTTGTAGCTTAATATAAAATAACTAATCAGTATAGTAAGATCTAAGCTCATCAAAGTCAAAGTTTCTAGTTTACTAAAAAAGTCAAACTTTACTCTTGTGCAAAAAATCTCAAAATGGCATGAAATGTTTGGAATTTTGTGTGAGGATTCAGGGCTTGAAATTTTTAGGACTTGTAACCCCCAGCTCATCCTTGGATTCCCACTCTTGTTTCATTTTTAGGATTTTTCCTGTAGGCCCCACAACTGCCCAAAGAGACCTGCAGGGGAGTCACCTCCCCTGCACCATGGTCTGTTCCGCTGGCCAGTTTTCCAAGCCCCCCCCCCCATGAGCTTAATAGTGGACCCCACCATGAGTTTTTGGGATTTCTGAGAAGCTCATCAACCCAGCTTGTTGGTTAAGTGCTTGATTTGAGCCTAGGAGCTTGTGCCCCTAGCTTAATTTGGCCTTAAACACCCTTGCAGGCCTACTGAATTTGTGGGATTTGGAATTGCTTATTTGCTTCTTTAAGCTTATTCAGTGCTTATCTCTGGTACTTTTATCTTGTTTTCATTTCACTACATTAGCTTTTAGCTTAAACACCCTTTGGTTCCAGTTTGCTAGCTTGTTATAAGCATCTGTAAGCTCATGATCCACTTATAAGCTTAAAAACTCATCTGTGGTGACCAATAAGCTCCACTGAGCTTATTTTTAAGTTCTAAAAATGTTGTCTTCATAAAAGTTAGTTGTTTTCAGTATTTAATTAGTTTTGAAAAAAGAAAATCTAGAAAAATCAAGTTTTAAAATAAGTGATAGTTTCTATTTAATTCAATTTAACTTTTTAATTTTCCTTTTTAGATTTTTATTAAGCACTTTGCATTTTTATATTTTTCTTAATTTCCTATTATATTAAAGTATTTTTAGAAATTTTTCCAGAATTTTATTTTATCATTTGGTATTTATTAGATTTAATATTAGTTTTATTAATTATTAATTAATATTAATGTATTAAATAGAAAAATTAGTTTTTATAAAGTAGCACCTAGTTTTTATATTTTTCCTACCTTTTATATAATATAATATAATTTTAGGAATTTTTCTAGAATTTCTACTGTTCATCTTCTAGTTTTTATAATTTAATTTGTTTAATTAGTAATTAATTAATATTTAATATAATAATTAGTAAAATATTGTAAAAACTTATAAAACAAACTTTTTATAATTTTTTAGGATTCCTGTGATGGTTAATTAGGTTTATAAAATTTTTCTTTATTTTCTAAGTCTTTTTAGTATTTTTAATAATTTTGTTTATTTTAATTAGGTAATTAAATATAATTAGTAATTAATTAATATAAAATCCACAAAAAGACAAAAAGGCATATTTTTAATTTTAAAATTAGTTTTTAGTTATTTTATAATTTTAGAAATTTAATTTTCATTTTTCTAGTATTAAATTAATATTATATTGTATTTAAGTTATTTAAATATTAATAATTAGTATTTAATTAATAATAAATAAGTAATTAGTGTAAAAATTAGTTTTCTTTTTCTAAAAATTTTCTTGTAACCTTAGGTTTGTAAAAAAGTCATTTTCATCCCTTGTGGGTTTTTAGATTTCAGTTTTCACTTTTTATTTTGTACGTTTACGTTATTTTAAATGTAAACGTACGCGTTTAGGTTTTAAACGTTTATGGTTTTTCCAAATTTCCAGTCTTGTTCATATAGCTTATTTAAGCTATTTCCTTGTAGATTCCTTAGTATAACCATTTACAAACCCCTTTCTGTCCAAATTCACCCGATCACAAACCCGCTTGAATACAATCCACACCTCGTCGGGACATAACGACCCGGGGAAACACTATACTTCCGCGGAGATTGACTCTAGGCAGTTTGACTTTGTTGACCATCACCTGGTGAATTAGGTTGACCGTTTGGAGCCAATCAGTGTGCTTGAAAATATCTCTTGAGACGCCTTGATGAAATAACCAGGTTGAATATGAGCTTCTCTATTTGTGTGTAATTGACTAGTACGTCTTGAAACGCTTTGCTCACGAAGTATAAGGGCTTTTTGACCTTCATCTTTTCGGCTAGGAGCACTGAATCGATTGCTCCCTAATAGGCTGCCAAATACATGGTGAGGGTTTTCCCCCGTATTAAAGCTGTCTGAGTAGGCAGCTCGGTTAGGTTAATTTTCACATCTTGAAATTGTCGCTTCTGCCTCCTCAGTCTATTCGCAGGTCTTTGTATTCTTATTCTCAATCGAGATTTTAAAGAACGGTAACCGTTTTCTAGTTGCCTTTGATAGGAACCGGCTTAGCGTAGGGAATTCCCATTCAGGCTTTGTAACTCTGTCAGGTTCCTAGGCGGGGTTAGGTACAAGACGTGCTGAATCTTTGTTGGATTTGCCCTGGTTCCACTTGAGTCGATTATATGACTTAGGAATTTTCCTTCCTCTATCCCGAATGTACATTTGGCCAGATTCAACTTCATCTAAATTTATTTGAGGTTTTGGAATGTTTCAATAATGTCACGCAATAGTGTGTCCTCAGTTTTCTCTTGATAACCATGTCATCTGCTTATGCTTCAAGGTTGACCTTGATTTGCGCCCTGAACTCTCTATCTATCAATGCATGATAGGTAGCACCCGAGTTCTAGAAGACGAAGGGCATTTTGGTGTAGCAATAGATTCCCTCGTTTGTGTAAAATGCAGTTTTTTTCATAACAGTCTGATGGTATCCTTTGTATACATATAGAAGCACTTGTATTTGAAATCGGCTAGGGATTCCACATTCCAATCTATGGGAGGCAAAGGGTAGTTGTTTTTTGGGCATGAATTGTTCACGCTAGTGAAGTCGACACACATACGCCATGTACCATTGGTTTTGTGACCATTAGTGGGTTTGCTACCCAGGTCTGGTATTTCACAGGCCTTAGTATGCATGCCTAGATGAGATCCTTGACCTGAGAGTCCATAGCCTTGGACCTTTCTAGAGAAAGAATGCGTCTTTTCTGTTTGATAGGTATTGCAAATTGGTTCAGGCCCAGGCTATGGTCTGCAAACTCCTTTGGGACACCGGTCATGTCCGACGACTTCAAGACAAATACATCTAAGTTGTTTGCTAGTAGTTGCATGAGTTGGTTTTTTTACTTGTGGTGGGAGGCAAACTCCAATTGTGACAGGATGATCTGGGAATTCGGATTGATGGTGACCTTTTCTTCCGTGGGATTGTCCCCTAGGATAGGTTCCCACTGTATCTTCTTTATGTTGCTTTCTTCCACCACGGCAGCTAGACCTGCATATGTGCTAGATTAGTCAATCTTTACTAGTGCTAGCCTTGCCATTGTTGGGAACTCAACAAGTGACCTGGTGGTTGAGACCCCAATGCTCAGCTTCTGAAGTGTTGGTCTTCCCATCAGAATATTGCTTTTCAATGTTGATGAAAATATGGAAGTCCATCATGATTTATTTTGATAGCGGGTATGTTCAACTGAACTCTAAACTTATGACACCTTTAGGGTAGGATCTTTCACTTGAGAAACTGATCAGTGGTGTTATTGGTGGCCTGAGATCACGCATGATGTGCTCCAAAAGTTTATTAAAGCAACGTTCGTACATTATGTCAATTGATCTTCCCCCATTCACATATATTATGTTGGCCTTGTACGAAGCTATCATTGTTATGATGACAACTGTGTCAAATGATGGAATGAAGGAATCCTATGGAATGCTTCTTGATGGGACTCGTTGCCAGTCTTACCTTAGTACTTCTTTTGCTACCTAATTTCTAGGATTGGATAATGTGAATGTGACCTACTACATCCTCAAGAATGTTATTGACTGCTTACTTTTCGGCCTTAGTTAAGTTCCTTTCTTAAAGAATGTTTAGGCTGGTGATAAGTTATAACTAGGGGTACCCTGGGAGGGTGGGCCAAATAGTGGTAATATGACACCTTGTTGGGTTTGGTTCAAGGTTATGCTACCCTGGGATTTAATGCTAGGTGGCTGTGTGTTTTGGATACTAGATCTATGGGCACATGTAGGAGTGTAAGTAGATGCCCATATGTTTACGTGATTCTTCATTGTCCTTCTTGTTGTTATCATTTAATTCAAGGAAGCCGAAAGAGCTTACGTTACCTGAATGCTCTGATGTTCCTCTACACATTGTACCTTGGCACCCAATATATCCCTTGACAAGGGTGTTTGAAAATCTGCCACCTGAGGCCGAACTCCTGCACCCTCAACTGTCATGTGAACCGCTACTTCTGCTGAGAACGTGTAGGTTCTTGTTGGGAAAGTGTTGTATGCAAACTGACATGATCGAGTGATGCACGAACTTCCTCCGATGGTCCTCTTGTGAAGTTTCTTGTCGAGTGGTGAACCTCGCTTTCCAGCATTTGTTGACCCTCCTCAGTATGAGTAAAATCTTCCACTTGGACTGGTCCAAGATGGTTGATGTTCTTTTTCGAAACAAAAGGTTGCGGGGATTGTTCACCAGATATGTTAGTAAAAACTTGTTAAAAATTGTGATTTTTTAGATAAGGAAATGAGTAATAATAGGTTAAGGTTTGCGGCTATTTCGTATCATGTCCCCACGGATGACGCCATGTTTACATATGAGATGTAAAATGTGATTAGGAGTGTGTGAAATCGTAGAGGGTGGGGGGGGGGGGGTGAATACGTTTCCATTTAAAAATCTTTAAACTTGTTGTATCAAATATAGTATAAACCATTGTGTTAAGTTACGCCATTATTAGTCCGGTTTGTTTTTCTTTTCTAAAAACATCCATATGACAAATTTCCGATCAAGCTTGTTGTAATATGAGAAATGCTAATAATAGTCTTATGACTGATATAAGCATATGATATACCAAGTTGTCACACAAGCATAAACATCAAGTCACAACACAATACAAACAATAATATAGTGCAAGTATAAAATTAAAAGGAAAGAGCAAACCGAACACGAGGATTTATAGTGGTTCGGTCAAGGGTTCTCCTTTCCGCCCTACTCCATTCCCCGAGTACCCAACTCGAGAGTTACTCCACTAGATCAACAAGCTCCCTTCTTGGCGGAGAAAACCTTACAAACATCGCTTACACTTTATCCGGTACAAAGCTAGATACCGAGTTCTTTTACAAGGTACAACCACTCCTATCGTCGCCTATACAATATTTTCGACACTAAGCTAGATGTCGAGTTCTTTTCCAAGGGTATAACCACTCCCGCTAGTTCTTTTACAAGGGTACAACAACTCCCGCTATGTTTTGTGGCCCAACATAGAAACCTTATGTTTTATGGCACAAACACATAAACCATCTAATCTATAATAAAGAGTACAATGATGATCCAAGACATAAATGTCTAATGGATATGAATAACTAATCTAAAAGAACTTCCATTGATAGAAAGCCTTCAATGAATGAAGATCACAAGTTCTCCAATCTTGTTGTGATGGATCTTCATATATGTATGCATGTGGTGGATGATGATGGCAAGATCTCGAAGCTTCTTTGGTTGATCAAGATATATGATATGCTTACAACAAAGATGAATGTTAGAAGCATTATGATCATGATAATGAGGGTGATTGATTGTGTTTAATACATGGTTTTCTATTGATCTAAGATCTATGCAAAGTGTAGAGAAGTGTGTGTTTTTCTTTTTCAAGTTTCATCAAGTTATTAGAAAAACCATGGGCTACTATTTATAGGAAAACAAGTAAAGAGGTTTTTCAAAACCATGTTGCAAAACTAACAACAATATCTTCCAAATATCTTTCCATATCTATCTCTAGTCTCATCAAGATCTTCTAAATCAACTATGACACATCTTACACAATCTATGACATATCTTTCAAAAGCTTTGTAAAGTCTAATCAATATTTTACACAATCTTTAGAAAGATATACATTCTAGAATATGATGATCCATGTGATGATGTAATTATATACTTTCCATTTTGATAAAAATGTATATGAAAGTAAACTTGTAAAGTTATTAAAAAATGTATTTATTAGTTTGCTACATGATATTTAGTAAGTTACTAAAAATGTTTTATGTACTTATGTTGTTATAAGATACATTTTATAGATTGTAAACTTACTAATATTATCTAGACGCCTAATGTGGCACTTATTCTATTTTATACCTAAAGTGCACTTTGACACCTAAAATACTTAAAGACTCTAAAAGTATTTTAAACATTCTAAATGGTTGGTCAAGGGCTTTGATCATAATGCCACATAACAAACATGTATGAACCTGTGTTGTAGCATACGAGGACTCGAGACGTTGAGAGGTGTTGAATGTATGTTGAGACAAAATAAGATTACAAGTAACTTGTACATTTTACGTAATGTATCAAGTTATATGTTTGTCATCAATCAAAACAAACGAGACTGTGTAGATTAAATATCGTAATATTTGCACTAACAATCTCCCCCTTTTTGATGATGACAAAATATGTAAACGTGATAGATAGTAAAATGTATAAAGTTACTTGTGTCCGTATTACTTACTTGTATCCGTAACACCTTCTACATTTCCTTCTCCGTTTACACTCTTCTCCCACTTTTGTCAAAACAAAAAGTGTGTGTCGTTGGAGTTAACTTCATTTCTCCCCAAAATGGCGAGCTTGCATCATCCCTAGTGAAGTTTAGTCTTCAACTCCAATTTCCTAAGGTTGTTGCGTCCCTTAGGTTGTTAGCGAATCCATGGATCAAATTAAGTTCCTTAACCTACATTAAGGTTAGTGTTGTGCAACATAAAAATTATATAAAAAATGCATGATGAATGAAATGCATGTTGGACTATGTTGACTTATCTCCTTCTTTTTGTCGAAACACAGAAGTGTGTCGAAGAATGAGAATAAAGATGAATGCGTGCATTTTTCCCATTGATTATAGCTCCCCCTTGATCAATACAACCCGTTGCTATGGTCCCAAGGTATATGACACAAGAAACAAGAAAGCTACAAAAACAAAGGTTAGTGCATGATTAGCTCCCCCTTGATCAATACTCCCCGTTTCTAAAGGTACCAATGTATATGATGCAAGGATGAAGAATCTTACAAAATAAAGGTTAGTGCAAGACAATAATTGTCCTATAATGAGTATATGATATATAACAATGCGTTTGTATGATGCATTCTAAAAATGCTTGACGGAAGCTCCCCTCGCTTTAGGGTGTCAATATGAACCTACAAAACAAATATTAGTATACTAGAAGCTTTGTTAGTAGACACGTATGTCATATACAACCAAGTGTATAGACGATGCAATAAAAGTGCTTGATGAAGATTCCTCATTGTTCGAAGGTACCAAGAAGCATCTAAAATAAGAAAATAATTGATGCAAACAACATCCCTAGATGAGTATGCTATATACGAAGAAGTATATATGATGAACCTACAATGAAAAGATTAGTGCAATACATTTCATCTTAAAGAAAAATAAAAAAACTAAGGTATATTCTTCTAACAAGAAATACAATAAAAGAAAAATGTGAATATAATATGATAAAATCCTACAAGATAGTGCCTCGAAGGAAGATATAAAGTGAGGTTGGAATATTGAGAGTTAGAGTGAGTGGTGCTAGTGTTGGTGTTGGTTTACTAGAATGATTCATGTGGTGATAACTCGATAGATGAAGGATTGATAAAAGTAAGTTTTCGCTAATTCATGTGTTGAGGCAACATGATCAAGATCTCTTCTTGTTTTAATGATGACAAATAAACCATCGAAACATATAAAATAACAAACGTTAGCTCAAAATCGCCGGAGCCACTGTCTGCTCCTGGCGCGCTGCCCGCGCGTCAACGCGCGGGTGACGCGCCAGGACACTGTATGGTTCCGGGCGAATTTTGAAAGTCGGCTTTCCCCTTACCCAACAAATGTGGATCTTTCAATACAGGTATGAATATGTTATGTGCTTAATTGAGAACACTCGAAATGAGTATTGAGACTTGGGAGATCCCACTTTTAAAACACCCATTTACGGGAAAATGTCAACTCATGTTTTCTAACTATCGCCTCTAGCCAAGGCTTTTCTAAACTTAGGGAGCTTGTATATTTCACGTGACATCGTGTTAAAGCATCTATATGCTCATATCCTGTGCTTACGTCTTCTCTAATTACGTAACGGGTTTACTCCCTTATTGGTCAAACTAAGTCAAAGGCCACTTTGCGTAAACGCATCCTTTCCCACTTGGGTTATGCTTTACATGAAGGAAAAGCACTTAACTTGTTTAATCCAAGGTATTAGTTGAGAACGTCGAGTCGTGAAAAGTCACAAGATATGAAACTATGGATTCTCGACGTTGTGTTACTTGAACTTATAAGTAACCTATGATTTTCTCAACTTATAATCTTAATTATCTAAACCTTTTCTTCTTAATGACAATTAGATTATGTCTTAATCCTGTCTTAATCTCGTTTCTACTAAAGACAAATCTAATCATATCCAAATCAAATATTCTTTTACACAATCTCTTACACTCTTACATATTCCCTTACACACTACATCTCAACCATCCATTCCCTTACAACACATCTCAACCTTCCAATTTCAACACATGGGATTTAATTTGAATCCCAAGTATGGCTCCTTTGATCTCAACCATTGAATTCAAACTAAACACATCTCAACCATCCATCTTATTTCTTCCCCCCATGATTTGGAATATTCCATTAGCAAATTCTTTCTTCCTCTCCATTCCATCACATGTGTTGGATCTTCACCAGTCATTTCAAACCAAAACCATCTCAACCATTGATTTCTCCTCCCCCCCCCCCAAGCAAAGCATATTCCCTTGGAATATCCCTTCTCAATCCAAACCTAGGCTTCTTTGATCTTAGCCATCTATTTCAAATCATCACATCTCAACCATCCATATTCAACACATGCCAAATTATTTGAAAACCATAGGAGGCTCCCTTTGATCCTAACCATTCAATTCAAACTATCTCATCTCAACCCTCCATCTCATTCTTCCCCCCAAGCATTGTAATATACCTTGGCATATTCTTTCTCTCTTTTCTATGCCATGTGAGGAGATACACTTCTATCCCTTACAAATTACCTTATCTACACTTTCTACCCTTGGTATTTGGTTTTCTTATAAACACTTCACAAAACATTTTCCAAATTGGCTATTTGAGTTGGTAAACCTTAGAATGATTAATGTTAAGGTTTAGTGTGAAGTACAATTGGGGGTTTAGCAAGGATATGTATTTATAAGATCCAAACACCCAACACTTGGGAAACATTTACAGAAGCATAGAGCGCTGCCCGCACGTTGACGCGTGGGTGACGCGCCGACCTCGGTAAATACCACCCTTGCCTCTTGTATTCCTCACCCCTTGCTATTATTCATTCTCTCTAGATTATTTCTCTCTAGATTATTTCTCCCTAAACACTTTAAAATCTCTCTATCTCTCTATCTCTAATCTTGTGTTCTTGATTTTCATACTAACATCTTTGAAAGAACACATCTCTTGGCAAGGGAAGAATTACAAGAACCTAATCCACTCTTGTGATTATGTCGAGGGTCTTCTTTTCTATACCCTTTCTATCAGAATCGAGTCACTAGGTTAGGTTAGGGCTTGATTAAACAAACATTTAATCATTCATTCAATTGTTTGTAAGGGAAGTCTTGTGTCTTGGTGACCAAGCGTAGATCATTGGGGATCTAGTTGGGGTTTGATACTTCTGGGTGGAAGTCTTGGTAGTGATCTTTGTAATCCTTAGGTAAATTCGAATCGCGAGATTCTTTTGGGTGGTTTCTGAGGGCGGAATACCATTGGGGAGTAACTCCTTCTTTGTGAGCATCGATATTGGTGAATATCGGTGGAGTGAATTGTAACGGTTTGTAGTCCGCCGAAAGGTTTATACTAGTGAATAGCATCGGAGTCGCAGATTCGCAACTGGACGTACGGATGGTATAAACCCCCCATTCCGAACCAGTATATATCTTGGTGTCTTTCTTTACTCGCTTTATATATTTTGGTTGTGTTTGTCGTTGTTTGGATTGTTTATACAACCACTTGGTTTTCTTGGAGGCTTAAAGTTTTTAAACGTCTGAAAATCCTAAGAAACCGTATTCACCCCCCCCCCCCCCTCTACGATTCTACAATTGGTATCAGAGCGGTATACTCAAGTTTTTGAGCGTTAAAGCCTTCCCGAGAAGTCGTTTTAAGTCAAAAACTTCTTTCCAAAAAAATCTAAAATCCTAACTAAGATTTTTAGTAAAGTAGAGTATAGATCCATGGCTCAAGAGAACTATGTTGAGGGGTGTTCTATGCAAAGACCAGCTTTGCTTAAAACCGATGGGTTTAGTTTTTGGAAAACCAGTTTTGAGGCCTATGTTAGGTCCAAAGATCTTGATTTGCGGGAAATCATCCAAAATGGCAACTTTAAGTTCATGGTGGAAGATTCAGGAACAAAGTTGTTAATGAAAAAGCCACATATGGATCTTAATGATGATGAAAGGAGAAAGCTTGGTAAGAATGATGAAGCCAAGATGTTGATCTATAATGCTCTACCTCGAAAGGAGTTCGAGAGGGTTCATGTTTGCAAGACCAGCAAGGAAATTTGGCACTCTCTCATCATCACTCATCAAGGCAACTCTCAAGTGAAAGATTGCAAGATCGACTTACTCATACAACAATATGAGAAGTTTACGGTCTCGGATGAAGAAACCATTGATAATGGTTACACAAGGTTCAATGCTATTATCACCAGCCTCACGGCTCTAGATCCTAGCTTCTATAACAAGAACCATGCGAGGAAGTTTCTTCGAGCTCTTCCAGTAAAGTGGAGGCCAAAGGTGACGGCCATAGAAGAAGCCAAGAATTTGGCGGAACTACCTCTTGACGAGCTCATTGGAATTCTCAAAGTCTATGAGATGATTCTTGAGAACGACAAGGCAAGTACCAAAGATAAGAAGGAGAAGGTTAAGTCTTTGGCTCTTAAAGCTAAAGTCACTAGTACTCAAGCTAGTGATGATAGTGATGGTCAAGAGGATAGCAATGAAGATGATGATATGGATGACGAAGAATATAATCTCATGGCTAAGAACTTTCGGAGGTTCTTTAAGAAAGGTGGTAACTTTGGTAGAAGAAATCGGTTTGGAAACCAAGATAATGATGGAAGGAACAACTTTTGGGGGAGCCAAAATGGTGACAACAAGGTTGGTGAAAGCTCAAGACGCACCCAAGGATGTTACAATTGCGGAGAGAAGGGTCACTTCATCAATGAATGCCCTGAGCCAATAGTGAACAAGGCATTCATTGGAGGTGCATGTAGTGATAGTGAAGATGAAGACCAACCAACAAATGATGCTACGTGTCTTATTGCTCAAGAAAAATTTGAGGTATCTCTAAACCCTTCTTCTTCTAATAACGTAGATATTATCAACTTGCAAAAGGAGAATGAGGAACTAGTTAAGTTTAATGATGATTTTAGAAAAACCCTTGATAGAGCCCTCAAAGAAAAACGTCTTCTTGAATTAGAAAATGTTAAATCTAAAGAAAGGGTTTGTGAACTTGAAAGTAAAATAAAAAAAACTAGAACATTGCAAAGGGATGTTTGAACCTTGTAAAAGTTGTGAAGCACTCACACTTGAGGTTAACTCTTTGAATGGAAAAGTGTTGGAACTTCAAAAGAAGTCATTAAGCTTTTCAAAATATAAAAAGAGCACAAATGATTTAGAATAAATAATAAGTCGCCAAAAGGTGTCTCAAGATAAGGGAGGTCTTGGATTTTTTAAACAAGGAACAACCACTCCCATAAGCCTAACAAAACCAATAACATTTGTAAAGGCTAAAGAAAACGAGGCCCAAAAAATCCCCGAGGCTGACGCATCTGGCTGACGCGTCAACGCGCCATCAGTGCGCTAGGCCTCTAAGGAAAATTGGATCTTCATCAAACAATGTCATTAAACCAATTACTCCTCAAGCTCCTCTTGTAAGTACTCGAGGTAATCAAGCTCCCATTGCAAGAAGAGAAAACCCAAAACAATTTTCTAACTCAAGCACTTGCAATGGACTTGGATACTCACAACCTCGAGTAAATCATAGACCACTTTTGCCTTCAACCAATATGAAATTTTCTACCTCATACAACCAAAGACCATCTTTTCAAAATAACCAAAGAAGAAATTTCTCTAACTATGGTCAAAAGTCTTCTCAATACCAATACAACAATTACCAAATGAGAGACAACTCCTATTCAAACCAAAACTTCCTTAGACCACAAGCATATCATAACTATAGACCAAGTTATCAAACTCAAAATGACTATCAAAACAATCCTTGGTCCGCTTTTTCTAAATATGGTATTGAGAAATTATGTGTCTTACTTCAAGACCCAAGAATGTTTAACTTGGGCACTTTAAATGCTAACCAAAATGGACCCAAGAAACAATGGGTACCAAAGGCATGAGTTGTACTTTTGTTGTAGGTTTGTCTCAAAAGTGATCTACAACCGGATGAGTGGGTAGTGGATAGTGGTTGCACTAAACACATGACCGGGAATAGAAGATTGTTCACATCATACACGGCGTATAATGGCAATCAAGTCATTTTTGGAAGCAAACTTAACGGCAAAATTGTCGGCAAAGGTAAGGTCCTTCATGACTCCATAGAAATCTCCAACGTTAAGCATGTTAGGGGTCTAAGTTTCAATTTGATCTGTGTAAGTCAATTAAGTGATGATGACTGTGAAGTTAAGTTTACTAAGGTAGATTGTACTATTAGTAAAAATGGTGTTGTGTTAGCAAAAGGCCATAGGAGAAATAACTTGTATACATGCAAGTTGGGTTATAACTCTAAGCAACACATATGTCTTACGTCCATGGTGGACAACTCAACGCTTTGGCATAGGAGGTTAGGTCACGCCAATATGAGGTTAGTTCAAAACCTAGCTTCTAACGAGCTAGTACGGAATTTACCAAAGTTGAGCTTTGAAAGGCATTATTGTGACACATGTCTAGGGATTCAAGGACAAACCAATAATAGGAATAAAAGGGAAGTGACAACTAGTAAGGTTTTAGAATTGATTCATTTGGATTTGTATAGTCCATCTCCGATCCAAAGTTATGGAGGAAACTTCTACACTTTAATGATCATAGATGATTATTCAAATTACACTTGGTTATTATTCTTAGAAAATAAGGATGGAGTCTTGAATAAATTCAACATTTTGAGAAAGAAACTTGAAAACCTACTTGATTGTTCAACTGTATCAATTAAAACAAATCATAGTAGCGATTTTGATAAAATGCAATTTGGAACCTTTTGTGAACAACATGGAATATCTTATAACTTATCAGGCCCGTTCACCTCTCAATCGCATGAGATTGTTGAAAGAACACATCGTAAGTTAAGAAAGATGAGTCAAGCCATGCTTGATGAACAATCCATTCCACAAAAGTTTTGGTGTCATGCCCTAGATACCGCTTGTTATATTTTTAATAGAGTCTACATAAGAATGGTAATTAACAAAACTCCTGGAATAGAAAACCATCCCTAAAGTATTTTAGAGTATTTGGTTGCAAAGTATTTATACTTAACACCAAAGAATATCTCACCAAATTTGACCCAAAGTCGTATGAAGGTGTATTCCTAGGATACTCTCAAACTAGTAAAGCATACATAGTGCTTAACAAGGAAACAATGAGGATTGAGGAATCTCTAAATGTGACCTTTGATGAGAGCATGCCCGAGTCTAAATCATCTCATTCGGTTGAAGATGATGTGATCAATGAACCTTTAGTTCAAGATCAAGAAAGGTCGCCAACATTACAAGTTAATGTTTCGGATGAAGGCAATCCTAAGGAAGTGAGAGAAGCGAGGGGTCATCCTATACAACAAGTCATTGGTGACTTGAATAAAAGGCCACTTAGGTTATACAAAAAACAAGTCTAAGTTTTGGCATGAGATATGAAACTGTGGATTAGTTGAGAACGTCAAGTCGTGGAAAGTCATGAGATATGAAACTGTGGATTCTCGACGTTGTGTTACTTGAACTTATAAGTAACCTATGATTTTCTCAACTTATAATCTTAATTGTCTAAACCTTTTCTTCTTAATGACAATTAGATTATGTCTTAATCCTGTCTTAATCTCATTTCTACTAAAGACAAATCCAATCATATCCAATTGTATCCAAATCAAATATTCTCTTACACAATCTCTTACACTCTTACATATTCCCTTACACACTACATCTCAACCATCCATTCCCTTACAACACATCTCAACCTTCCAATTTCAACACATGGGATTTAATTTGAATCCCAAGTATGGCTCCTTTGATCTCAACCATTAAATTCAAACTAAACACATCTCAACCATCCATCTTATTTCTTCCCCCCCATGATTTGAAATATTCCATTAGCATATTCTTTCTTCCTCTCCATTCCATCACAGGCGTTGGATCTTTACCATTCATTTCAAACCAAAACCATCTCAACCATTGATTTCTCCTTTCCCCCCAAGCAAAGCATATTCCCTTGGAATATCCCTTCTCAATCCAAACCTAGGCTTCTTTGATCTTAGCCATCTATTTCAAATCATCACATCTCAACCATCCATATTCAACACATGCCAAATTATTTGAAAACCATAGAAGGCTCCCTTTGATCCTAACCATTCAATTCAAACCATCTCATCTCAACCCTCCATCTCATTCTTCCCCCCAAGCATTGGAATATACCTTGGCGTATTATTTCTCTCTTTTCTATGCCATGTGAGGAGATACACTTCTACCCCTTCCAAATTATCTTATCTACACTTTCTACCCTTGGTATTTGGTTTTCTTATAAACACTTCACAAAACATTTTCCAAATTGGCTATTTGAGTTGGTAAACCTTAGAATTATTAATGTTAAGGTTTAGTGTGAAGTACAATTGGGGGTTTAGCAAGGATAGGTATTTATAAGATCCAAACACCCAACACTTGGGAAACATTTACAGAAGCCTAGTGCGCTGCCCGCGCGTTGACGCGTGGGTGACGCGCCGGCCTCGGTAAATTTTCCCAAGTTTGGGTTCTTGGCCTATAAATACCACCCTTGCCTCTTGTATTCCTAACCCCTTGCTATTATTCTTTCTCTCTAGATTCTTTCTTCCTAAACACTCTCAAATCTCTTTATCTCTCTATCTCTAATCTTGTGTTCTTGATTTTCATACTAACATCTTTGAAAGAACACATCTCTTTGCAAGGGAAGAATCACAAGAACCTAATCCACTCTTGTGATTGTGTCGAGGGTCTTATTTTCTATACCCTTTCTACCAGAATCGAGTCACTAGGTTAGGTTAGGGCTTGATTAAACAAACATTTAATCATTCATTCAATTGTTTGTAAGGGAAGTCTTGTGTCTTGGTGACCAAGCCTAGATCGTTGGGGATCTAGTTGGGGTTTGATACTTCCGGGTGGAAGTCTTGGTAGTGATCTTTGTGATCCTTAGGTAAAGTCGAATCGCGAGATTCTTTTGGGTGGTTTCCGAGGGCGGAATACCGTTGGGGAGTAACTCCTTCTTTGTGAGCATCGATATTGGTGAATATCGGTGGAGTGAATTGTAACGGTTTGTAGTCCACCGAAAGGATTATACTAGTGAATAGTATCGAAGTCACGGATTCGCAACTGGATGTACGGATGGTATAAACCCCCCATCCCGAACCAGTATATATCGTGGTGACTTTCTTTACTCGCTTTATATACTTTGGTTGTTTTTGTGGTTGTTTGGATTGTTTATACAACCACTTGGTTTTCTTGGAGGCTTAAAGTTTTTAAACGTCTAAAAAGTCTAAGAAACCGTATTCACCACCCCCCCCCCCCCTACGGTTCTACATTGATCTAAAAAATGACCAAAAAAGACACAACCATTCAAATATATAAATATCATATAAAGACATCATGTATCAAAATGACATACCATGAGTTAACAAGTAACACGTTAATCATGCAAAACATCATATACATAAAGAATGAAAGTATCATATAAATCATGTTAATATATAGTAATACGAAACATATAAGCATGCAGGCATCATAAAGAAATAACCAAGCTTTACACATGAATAAACCTAAATAGTTAACATGGTTATGTTAACATGTGTATGATAATGGAATATGATAAGAACGTTCTCAAGAAAGTTCTTTGGAACATGAATCTAAGTGAAGTTACCAACTTTAATAGATCTTGTGTATGCTCTAGAGATAGGGTTTGAACTGGATTATGAGCAAGGTTTGGTTATGATGAACGCTTGAAAGGAAATAGACACATATAGTGTCTTTCAATAAGTAGAATTATTACGTGGAATAAAGTCATCATGCTTATGAAGACAAAAATGACAAGATGATGAGAAAGGTTAGGTTATGGTGTACGCTTGAAGGAAATAGATACATATAGTATCTTTTAATACGAAAGATTATCTTGTGGAATAAAGTCATCATGCTTATGAAAACAAGTATGACAAGATTATGGGGAAGCTCTAGTTCATAGAACTTGCAGATGTTTATTTAAGATCATTAACCCGATGAGGTGTAATGAAATCTCATGTAACACAACCATTCATGTTTCAAGGAGAGAATGATGCATAGGATATACAATATCGTTTTAACAGGATGAAATCTTAATGCATGATTTCTTAGGCATAACGTCTTCCAAAACATCATGTTTTCCTAAATGAAGATATGAAGCCAAAGTGTTTGAATCGGATAGTGCTATCTATATATACTTGGTCTCAAAATTATACTAGATGATGACAAGAGGAATTAACTCGAGTTCTTATGTATACTCCTCAAGAGTCATTGTTGCTCGGGCTACATGAGGTTGGCTTTGAGATTGCATTTTAACATATGTTGTTAAGATGTTAATTTAAGGTTTAATGAAACTTATTCAAAAGTTAAAAGTATTACCAATACTTTGATAACTTGAGAAAGTGGTACTACTTAAACCTAGTAAATGAATGTGAGCTTCATGCTCATTTGATGGTGAAGGTTCTGTGAAAACATAGAGGGGGGGGGGGAGTGAATACGTTACCGTTTAAAACTCTTTAAACTTGTTGTATCAAATATCCATTCTTAGCTTGTTCTAATATGAAAGATGATAAGTTTAGTTTATGGCTAGCATAAACTTAAGACATGTTATCATACAAGCATAATCAACAAGTCACAACACAAACAATCACATAACGCAAACATTTAAAGTAAAGTAATAAGTGAAAGGAAAGTGCAAACCGAACACAAGGATTTATAGTGGTTCGGTCACGGATCTCCTCTCCGCCCTACTCCACTCCTCGAGTACCCAACTCGAGAGTTACTTCATTAGATCAACAACCTCCCTTCTCGGCGGAGAAAACCTTACACGTCGCTTACAAGATTACCGACACTAAGCTAGATGTCGAGTTATTTTACAAGGGTACAACCACTCCCATCGTCGCCTATACAATATTTTCGACACTAAGCTAGATGTCGAGTTCTTTACCAAGGGTACAACCACTCCCGATAGTTCTTTTACAAGGGTACAACAACTCCCGCTATGTTTTGTGGCCCAACATAAAAACCTTGTGTTTTATGGCACAAACACATAAACCATCTAATCTATATTGTTATGATACAATGATGATCCATGACATAAAAGTCTAATTGATATGCATGCCTAATCTACATGAACTTCTTGAATAAGAAGTCTTCAATCATTGAGGATGTCAAGTGCCCTTGAATCTTCATATGTTGGAATACTTTAATGAATGATGACTTCAAGATCTTGTAACCTTCTTGGTGGATCATGAAGTATGATATGCTTCCAACAAAGATGAATGTTAGAAGCATTATGATCATTATTGAAAGGGTGACTCATGTGTGTTTCTACATTGTTTGCTACTGATCTAGATATGTGTTTTATGATAGAGAGAAAGTATGTTCAAAGTCATCAACAGAAAAACTAGCAAGTGGTTTGATATTTATAGCAAAACCAAACATCAGGTCTGGCGGATACGGTGGAACCCTCAGATGGGTTCCGTCCGTGTACCTCCAGGGTTCCGCCAGGCTGACAGTAGGTTTTGAAATAAATCTTTCCAAACCTACCAAAGTCACATCAAGTAAATTCTAGTCAAACACACATTGAATCAAAATAGAATGCTTTCAAAAATGTGTAAAAAGTCTTATGGAAAGTCAAACACTCAACCTTTCCATAAATGCACATGATGTGATGTATATATATATATTTCTATTTTAAGATTAAGAAATATATATGAAAGTAAACTTGTAAAATGTATATATTACCTAAGTAATGTTGTTATAGTAAGTTAATGAGTTACTAAAAATGTTTGATTCCTAATGTCATCACATTTTTATCATTTGTAAAAACTTACTAATATTACTTTAACACCTAAAGTGGCACTTATTCTATTTGACACCTAAAGTGCACTTTGACACCAAAAATACTTAAAGACCCTAAAAGTATTTTAGTCATTCTAAATGTTTGGTCAAGGGGTTTGATCATAATGCTATATAACAAACATGTACGAACCTATGTTGTAGCATACGATGACTCGAGACGTTGAGAGGTGTTGAATGTTTGTTGAGACAAAGTATGATTACAAGTAACTTGTACATTTTACGTTATGTATCAAGTTATACGTTTGTCATCAATCAAAACAAACGAGACTGTATAGATTAAATATCGTAATATTTGCACTAACAATCTCCCCCTTTTTGATGATGACAAAATATGTAAACGTGATAGAACGGAAAATGTAAAAAGTTACTTGTGTCCGTATAACTTGTATCCGCAACACCTTCTACATTTCCTTCTTCGTTTACACTCTTCTCCCCCTTTTGTCGAAACAAAAAGGGGTGTGTCCTTGGAGTTAACTTAATTTCTCCCTGAAATGGTGAGCTTGCATCATCCCTAGTGAAGTTAATTCTTCAACTCCAATTTCCTAAGGTTGTTGCGTCCCTTAGGTTGTTAGCGGATCCATGGATCAAATTAAGTTCCTTGACCTACATCAAGGTTAGTGTTGTGCAACATAAAAATTATACGAAACATGCATGATGAATAAAATTCATGTTGGACTATGTTGACTTATCTCCTTCTTTTTGTCGAAACACAAAAGTGTGTCGAAGAATGAGAAAAAAAAAAGATAAATGCGTGCATGCTACCCCTAGATTGTAGCTCCCCATTGATCAATACTCCCCATTGCTAGGGTCCCAACATATATGACACAAGAAATAAGAAAGCTACAAAAACAAAGGTTAGTGCATGATTAGCTCCCCCTTGATCAATACTCCCCGTTGATAGGGTACCATCGTATATGATGCAAGGATAAGAAAGCTACAAAAGAAAAAAAAAATAGTGTATGATCGACTCCCCCTTGATCAATACTCCCCGTTGCTAGGGTACTAACGTATATGATGCAAGGATGAAGAATCCTACAAAATAAAGGTTAGTAAAAGACAATAATTTTCCTATGCTTGACGGAAGCTCCCCTTGTTTTAGTGTGTCAATATGAACCTACAAAACAAAAGTTAGTATAGTGGAAGTTTTGTCTTTAGACAAGCATGTTCTCTACAACAATGCGTATAGACGATGCAATATGAGTGCTTGATGGATATTCCTCCCAAGTCAAGAAGCACCTATAATGAAAGAGGGAAAATATTCTATGCAAACATCATCCTTAGATGATTATGCTATCGAGCGTACATAATGGTGAACCTATAATGAAAGAGTTAGTGCAATATATTTCATCTCAAAGAAAAGTAAGATGTAAATATATAAATGGCATAAGCGACTCAAAGTAGAGAACCATGAAACCAAAAAATCTCATGAGGTGTACGCTTCTAAAAAGAAATGCAATTATAAGAAAAACGTGAATATAATATGATAGGAACCTACTAAGCAAGGCCTAGAAGGAAGACATGAGGTTGAAATGCTAAAAGAGGATGGTGCTAATGGTGTTAGAGAGAATGCGAATTTGAGAAAAATATAGAAAATTCTGCAGGTTTGGCGGCACCAAACGAATACACGGGCGGAACCCTAATTTTGGTTCCGTCTGGTCCGCTGGGCAAAACTGGGAATACCCAGAAACTACACGGGCGGAACCCAAAATTTGTTTCCGCCATATCCGCCAGACTGCAAATTCTTAACAGACCAGATTTTCGATGGTCGAAACGATTTTCTAATTTCGAAATTTTTCCTAAAACAGAAGCACACTATTAAATCTGATTGGGAAATGACAAAGAGGCAAGTAAAAACACCCGTATCGATAGAGTTTGAATGAGGGCTAACGATTTTCATTATACTTTAGTAAAAGTATTGAAAATTTGACAACATCACAAGATTAATATAAATAGGTTTAACGCTAATCCATGGTGGTGATGATTAGAGAAAGAGTTGATGAAAGGTGGTGGTTATAATGTATGAATTTAGAGACTCATATGTATAGCAAATGCTATAACGAATGAACATGTGGACTTGTGCAATCTAAAATTCACAACTCGAGGGATAAGCAACGAATATGACTTTATCATCTACCAAAGATGATGTATCTTGCCATAATACATGCTTGAATGGAATTGAAAGAAAGTGAGGACAATAAGCACCCAAGAATAAGAATTCCATATGAAAAGAAAAAAATGACATCATATGATGCGAGAGTGTTGGTTAGACTAACGTGTTGAGAAAGTGTTGGGAATGATGGCTTTGATTAATATATCATTTGCGCTGACAATGACGTGCATGATATGTGTCGAGGAAGAATAGGATTAGATCCTATGATGGTGTACTTGACAATGAAGTTTTGAAGTCCTAGTTTTGAGAGAAGAAGCCTATACTCCATTTGGTTTTGTTTTTGGTTGTGGAAGTGAAGAACTTTGTCAAACATATGATGTGTTTTTCACTTGATGAGATATTGGGGGTGAAATAGGCTTGAACTATTAAAAAGAGAAAAAGTAAAAGGCTTGAAGCACTTGTGGTTTTGTGAACCGACTTTAACTAAATGAAGTGTACCTATGTGTTGGTATTTTAGGGTGTAAGAAACATGAGTAGATGTTCTTTGAATACAATTTGACAAAATACAAATATGTGAATGAATTTCTCTCCTCCTCAATAGGTGGACATCCAACATATTGTGTAATGCATCGTATAAAGAATTACGATGAAGTGTTTAGGAGGTTGTAGGTTAACGTAAGCGATTAGCTTAGTGAAAGCGACGAGCTTTGTGAAATTGAATGATTTTGAAGTTTTTAGGGATGTTGATTAGCATACAAAGAATTTTATCCTTGAAGTCATGTAGTTCTTCTCTATCAATGCGAGATGATCGCATGAAGAGGCATGTGGTTTTCTCAAAGGAGGTGGAAAGGATTAGAATATTGGTATGCAGGTGACGATGAGCGATCTTGAGGATTGGGGTTAGGAGACTCTTTGTGAATGTGGGTAATCATTAATGGATGATTGGGAATCATGGAATTTTGAGGTGTTTTGTTGGTTGACGACTGAAGGTGAATGTGTGAAATGAGGTGATGATGACTTGACAACACTTGAAGCTTGGATATCTTCTTTGTGTTCTTCACTTGCTAGAAAGTGGAAAAGACGCATTTCATAATGAAATTCACTTGAATTTCGACTACATACACAACTATGACAATGAGTGTATGGATATAATAGTTGCCCTTTGTTTCAAAGAGCGACACAAGGGTGAATATAAGTTTATGTATCATGAAAGATGGTTTAACCTTAATGGGTTAGGTTGTAGTGGGGATGACACACTTGTTTGGTTACATGGTGGAATCTTCTTGTGAAGATGACTAGGTGTATGATATTGAATCTTGGTTTCTTTGAGGGGATGGAAATGATGGACGACTCGATATTGGTAGAACAAAGGATAACACGGTTTTTCAGGTCACATTGGTGGTTTAAGGTTTGAGTGATGAAAGGTTATGAGAGTGATTTGATCATCAAAGACCAAGAGATGTGTTAGTGTGTGAAAATGGAATATGTTAAGAACGCTCTTAAGAAAGCTCTTTGGAACAAGAATCTAAGTGAAATTACCAACTTCAATAGATCTTGTGTATGCTCTAGAGATGTGTAGGATTAACCGTGGATGTGCACAAGGTTTGAACTAGATTATGAGTAAGGTTTGGTTATAGTGAACGCTTAAAAGAAAATAGACACATATGGTATCTTTCAATAAGTAAGATTATCACGTGGAATAAAGTCACCATGCTTATGAAAACAAGAATGACGAGATGATGAGGAGGCTCTAGATCCTAGAACTTGCAGATGTTGATTTAAGATCATTAACCCAATGGGGTATAATGAAATCTCATGTAACACAACCGTTCATGTTCAATGAGAGAATGACGCATAGGATATACAATATCCTTTCAATGATGAAAACTTGACGCATGATTTCTTAGGCATAATGTCTTTCAAGACATCATGTTTTACTAAATGAAGATATGAAGCCAAAGTGTTTGAATCGGATAGTCCTATCCTAAATATACTTGGTCTCAAGATTATAATCACTAGATGATGACTAAAGGAATTCACTCGAGTTTCTTATGTATAATCCTCAAGAGTCATTGTTGCTCAGGGTGTATGAGGTTGGCTTTGAGATTGCTTTTTAACATATGTTGTTAAAATGTTGATTTGAAGTTTAATGAAACATGTGCAGAAGTTAAAAGTATTACCAATACTTTGATAACTTGTGAAGGCGGAACTACTTAAACCTAGTGTAATTAAATGTGCGCTTCATGCTCATTTGATGGTGAAGGTTCTAATCCTATAGGTGGTAAGGTATGGTTGAGTTTGTTAAACGAGTGTTTAGACAAAGGGCTTTTTGAGCAATGCAGTCAATGGATTCAAATGAAGGTAAGGATGGTGGATTGGTTTATTTAGGTGGTAGCTCTTCTAGTGTGTCCAAAGAAGGATGTGGTGATGTGGAGGTTTGTTGTGCTGAGGAAGTACTTAAGTTTCATAGATGTAGAAAGTGAAGAAGGATGAATCCTAATTTGTTCTGATCTATTAGTTGGTATAACTGGCGGGTGAGGTGCTTGAAGTTTTGCTCATGTTTATGAAGCTTATGGGCTGAGATATATCACAAGGTGAATGTGATGAGATGATGGTGAAAGAACAAGTGAACTTAAGTGCTAAATGTTTAAGGATGAAAACCTATTGACATTTGATTTTGTTCATATTGATTGGGAGAGTACTATGATGAGTGTTCAAGTTGTGATGAGTGTTTTAAAAAAATATTGTTAAAATACTTGGGTGTTGATTTTTCAGATATGACTTTTAATGACTACGGTAGTAAGTCAAGTTTACTTGAATATTTCGAACGAACTACTTAAGTTGTCAATCCTACTTAGTTGAGAATGGATAGCATAAAAGGATAACAAGACTCGATAATACATCTATAACTTAAGAGTAAGTTATGACTTGATGTAAATCTTTATCGTCTTGAAGGATGAGTTCAGGATGAAAGAAAGTTGTGAGTGTGTGTAGTGATCACCAATACTCAATGGCTCGAGGATTGCAAGGAACAAGTTTTTGGATTCCTTCCTTTATGGAGAAAGGTAACTTGGATCATTCTTGCGAAATTTAGAAAGTATCATTATAGATGATTATCCTATAGGTGCAAGTGATAAGTCCTAATCCTAAAATGAGTGAACATCAGTGAGAAGAATCCTAGAGATGAAAGTGAGTGATCTTGAGTGAGGGTCTTAAATAAAAATTTAAAAAGAAATCTGCAGGATTGGCGGAAACCTACGAAAACACGGGCGGAACCCTTTTGAGGGTTCCGTGTGTTCTGTTGGGCTATTTCTGGGTTGCCCAGAAAATGCATTGGCGGAACCCTTTTGAAGGTTCCGCCTGATCCGCCAGACACCAGAAATGAAGCAGTCCACTATTTCGAGCCTCGAGACGAATTTCAAATTTTTTGAAAACTCCTAAAAACAAAACTTAAATATAGTACTGATTAGTAACTGCAAAAGTTTGATATAGAAAAACTCTAACCGTTAGACTTTGACCGGGGGCTAGCGAATTTCACTATACTTAGTGAAATATCCATAAACTTGAAAATTTGACAGCATCCCAAATGTTGTCTACCTGCATATCCGTTAGTGCAAGACAATGTACAAAGATAACAAAAGATCCTAGAAGTACATATATCCATGAAACACAATGTTTAACTACCAAATAGTTCAAATTTCAAGTAGTGCCAAACACTCCTTAACAATGGACATTTATTGACTCCAGAAACTCGTTCAAGTATCCTAATAATACTTGGAACATATGCACCTAATTAAATGTGATAGATTAAAACCAAAAACACACATTCTAACACATGTTAGCATATAGATTAAGCCGAGGATTATGAGCTTACCATAAATAGAAATTAAGCCAAATATGGAAAATTGATAACAACAAAGTGTTATCATCCAAACATGATACGGATAGTTTGCATGATCAATCTAAGACGAGTTTCTATCTTATAGCACAACACATTCATTAAACATCATTGTAGAAGCATGTATATCAAACACCATTTTACACGAATACTACATGTTTAAAAATGTAGTGACTCATTTAGACGCGCGACCATATTCCAAGATATTTAATTAGTATCACTTAATTCTCATTCCTAAGTGAATTATACAAAATAATCACATAACATATGCAAGGAAGAATATCTAAATCAATAAGCAATACAAACACAAATTTTCAACTTAGTACACACAATCTAGCAAATATCCTATTGTGTATAAACATGAATTAGACAAACAAGCAAATAAATATCATGACACGATTGACACTCATGAATCGCAAATAAACAAATGCAATCCAACTTTCAATAAGCAAATACCACATATGCATACAACTAAAACAAGTAGTCATTTAGCATAACATAAAAAGAAATATACTTTTCGTCACCTTGCGTTTAAATATGACGATGTATGCCAAGCTTGATTAGTTTCCTTTGTATATATGAATATCACAAAATTCTTTAGTTTCAAATAAAATAATGTCAATGTTCGAAGGATACTAACTTATATTGCCTAACTCAAAAGTTTGAGTTTCTACGTCAAAACGAAACTTGATATTTTGAACACATTGAAGTATTTGGTTTAATCTTTTGACTTCAGTTTAGATTTAGGCCATAAAATCATTTTTAAAAGAAACTGGACACAATTACCTTCAAATTGATAGGTGGCGCGACTCCTACGGACTTACGGTTAATAAGTTATGAATTATTGAAGTTGGACAAAAACTGTGTACTGAACTGACGGATTTCAAGGAACCTTTTTGAGGGTTCCGCCCATTGAGGATGAGGGTTCCGCGGGGTCTGATGACAGATTCACTAAAACTCATATTTTGACATAAAGAAAACGTGTAGGACTTACTAGATTTGATAGTAAACATATAAAACATTTATTTAACAACATTTCTACTTTATGTGACTTATCTAAACATTTACGAATGTGATTTTTCAACTAAATTTGTAGTTATCCAAAACGCTCGTTTTAAAACCGTAGTTTTCGTAAATTGGCTTTAAGCATATAATTTGACCCTTACAAATTTTAAGAAATGTTTTCTTTTATTTTTCAAGGATACCTTCAAGCTTGTATACAAAGTAATATTTAACCGCAAAATTTCTAAGTATACTTAACGAAACATTTTTCATATTATATTCCGCTTCAATGGTAATTTGATACATGGATCGTACTCTATTTTAAAAACCATTTGTTTTGAAAATAAGAGCTACGAAGCACTGATGCCAATTGTGAAAATGTAGAGGGGGGGGGGGTGAATACGTTACCGTTTAAAACTCTTTAAACTTGTTGTATCAAATATCCATTCTTAGCTTGTTCTAATATGAAATATGATAAGTTTAGTTTATGGCTAGCATAAACTTAAGACATGTTATCATACAAGCATAATCAACAAGTCACAACACAAACAATCACATAACGCAAACATTTAAAGTAAAGTAATAAGTAAAAGGAAAGTGCAAACCGAACACGAGGATTTATAGTGGTTCGGTCACGGATCTCCTCTCCGCCCTACTCCACTCCTCGAGTACCCAACTCGAGAGTTACTTCATTAGATCAACAACCTCCCTTCTCGGCGGAGAAAACCTTACACGTCGCTTACAAGATTACCGACACTAAGCTAGATGTCGAGTTATTTTACAAGGGTACAACCACTCCCATCGTCGCCTATACAATATTTTCGACACTAAGCTAGATGTCGAGTTCTTTACCAAGGGTACAACCACTCCCGATAGTTCTTTTACAAGGGTACAACAACTCCCGCTATGTTTTGTGGCCTAACATAAAAACCTTGTGTTTTATGGCACAAACACATAAACCATCTAATCTATATTGTTATGATACAATGATGATCCATGACATAAAAGTCTAATTGATATGCATGCCTAATCTACATGAACTTCTTGAATAAGAAGTCTTCAATCATTGAGGATGTCAAGTGCCCTTGAATCTTCATATGTTGGAATACTTTAATGAATGATGACTTCAAGATCTTGTAACCTTCTTGGTGGATCATGAAGTATGATATGCTTCCAACAAAGATGAATGTTAGAAGCATTATGATCATTATTGAAAGGGTGACTCATGTGTGTTTCTACATTGTTTACTGCTGATCTAGATATGTGTTTTATGATAGAGAGAAAGTATGTTCAAAGTCATCAACAGAAAAACTAGCAAGTGGTTTGATATTTATAGCAAAACCAAACATCAGGTCTGGCGGATACGGTGGAACCCTCAGATGGGTTCCGTCCGTGTACCTCCAGGGTTCCGCCAGGCTGACAGTAGGTTTTGAAATAAATCTTTCCAAACCTACCAAAGTCACATCAAGTAAATTCTAGTCAAACACACATTGAATCAAAATAGAATGCTTTAAAAAATGTGTAAAAAGTCTTATGAAAGTCAAACACTCAACCTTTCCATAAATGCACATGATGTGATGTATATATATATATTTCTATTTTAAGATTAAGAAATATATATGAAAATAAACTTATAAAATGTATATATTACCTAAGTAATGTTGTTATAGTAAGTTAATGAGTTACTAAAAATGTTTGATTCCTAATGTCATCACATTTTTATCATTTGTAAAAACTTACTAATATTACTTTAACACCTAAAGTGGCACTTATTCTATTTGACACCTAAAGTGTACTTTGACACCTAAAATACTTAAAGACCCTAAAAGTATTTTAGTCATTCTAAATGGTTGGTCAAGGGGTTTGATCATAATGCTACATAACAAACATGTACGAACCTGTGTTGTAGCATACGATGACTCGAGATGTTGAGAGGTGTTGAATGTTTGTTGAGACAAAGTATGATTACATGTAACTTGTACATTTTACGTTATGTATCAAGTTATACGTTTGTCATCAATCAAAACAAACGAGACTGTATAGATTAAATATCGTAATATTTGCACTAACAGGTTTTTATTCCTATAGGTGGTAAAGTACGGTTGAGTTTGCTTAACGAGTGTTTGGACACAGGGCTCAATGCACTCAATGGATTCAAACGATGGTAAGGATGGTAGATTGTTTGATCTAGGTGGTAGGTCTTCTAGTGTGTCTTAATAAAGAAGTGGTGATGTAGAGGTTTGTTGTGCTATGGAAGAACTTAAGTTTCATAGATGTTGAAAGTAAAACGGATGGATACTAAGCCTTGTGGTCCATAACTCGTGAGTGAAGTTCTTGAGGTTTTGGTTATGTTTGTGAAGCTTAGGGGCTGAGATATATCATAGAAGTGAATGAGATGATGGTGGACGAACAAGTGAACTTAAGTACTCAATGTTCAATGATGAAGACCTATTGTCATCTGTTTTATCCCTATTGATTGAGAGAGTGTTAAGATAAGTGTTTTAACATATGTTGTTAAAATAATTGGGTGTAGATTCTTTCAGATGTGACTTTTAATGACTACAATCGTAAGTCATATTTACTTGAATATTTCGGACGAAATACTTAAGTTGTCAATCCTACTTTATTGAGATTAGATAGTACTAAATGATAGCAAGACTTGATAATACATCTATAACTTAAGTGTAAGTTATGACTTGATGTAAATCCTTATTGTCTTGAAGGATGACACGTTACTTTCATGTTAAACAAGAGAGGTAACATATATAGATACAAGACAATATCTATAGTCACAAGTTAGACTTGTGATTTTGATATTATATGTAATCTATATAAGTAACAAGTCCGGATAAGTTAGGAAGTTGTCAAGTCACCAAATAAGTGAAGCTAATGGGTGAAGGATGAGTTAAGTATGGAAGAATGTAGTAACCGTGGGTAATGACTACAAAACATTTTTGGTTAGGGACCCACGGATGGCAAGAAACCAAATAAAGGGTTCCTTCCTTTATGCATAAGGGTTCGTTGGGTGAGTATTTTTTAAATTGAGTTTTTGGCGGGAAGTGGTTTCCTATAAAAATGATCCTAATATACTTAATGAATACTGAGGAAAATGTTTCTCACTAAAGTGAATGATTTGGTGGAGGAGTGGTGATTGTGTTGGCATTGCAAGATTTTGGAGATGGTGTTGGAGTAGCAAGGTTGAGGACGTTTGTATCTTTGATGGGTGAGGAAATGTTGAGTGATGAATCACTTGATGATGATGAGCTTAGTTGAATGGTTTTGTTAAAGCAACATGGTTTTACGCTAATCCTAGCGGTTTTCCTAATAGGTCTAGATGATTCGGATGAGGTATTGGATTAAGTCATTTCAAGACTTTGGTTAGCTAGAATTATAAGAATAAGAGAAGTGATGGTGATGGTGTGAATTGGAAGTGTGAATGCCGGTCAATTTATAGGAAGAACATGTTATGAAAAGTAGTGTTTGGATTATATGTTGTTCCATACACATTTGGAGGTTCCTAATCATTTGGAAGAGTTCAAATCATTGGAATTCAATCCAATGGAGTTGGGTGGAGTGAAAGATTAAGTTATGCACTAAGTACTATGTGATCATGGAAGATAATGTTCCACAGATTTGGAGGAACCAAAGGAAAGGTTCCTTCCATGTATCAGAAAGGTTCCTTGGGTTAGTTTAGCCAAATTTGAAATTTTGGTGGGAATGATGATCCTATTGTTTAATTTGTGCTAAGAGAGCTCTAGAATTACTGATAAATACTAACTAGCATGTAGGAAGCAAGTTTGGAACCTAAGGATTACTAGAAAAAATAAAAAAATTCAAAGATGAAAATTTGCTGTAGGACTGGAGGAAGCAAACGACAACACGAGTAGAACCAAGTATTGGGTTCCGCCGTATCCGTTGGAAAAACTTGGTGGAACCAAGTTTCTGAATGGACGGAACCAAACATTGGGTTCCGCCGTTTCCGTGGAGGCTCAGACTCGAGACAGAGCAGGTTTTACGAACTCGTGGTTTTTCCGAATTCCAAAAATTTTCTTAAAACTTAAGTAATCAATTTTTTGTAGTTAGAAGATACAAAAATTACAGGTAGAAACATGCTTACCTATAAAGTTTGCGAGAGCGATTCTAGTATTCATAATTTTAGCCGAAAAGTGAGAATGGCATAGTATTAAAGAGTTATTTCCTGCAAATGTTGTTAGTACACACATAATCCACAGACATAATATCATCCTACAACATCACAAAAACATAAAATAACATTGTTTTAACGACCAAATTGTTCAAATGCACCCTTGTGCCAAGCACTCCTTAACAAAGGACATTTATCGATTCTTGAAACCCGTTCAAATATCCTAATTATACTTGGAACATATGCACCTAATTTGATATGATAGATTAAAACCAAAAACACATATTCTAACACATGTTAGCATATAGATCAAGCCGAGGATTATGAACTTACCATAAATGGAAATTAAGCCACACACGGAAAATTGATAACACCAAAGTGTTATCGTCCAAACATGACATGGTTAGTTTACATGATCAATAAAAGATGAGTTTCTATCTTATAGCACGATACTTATAAATCAAAAATAAACAAATGCAATTACAACTTAAAACAAGTAAACAACATGTCTGCAAAACAACCAAAACAAGTAGTCGTATAGCATGGCATAAAACAAATATACTTATCGTCACTTTGTGTTTAAACATGATGATGTATACCAAGTTTGATTAGCTTCCTTTAAATATATAAATATCACCAAATTCTTTAGTTTCAAAAGAAATCATATTAATGTTCGAAGGATACTAACTAAAATTGCCTAACTCAAAAGTTTGAGTTTTTACGTCAAAACGAAACTTAATATTTTGGACACACTATAGTATTTGATTTATTCTTTTGACTTCAGATTAGATTTAGGCCATAACACTATCTTTAATAGAAAGTAGACTCAATTACATTTAAAATGATAGGTGGCACGACTCCTACGGACTTACGGTTAATTAGTTATAAATTTTTGAACTTAGACAAAAACTGTTTACTATACCGACGGATTTCAAGGAACCAAATAAAGGGCTCCGCCCTTTATATTGTTGGTTCCTTGGCATCTGTGACAGATTTACCAAAACTCGTATTTTGACATAAAGAAAACATGTAGGACTTACTAGATTTGATAACAAACATATAATACACTTATTTTACTTCATTTCTACTGATGTAACTTATCTAATCATTTACGAATGTGATTATTCAACTAAATTTTTTGTTATCCCAAACGCTCCTTTTAAAAACGTATTTTTCGAAAATTAGCTCTAAGCACATAATTAGACACTTACAAATTCTTTTAACAAATCTACTCTTTTATCTTTCAAGAAAACCTACAAGCTTGTATACAAAGTAATATTTAACCACAAATTTTTTAAGTATACTTAGCGAAACATTTTTCATATTATATTCCGCTTCAACGGTAATTTGATACATGGATCGTGCTCTATTTTAAAAACGATTTGTTTTGAAATAAGAGCTACGAAGCTCTGATACCAATTGTGAAATCGTAGAGGGGGGTGAATACGTTTCCATTTAAAAATCTTTAAACTTGTTGTATCAAATATAGTATAAACCATTGTGTTAAGTTACGCCATTATTAGTCTGGTTTGTTTTTCTTTTCTAAAAACATCCATATGACAAATTTCCGATCAAGCTTGTTGTAATATGAGAAATGCTAATAATAGTCTTATGACTAATATAAAGCATATGATATACCAAGTTGTCACACAAGCATAAACTTCAAGTCACAACACAACACAAACAATAATATAGTGCAAGTATAAAAGTAAAAGGAAAGAGCAAACCGAACACGAGGATTTATAGTGGTTCGGTCACGGATCTCCTTTCCGCCCTACTCCACTCCCCGAGTACCCAACTCGAGAGTTACTTC
Source organism: Artemisia argyi (assembly GCA_030686995.1). Taxonomy (NCBI): domain Eukaryota; kingdom Viridiplantae; phylum Streptophyta; class Magnoliopsida; order Asterales; family Asteraceae; genus Artemisia; species Artemisia argyi. The sequence continues at coordinate 79,056,762 of CM060699.1, forward strand.
ACTAGATCAACAAGCTCCCTTCTTGGCGGAGAAAACCTTGCAAACATCGCTTACACTTTATTCGGTACAAAGCTAGATACCGAGTTCTTTTACAAGGTACAACCACTCCTATCGTTGCCTATACAATATTTCCGACACTAAGTTAGATGTCGAGTTCTTTCCAAGGGTACAACCACTCCCGCTAGTTCTTTTACAAGGGTACAACAACTCCCGCTATGTTTTGTGGCCCAACATAGAAACCTTGTGTTTTATGGCACAAACACATAAACCATCTAATCTATAATAAAGAGTACAATGATGATCCAAGACATAAATGTCTAATGGATATGAATAACTAATTTAAAAGAACTTCCATTGATAGAAAGCCTTCAATGAATGAAGATCACAAGTTCTCCAATCTTGTTGTGATGGATCTTCATATATGTATGCATGTGGTGGATGATGATGGCAAGATCTCCAAGCTTCTTTGGTGGATCAAGATGTATGATATGCTTACAACAAAGATGAATGTTAGAAGCATTATGATCATGATAATGAGGGTGATTGATTGTGTTTTCTACATGGTTTTCTATTGATCTAAGATCTATGCAAAGTGTAGAGAAGTGTGTGTTTTTCTTTTTCAAGTTTCGTCAAGTTATTAGAAAAACTATGGGCTACTATTTATAGGAAAACAAGTAAAGAGGTTTTCTAAAAACATGTTCCAAAACTAACAACAATATCTTCCAAATATCTTTCCATATCTATCTTTAGTCTCATCAAGATCTTCTAAATCAACTATGACACATCTTACACAATCTATGACATATCTTTCAAAATCTTTGTAAAGTCTAATCAATATGTTACACAATCTTTAGAAAGATATACATTCTAGAATATGATGATCCATGTGATAATGTAATTATATACTTTTCATTTTGATAAAAATGTATATGAAAGTAAACTTGTAAAGTTATTAGAAAATGTATTTATTAGTTTGCTACATGATATTTAGTAAGTTACTAAAAATGTTTTATGTACTTATGTTGTTATAAGACACATTTTATAGATTGTAAACTTACTAATATTATCTAGACACCTAATGTGGCACTTATTATATTTTATACCTAAAGTGCACTTTGACACCTAAAATACTTAAAGACTCTAAAAGTATTTTAAACATTCTAAATGGTTGGTCAAGGGCTTTGATCATAATACCACATAACAAACATGTACGAACCTGTGTTGTAGCATACAAGGACTCGAGACGTTGAGAGGTGTTGAATGTATGTTGAGACAAAATAAGATTACAAGTAACTTGTACATTTTACGTTATGTATCAAGTTATATGTTTGTCATCAATCAAAACAAACGAGACTGTGTAGATTAAATATCGTAATATTGCACTAACAGAGTGGGTTGAGATGGTTGTGTTGTTCGGGTTTCCGTGTTGAACAGTAAGGACCCAAAGATTATGATTATGAATAAAGAGTTTGGGCAACACTAAAACAAACCATGTACGTGTGTGTTTTACTGTGCGAAACACTATGAGAGTGTGTAGAGAAGTCGGGCCTATTTTATATGTGTCTTCTATTTATATAGAGACATTTATGGTTTAGAGATAAACCTCATGTGAACGATCAATGGTTCTAGACATGTCAGATGTTGATAATCTAAGGAGTATAAAAGCAAGACAGGTGACAGCTCCCCTTGGCTCGTACTAAGTCGTATCCGTCTCTAACATTCTTGCTTCTGTGTCTCCCATTCTCATATGTCAGATGGTACATCTTGGACATTAGTGATAGTTGGGAGACAGTTGTCTCATGTGTGTCTGTTACAGCCTTGAGATGCTCTTCCAGGCTAGATGTAGCCTGAGAGTGTAGCCGGGCTCATCAAGTGTTGATGATGGGCCTTGTTTGGTAATGAGCTTTACTTTGGCATATAATTAGTGGGCTTGATTCATTAATATTGATACGCTATTAAATATAATGGCTAAAATTCAAGTTGGATCACTCAATTTTACCTCTCTTTGGTTCATATATATAAACTTGTATTTATCTCTCATCTATAAACTTGATGCTCCAATGAAAGTTAACGTACATAAACTCTATATCAACCTCATATCACCATAAACATGATCTACCTCCTTTGAAGATGCTCTAAATAGGATTTTCTAACAAATATTCATTGGACATCTTATAAGGCTAGCCACAGTCCAAGGTCACCAAGGGTATGTCGACCGAGGTCATGCTCGGTCGTGTGGATTGTGGGAATTTGATCGAGCTCGATCGTCGGTCATGGTTTTGGAGAGAAGGGTTACACTTTTTTTTTTTTTTTTTTTTTTTTATCACCGACTATGGCAACTTGGTCGTCGTCAGATCATCGGAGAGAGAAAGCTGATGTGGTCGTGCTCAGTCACGACTCTACCCAGCCTAAGATGTAAATATATAAAAAGTTTAAATGTATTAAATTAAAAATCAAATTTAAATATAATAAATTAATTTTTTTAAATATGCATTAAATGAATTTTTAATTAAAAAAAAATAGTATATTAATCAAGGTTGTAAAACTCGCTAGGCGCTAGTGAGGCGGTCGGGTAGGGCCTAGCGATTAATCGGTTAGGCAGGGATTAATCGGATTGGAATTTTTATGCACAAAATTATAATTTTAAATATTATATTATTTTATATGTATGCGATAAGCATAATGCATCAAAGTTCAAATATTTCAAGTGTTTAATATAAACATAATATATAATTCTTCAAAGTTTAAAGTCGAATATAGATATTACTCAGTTTGTTGACTATTTTTAAGCTATCTTTGACTGATTTTGTCTGATTAATCGGTTTGTGGACCGATTTTTAAGCGATTTTGTTGACCCATTTTTAAGCAATTTTGTCCGATTAGACAGATTTTGTCCGATTAATCGGTTTGTTGACCGATTTTTAAGCAATTTTTGACCAAAACGATTAAATAGGTCGATTATGATAAATCAAGGCGCTTAATGAGCGATCAGCGATTATGCGGGGATTAATCGGCCGCCTGAACCGATTTTTACAACAGAGATATTAATACACGTTAAATACATTTATTTACGCATAAAAAGATGTTCATTAGACACCCGCATAGCAAATCTGTTTGTAAATTCTATTTAGATAAGGGTGGTGGCAACCATACCTTCCAAAAAAACTCATACCTCCCAACCAAGCAATAATATCATTCCACCTCACTCACACTTTTTTCATACCTCTCAACCCTTTTTTAGTGGCAACCATACTTTTTTCATACCTCCCAAACCACCAACTTTTTTTTTTTTTTTTCATAAATAAATAAGTTAATAAAAACATAATATTTCATTAATAATTTAAATAAAAATACATAATACTTAAAAGGAAAATTACATAATACTTAAAAAAAAAAAAAAAAAAAAAAAAAAAAAAAAAATTAAGCAATCCAAAAACGAGAAAAGACAAAGCAATACAAAGGCCCATCAACAGTTTTTTTTTTTTTGTGGACTGCATGATAATTTATATCAGCTCTTCTTCTTCATCTTCTTAAACACAAGTACCACCATCAACATTTTTTTTTTTTTTTTTTTTTTTTTTTTTTTTTTTGTTCCACAATAAAACTCCCAACTTAAAGGCTTTCTTTTTGTTTTTACCTCCAACGTACACAAGCATTCAATGTCCAACGTTCACAAGCATTCCAAACCGCAGCTGTAAACATACCCGCTGAACCAAACCGCCCACCCAAACCGCTGGGGTGGCGGCGGTGTTCCCCGGCGGTTTGGGGGCAAACCGACGGCCCAACGGCATGGCTGCCAGTACCCTAAGTATTATTGAAATTAGATAAATCTCTCCTTGTATGGTATCGATTTTGGGTCATACAAATACAACAGTCAACATCTATATCTTTTTGTAACATGCTATGTACAGTAATAAATGGAAAATATATTTAAAGTAATAAAACACAAGCATATCATCAATATTTCCCTTCTTGTGTTAAAAAATTGAAGACAAATATCGTAACATAAATATGAAAAGAACAATGAAAATCTGAGCTGGACAATGAAATAAGGAAACAGAGAGAGCCAGCTGTGAAACTTAATGGTGAGCAACAACAGCTGTTCTGTTGCAGCAGTAAAAGTTAAAGGGGCATGGATACATCTACCCATTGGGTAGTTTACCCGAATAAGGTGGCATTCAGTTCTTGAGAGAAAGGACAAAACATTAATTGTGTTTTTATTCCTTTCATGCCACATATTACAAGAACCACATTCATTGTGTTTTTAGTCACCTGGTAGTTTACCCAATGGGTAGGTTAAGTTTTATCTGATGTTGACGGCTTAAATTTGGTCCTGTCACCTGCATGGGGCCCACCGCCAAAGTGTCCACGTGCCTCCAACGCCTTTTTGTTTTGACGACAGCTCAGCACCATTTTCAACTCCATTCTCTCTTCTTATTGGCTACAAACAGCTCTTATTGTTTTAAATTTCATTGGTTAACAAATACAAGCTAGTTAGTATATAAGTATCAAAGATCGTGGTTGACATGCCTAGAGTTCGTATTAAGGATACTGTAAACATGTTAACTAAAATTAAATATTTATCATTAAAAAAAAAAAAAAAAAAAAAAAAAAAAACTTGATATTGAGTTACCAATCGGTGCGGTAAACGATACAATACTTGTTAATGGTAAATGAATGATTGATTCATCTCATAAAGATAGTATAATATAGTAACAAACATAAAGTATTTTAGAACCGGGCTTGAGCCATACAAACAAAAAGTCTACTAATGTGTCGTCTACACTCCTTAGCAGTTAGAGCGGGAAGAGAGAGGGGGGGGGGGGGGGGGGGGGGGCGAATGCTCAGACTAGACCGAGACTATTCAAACAAAGCAGAAAGTAGGCATTTGGTGAAAATGTTCGCATACTGATAACGGGACGGAACATGAAGGACACAAACCTGCCTAACAACCAAATCACGAACAAAATGAATGTCTATCTCTATATGCTTCGTATGCTGATGTTGAACTGGATTATATGACATATAAACAGCACTAACATTATTACAGTAAACAAGTGTTGCAGAGTCTAAAAAAGTATGCAGCTCAGGTAATAAATTCCGAAACAAACACGACTCGGCAAAAGCATTTGTAACACTACGATATTTCGCCTCAACACTAGATCGAGATAATGTATGCTAACGCTTGGAAGACTAAGAGAGTAGGTTGTTGCCCAGAAACACATAATAACCAAAAGTAGATCGCCGAGTAAGCACCCGAAGATGAAATAGAGGAAGAATATCTCTATAACCATAATCAAGAGTACCCCGAGCATATCTCAAAATCCGCTTAAAGCTTAAAAATGGGGTTTTCAAGGATTATGCATATAGAGACAAATCTGCTGCACTACATAAGAAAAATCCGGTCGAGTAAATGCAAGATACTATAGGGCTCCTGCAAGACTACGATATAGTGTCGGATAAGTAATCGGATCACCATCGGCTCCCAGTTTGAACTCAGTATCATCAGGGATCCGACAGGGATTGCAATGCTCCATGTGAGCCCACTTAAGGATCTCAACAGCATACTTACGCAGAGATAAGAACATCCCTGAGGAATTACGCAAAACAGAAATACCTAGAAAATAATTAAATGAACCGATATCTGTCATAGGGAACTCCTGATGCAATGAGATAATAAGTTGTTATAATGGTGCCTCAGATGAGTCAATTAGAACAATATCATCAACATATAAAAGTAAGTATGCAGTGTGAGTCCCCTATCTGTAAATAAGTAAGGATGAGTCACATTTACAATGAGTAAAACCAATACGTGTAATAAATGCTGCAAAACGTCGAAACCAAGCTTGAGAGGTCTGCTTAAGTCCATAAAGTGATCGTTGTAATAAACAAACATGACCGGGATAAGTAATATCCTGATAATAGGTGGGTTTGTGTTTTCAGTACCAGTCATTGTGTAAAAATGTTAACCAAAGAACGAAATATAATAAAACAGTGAATGTGGTATGCTTTGTTAACAAAAGAACAAACACATGTGTGATGAAAGGATTCATTACCTTTGATCGAATCACCTAGGGTTAGAAAAAATTTGGATCTGCAAAAGATAGGAGAGGGGAGGAGAGGAGCGTGTAGGGTTAATTATTTTGGGAGAATATTAAGGCCTCATGCCATGTTAATGGTAAATGGTTAATTGATTCATCTCATAAAGACGATACAATATATAACAAACATAGAGTATTCTAGAACCGAGCTTGAACCCATACAGTCCACTAATGTGTCTAACAATACTAACGCTACCAACTTCGTCTTTACTTGCAATGCAAAACGGAATTTGTTCAATTGAATTAAGAAAGACATAAATCAACTTAACCTTAAGAAGTTGTGAATTGAAGTATCCAAATAATGTAGCTTCTTACTATTTATCTTCGACAATACATGCTCTAGAAAGCAAATCATTATTGTCTAGTACACCACGTATTACTGGTTAGTATATGCTTAAAATATTATCGCACCTGAATATAATTGAAAAACCATCGTAAGCTCACAAAAAGGTCCCTCGATCTTTCCTTAAGATGGACATCTAACATAAAACATAAAGTCCATAAATTCCTTTCTCTATGTACGAGTCTCACAATGGAGTAGGTTGGGACGTGGGAGTTTATCGATCTTGCGAAAGTTATGTATCAATTGGTGTGTCTATAGCTAAGACATCGGAATGGTTGGGACTTGGGAGGGTCGTTATAGTTTGAGGGTGGTTTTTGGTCGTTCTATTAGAGTCCTTTATCGTATAGCGTGTTGTAATACATAGTGACTTGTTAGTTTTTAATTAACTATATATACTTAACGACTTAAAAAAAATGTTAGTTAAAACTTTTGTCGTAGTGGTATTTGAGTGATTTATCATTTAAGATATGCATGTATGTCGTAAATTTTTGTTTTTTTCCTTAAAAATGATAATAGCCAAAACAATGATAAACATAGTTGAAGCCTACCTAATATTTTGTATCAGCATGAGTTAATCACTTGTTAACTGTAGGTAGTCAATAATCAAACTAACATAATGGTCTTTTAAGTTTGGTGATAGTCGGTTGCTACATAAATATTTTACAATGATCACTTGAATAATGGAGGTTGTAGTTTACATAATTATTAAAATTATGAATATGAATTAAAATAAGGGAAAATAAGATCACACAATAGATATGTTTTTTGGACCATTTCTATTTTTGTAAGTGGTTGTCTCCTTCAAGTGGAATATGGGAATTTTCCTTTAATATTATAGACCATGTGTGGTTATATGATCACCTTATTCTTTTTTAATGATTGTGCTAAAAGAGTAACAATGGAAACAAAATTATTGAAAGCTAGGCACAAGTTAGGAAACATAAATTTTTTTATCAAAAAAAAAGATACTCCATAGTAGTTAAAATGAATAATGACAATGGATAAATTATGAAATAAACATAAAAATAAAAGAGAGAGGTTGAGAAGTTGGAGAGAGTAGGTGTGAGAGTGATGGTGCACATAGAGGTGGCCATTTGCCGGTTCCAAAAAAAACCGGACCGGTTTCAATCCGGATCGGTTCGGTCGTCAAAGTCAATGGACCGGATCCGGTTCCAATCCGATCCGGTTCCATTCGGATCCGGGGTCCCAAAACCGGAACAAGTATACCCGGTTCCGGATCGGATCCAATCCGGTTCGGTCCCAAGAACCGGTCGGACCGGTTCCAAAGAACCGGTGGTCAGTTTCTAAACAGTGGGCATGCTAACTTTTTCGATTCCGGGTTTTTTTTTTTTTCGTTCGCGTTTCCCACACAATAAACTTAATAAACTTCGACTTTTATTAAAAAAACTAATAGACGTCACACTTAAAGTACTTGAAACACAAATTTATTACATTTCGACTATTTATTATTCTTCGGTTTCATCTTCATCTTGAATTTCAACTTGAACGGCGGCCCTTGCGGCGCTTGTAGCTTCATCGTAAGCAATTTCTTCTTCGGTAAGATTGATTACATAACCTTCTTCCACCTCGACCTCTTGTAATTGTTTTTCGTAGTCCATCGGTTCTTCAAGTATTGAAACGTCTTGTATACGTTCATTCCCATCCAAATAATCCTTCAAGCAAATACACATCTCCAAAGATAAAGGTGTGAGTTTTGTTCTTCTTACCGACAATACCCTTCATCATTTGCCAAGTCGTGGGGTCAATCCAATGTGCGGTAACACACAAGTACGAACCCGGCAAACCATGACCCGCCGACCAAACATCGGTTGTTAAGTTTACATTAGTTTTTAAAGCATCAAAACCAAGTATTAATTCCTTTTTAACCTTTGCCCAAGATTTAATACAATCACGTTTAAGAGTTTGACGACTTACATGAGTGTAGCGTGGTTGAAGCCTTTTTTGAATCAACCTCGTTAACCGAGGGTTGTCGAAGTGGTTGAACGGCAAACCCTCTTGAATCACAAAGTGAGCTAAATCTTGACGAAGCGCCCTTTCGTCATATACAAAAATACTCCCATCTCGTCCCATAACACTTTGATCCGATGACCCAACGCCTCTTGTTGCTTTACAATGGTGATTCGTGTGCTTCTTCAACGTAGAATTCCCCGATGAAGACATATAAGTGTTACAAGCTTTACAACGAGCCTTTTTTGAATTATCCGAAAACCTAACCAAGTCGAAATGACTCCAAATCTCTTGGTTTCGGGTTGTTGGTTCAATCCCAACTTCCAAAGGTTGGTTTGTAGAACTTTGAGCATGAGAAGCGGGATTGTTTGATGATGTTGGTTGAGATTGAGAAGCTTGGTTTCTTCTAGACATTTTTGATCAAGTTTGTGAGCAAATTTTGAGTGTTTTTCTTGAATTTGATTGTTGTGATTCAACCAAAATCATCAATGGTATTTATAGGAATGTTTAGGAGCTTAAAATGGGACAAATAGGGGACAAACCCGTTGGAATTTATGTAAAAAACGATCATATGACCGTTGTGCTGCTGCTGCTGAACCTACTGTGAACAAAACCCAGAAAAAATCAATATTAACGTTGGAACCGGTTCGGAACCGGTTCCCAGGAACCGGATCGCGAACCGGTGATGGATTATCCGGTTCCGAACCGGATCTTGTATCAGAAATGTGGAACCGGACAGGAACATGCGGATAATTTTGGAACGGGACCGGATCTTGCCGGAACCGGTGTTGACCGGATTCGGTTCCGGTTAATTATCCGGTTACGGTTCCGGAACCGGATCCGTTGGCCACCTCTAGGTGCACACATGTTACACAAGGGCTTCACACATAGGATACTTTTTACATCTTCGACTGAAAGACAACAAAGGGCATTGAGGAAACAGAAGTTGCACATTTGCCACAACCTGAACCACATAAATAAATGTTCCTGCTTTTAGTTAATGATGTAATGAATGACAAGTCGACCATTAAGAAAGCAACTTCTTCATTTAACTTTGGTGTACAAAACAAAACATTGAGGTTGACACAACATTGAATAGGAGCTATCGACACCGAGGTAGCGTATAACTTCTCTAAAAATATCAAAACTTTGTAAAGAAATCAACTTAATTCACAAAAGTACTTGTAAAGAGAAATTTACTTAAAAATATCAAAACTAAAGTTTGATTCATTCAGAGAAAAAAAAAGTCATTTTCTTAAAATACACTGATGCGACTAAACGATTGTGCCACTTAATTAATATTCTAATACATATCTTGTTTTTATTGTTAAAGTACTACGTATTAGTTAACGGGTTGTGTAAGCTACCTTTATGTTGATTTGATTTTATACTTATTGTGCACTGACAGCTATTGTTTTTTTTTCTTGCGGCTAAGTTTTTTTTTTTCTTTTTTTTTTTTTTTTAATTATTATTATTATTTTTTTAATCCAAAAACTGGAAATAAATTAATACTGATTTCTATATTTTTTTTAAAACGACAAAATTTTGTCACACGAAGTACAACAACCGGCAGTCAAAAAAAAAAAAAAAAAGAAAAAAGAAAAAAAAATTCGCCAACCACTAGAACTTTTCAAATTAAATATGAAACACGTATCAAAATATTAATGCAGTCGAAAAGTCAATTAGTCAACCAACATATTTTGAAAAGTGTTTTTTTCTTTTGAATAAAATGCATGAAACTTCAAGGTTTGGTCTATTTTGGTAATATTCTCTCTCGTAATACCTGAGATACTTCAAAATCTGAATCTTCGTTTTCAATAAACATGTCAATATGTCATGTTTACTTGAAATAGAAAAGTAGAAATGAATGCACAAGCCAAAATAAAAATGGAAAAGAATGTTTACGTACATGTCATAGTGCGTAAGTTTGTCTATTTAAGACGTGTATTTGTGGTAATGTAAACAACACTGTAAGAGGCCTAGGTACCCTGCGCCAAGAGTGGCGTTTTCCTTCAAAACGCAACATGACGGCGCCACCACGGTACCGTGGCTCGCGTTTTCGCGTCTTGAGCGGTCGTGACCAGCCGAAATTATCCCGGAAAACGCAACCGGGCGGCGCCACCCGCACACCGTGGCTTACGTTTTCCTTTTTACTTTATCTTTTTTTAAATATCAACGGAAAAAGGTGTTGGTTACGTTTCATGTAATAAGAAAAATTCAAGAAAGAAAGATGGTATTTTGGTGGCTGAGCTTGTTGACGAGAGGATACATTTTTTTTTTTCTTTTTTCAATTGTCAGGTCCAGGGTTTAATGGCTGCTAGAGATGAGTTGTGTGTCTGCGTTTGTTAGAGATATTTTTATATTATTTTGGTTTAGGGTTATAACTTGGGTAAACTTGGGCCTAAAAGTTTCATTATTAGTGGTTGGGCTGATTATTCGATTGTTGTATATATGGACCAATTATAAAGAGCTAAAAATTTGGTTAATTGGAATTTAATTATAAACTTGGTTTGTAACCTTTTTATGTATTTTTTATTAATTAAATTTTAATTTTAGTTAAATGTTTTGTTTTATTTAAATAAATGAGAATAAAATAAGATTGTGGGTCCAAAGGTGCACGACGGCACAAGAATATGGTGTTATATGAGGGAGAGGTGTTTTTGGTGTTATGGTGAATTCTGGTATTATGAAAAAAAATGCTGATGTGGCAGAACTTTTCTCATAACACCAGCAGGATGGCACGAAGGGTACCTTATACTCTAAAAATTGTTTGACTTTAAAGTACTTAATTAACTTATATTTTTAGTATAATGAGTAAGCTATGATTAACTCAAATTCGAGCATGATTCTGTGAGGCCCGCAGAACCTTTCTGGTGACCAACTGATTAAAATTAATCAAACTAGAACACTCGAGTAAAGTTCATTTGGCATCATAACACTACTCGTATTATTTTATGTTATCGCCACATAAGTGATCGATCAGTTCATTTTAATTTGATGTTACAATCTTGTGTTACAAGTCACGTTAATGAACATTTTTCTTAAGCTAAAGTATATGTGATGAGGAATTTGGATCTCACTGAATTTATTCCATATACGGTCAAACATATACGGAGTATATGGTTTCAAGAACGATTAATATTTGTGTTTTGGCCTAAGGTAGAACATATGGTTACGGAAACAAGTAAGAATTATTTTTGGGTAACTATAGTTTCCGACCTTTTGGCCGACTACTCCACGGGGTTTAAAGTTAGGATATATACATGATTTATAACTTTACCACATCCAAGTCCACAATTGCATACATTCAAAAAAAAAAGCTTTGATGTGTTACAAGAAACTACTAACACCAAATGATGAGCTTAAGCTTCGGTTCAATATTTGGCTATGTGTAAATCGGTTCTTTAGGTTATGACAATTTATTTGGGCTGGGCCCAAACAAAGCTATTTTGGTCTGAGCTAATGTTTTTACACACGAAGACTATTCTTGTAGCCCAAGTCTTTTGAAGTTTTTGACCCAAGTGTCCAACATTGAAATTTGAAAATGTCTTAATAATCAATTTATTTACTAAGGGGGCGTTTGGTTCGCCGTAATCCGATGTAAATGAATGTAATTGTAATTTGATTACATTACATAGGCTATTTGTTTCACAGAATGGAGGAAATTGTAATTCAGATTACATTACGTAGGCTGTTTGGTCTGCGTTGTAATTGTAATTCAGTCATTACAATTACATCAATGGAGGTAATTCAGATTACATAGGATGTTGGATGGAAAGTTTTGAATTACTCTGTGAATAGGCTTATTGAGTCTAAAGGTGATGAAGTTGGACACTCTATGCTCTTGGTGGACTTTAAGAATGCTTTCAATTTGGTCGAGAGGAGTGTCTTACTACAGGAAACGAGAGCGCGTTGTCCGTCCATTGCCCCTTGGGTTGAGTTTTGCTATGCACGCCCTGCCAGGCTTTACTATGATAACTCTATCCTTTGGTCATGTCAGGGGGTTCAACAAGGGGATCCGCTGGGGCCTTTGCTATTTGCCCTAGCTTTGCACCCTTTGGTTCATGCCATTAATCGCTCTTGTGAGCTTGCCCTTCAGGCTTGGTATCTTGATGATGGTACTATCGTTGGAGACACTCTCATGGTCGCTAGGGCATTGGACATCATCAGGACGGAGGGCCCGGCTCGTGGTTTGTTCTTGAATGTCGATAAGACTGAAGTCTTCTGGCCTGTGGAGGACCCTAGGAGTCTAGTAGATGGTGTGTTCCCCACGAATATCGCTCGTCCGCCTCATGGCGTCAAACTTCTAGGGGGCTCTGTCAGCTTGGATGACGGATTCTGTCGAGACTTGGCTTCCAAAAGAGTCTCTAAAACCATATCTTTAATGGAGGCCGTTAGCAAGCTTAATGATCCTCAATGTGAACTGCTCCTCTTGCGCAATTGTGCAGGAGTTTCAAAATTATCTTACGCTTTGCGAACATGTTCCCCCTTGTACTTATCAGAGGCCCAAGCTCAATTCGATCAGATGTTGCGTGCATCCTTGGAGAAGATTGTTACTACCTCAGGGCCGGGGTTTGGTGATTGGCAGTGGCGGCTTGCCACTCTCCCAATAAAACTCGGGGGTCTCGGTGCCCTTGCAGCGGGAGATATCATACAATATGCCTTTCTCGCTTCTCGTATGCAAACGAGGGACCTACAGGAGAAGATTCTTACCAAAACCGGTATTGTCACACATGGCCTTTTATTTCAGCGTGCCTTGGATAATTTCAATGCTACTTGTAACACCGACTTTCTCAATGCCACCGGGGGCACTCCTGCCCCCCAACTGATGAATACTTTGGCAAAGTGTTATTTCGGTGTCATTGAGAAAGACCTTGTTTCCAAGTACTCGTTAAATCCAAGGCAGGTGGCTATACTCAGTAGTATCCGCGCCCCACATGCACAGGACTTCCTCTTTACCATCCCTATTGACGGCCTGGGACAAAGGATGAATCCTCGCCAATTTTGATCTGTGTTATGTTACAGGCTAGCGGTTCCCATGTTTTCTGAAGGCAGCCTATGCCCGAGCTGCAACACACATCGTATGGACCAATGGGGTGATCACGCGGTCCACTGCGCTAGCGAAGTGGGTGTTAAGTTCAGACATAATTTGGTGCGTGATATCATTGTTGACATATGTTCCAAAGCCGGGATTATTGTACGCAAAGAGGCTCCAATGGGATTTCTGTCAGGGGAAGGAAGGGGGCTACGTCCTGCAGATGTGCTTTTATTCAACTGGTTTCAGGGTAAGGACGCATGTCTGGATGTGACTGGGGTCTCCCCATTTGCTGGGACTGGGGTGACATCATGGGCTCCTGGGGCTGCTTTGAGTAATGCTGTGGAAAAGAAAAGGAAGAAGTATGCATCCAAGTGTGAAGACAATGGATACAAGTTCATCCCTTTTGCTTTTTCCACGTTTGGGGAACTCGATGTGGAAGCTTTAAATACACTTTCACGCATTGGGACTATTGCCAGCAGCCACTCTAACAATGTTAAGTGTGGTGCTTTTATTTTTCATCGAGTTAGTTTTTGCATTCAAAAAGGAGTGGGAGCACAGATCGTGTCTAGACTCCCCTCCAATTTCATGTAATTTCCTTGGTTTCAATGAAAAGTGACGGTTATTATTATTATTATTATTATTATCATTATTATTATTATAAAATAATAATATTTATAGAATAATAATAAATAATATTTATTATAATAATATTTATATAACAATAATAATAATAATAATAATAAATATAAATATTAAAATAATAATAATAATAATAATTATTATTATATTTATATATTAATTATAATAATATTTATAATAACATTTATTATTATTATTATTTTAGTAATAAAAATAATAATAATAATATTAATAATATATTTTTTATTATTATTATTTTAATAATAATAATAATAATAATAATAATAATAATAATAATAAATTATTAATATTTTTAATATTTATATTATTATTATTTTTTTATTTTTATTATTTACTTTTAATATTTATTGTTATTATTATTATTATTATTAAGGTTTTTTTTTTTTTTTTTTTTTTTTTTTTTTTTTTTTTTTTAATTACAATTACATTGAGATCCAACCAAACAAAGTGACAGAATACATCAATTACAATTCCAACACATTACAATTACAACACATTCCAACTCTTTGAATTACAATTCATTCAAATTACAATTCCATTGACAGATTACAATTCCTTTCAAAACATACTGCGAACCAAACGCACCCACGGTTAGGATGAAAAAAATAAACACAAAAATGGCCATCAGTAACACTGCCTGTCATTGATATCTCAGTACAGTAAAAGCAGGAAAAAATAAATAATTGTCGACTGATTTGTTTGTATCAACACTAGAAAACAGTAGAAACTTTTGATCATGTACATTTTCCGTAGTTGAAGGCTTGAAGCCTTATGCATTTTCCTCATATATTGATAAGTAACATGATATTCCATCCTGTACTTATGAGCAAACACTAATCCATATCCTAACGGAATCTTATATCCTATGATTCCATGACCTTTAAAAAAATAGCATCCTCATTATAAAAAATGCATAGATATAGCTTTTCAGAGAGGCAACCCAATGCTCCTCCCATAAGCTCTTGAATAACTCTCTAAAAAGTTTCCACCACAATGCTAGCTAGGAAGATGTGGTCACGATAGCAGGGGATATGCAATCATTTTTTGGTGATTCCAGCTTTAGTTCCATGCCTTCCAGGCATGCATACAGCTTCTTGTCTATCGTATAGATGGAAAGGCCCACAGATCAGCTTACATTTGTGTAGAGAATCAGCAAGAATATCAAGACAGATAAGACAATATTAAGACGATGAAATAATATCTGAATGTTCACAATACTTCATGATTCCTTGAGTATTGAAGATCATTCTTGCAATATAAATAAGATACCATATGAAATTCAATTCATCTTTGTATTGAAGATCATTCGTAGTGTAACAATGATATATATGATCCTTACCATTTCTGCATCTTTTTTCAGAATCATATTGCAGCATATATTAGGAACCTTGTGGAGCAAAATATATAATTGAAACTAAACTTTCCAAAAGAAAGAAATGTTACAAACTTTATGATGTTTATGGAAACGAAAAGAGTTGGAGTTAATATTCATGTTATATACAAGGGGAGACAAGAGTTTAACACTCAGATTTACAACGCCTAAAATTTTTGTTGGCTACTTCTTTTCAGCAACCTTTTTTTTGACTTAAAACCAAATTTCTGAATGATTAATCGCGTTTCTCCTTCTGTTTCTGGTACATTTAACTGCAATGAACCAAATTTGATAAATTAAATGAATGCATAGTGTTTATAGTATAACTAGAAAACATTACATATCACTACTTACACATTCCACACGAAATACATTCTGTGCTTTAACAATTTCCTTTGCTTTTGCCAGACAGTTTTCATCAACAGATATCCCAGCTGGTTCTCTCCTTGTCTCATTACCATATAGGTCAAGAAGCTCATTATGAATGTTACCTTTGGTGACGGCTATTAGCTGATACAACATCAATTTAATGAACAAGTAGTATTCAGGGATTAAAAGCTATTAAAAAGAGATAAAAATGATAATGTTACCTTCTCACTGAGATTGTCAAGCAGTTTTTCAACAGAAAAGATAATGCCTGACCAATGGCCAAATATTTTATAGCACTCATATTCATGTAAATCTTTAAAATCCCGAGAAAGAAATTGGCGGAGTAGTCTCAAGAATCTGCAACAGAAATGGAAAAAATAAATAAATATAATATGCAGCATTGAGCATTGACCACAAAGAAGCAGCGAAAAACTAAGCGTACTTGACATATTCATTAAGGGATGTTGCAGTTTCTTTGGCCTTCTGGATTCTAGTGTAGACTGCCTGTTAATTTGAAAAAAAATGATCAAGTAAAGATGATAGCCATTAGATTTGAAAAGGAGAGTTAAATTCTGTAGCTCAACACAAATTATTTAGCCGCCTTACTTGATGCAGTCTGAAAAAGAGGTAGAAGGTATCATTTCCATAAAACACTCGGGATTCTGAAGATTTATTCACATTATCGACAAAACATGCTGAAAAACCACCTATATCAAGATCCACAATGGGAGCTAATTCAATATCATCTGTGGCATATATAAGATAAAAGTCAGTTTTCAATTTTACTCCCCAAAATGATCTTTACTGCGAGAACCATCTACTATAACTGACATAACTACTATTACCAGTTATATCAACGTAATGTTGGTTTTCATCATTGCGTGCTGCAGACTGCGGAAGCAGACCAAAAAAGGGTTCCACAAATGAAGTCCAGAGCTTCATAGATTTATCAAATTGCTCAGATGAACAAATATCTGCACTAACAAGTCGTATGAACTGATATACGTCTTTATGGATGTCCATATCAGAGTAAATGAATTCCATCTGTGGAACATGTTCCCTTTTACGGTCAGCAACTTGCTGAAGAAGCTCATCTTTTTCAGACCTTTGTTTGCTGATGCTATCGATTTCTTTGAATAAACCTACAACATGGAAAGAGAACTAAACATGATTAATTACCAATCATTGCATTCATGGTAAATAGATGATATGATGAGAGTGTCGATTGGTTTACCTTCATCAGAATATATGTTCGAGTCAAGCTCCTCGAGATAGGCAGCTGTATGATCTAGTGACTTGTGATGCTTTGTGATCAAACTTTGTTTCCAGTGTTGATTAAGGTCATTGAACTGAGAACGGTGTGCATCCCACTGCTCTTGTTTTTGCTTCAACCGAATTAATATTATTGGGAGATAACGAGACAAAACCGTCCTTAAACTATTGACCACATGAAGCCCTTGATCGCCGTAAAGCTCTTTTATGAAACTCAAACTTGAGTTTGGAAAGTACACTTCTAGAGGAAAGTCGCCATCTGTCTCGTCAACAGATTGCTCATTCAATCTCACCATTAGCTCCTCTGCTTGTTGGATAGTAGCATTTATGCGTATAAAAAACATGTCCAACTCAAACCTGATATACAAGTAATTAGCACCAATAACATTATTGATAAAAAAAACCACAACTACCATTTCTAAGAATGTTTGATTGCATATAGAGTATAACAATGGTTATAACCTTTCTTCTTCCAATTTGTGCAAGAACTCTTCGTACTTGTTTTTGAGCGGATGTCTTAAAGACTTACGAGTACTATCTTCGGTAGAATAGTACTCATCACATAACACTTGTTTATCTATCTTCGTTCTTGTAGAGCAAATGTCACACACAGTGAGGTCAAATTCATGAACGTATTTAGTTGATGGTCGTCGAAACAGTTTGGACCTCTTCCTTTTGCATATTCCTCTAATTGCCTCATCATCTTCCCTTGGATCCGTCTTGGCTGAACAACCATCTGCGTAAAAACATTACAAATTAGGTCTCAAAACCTAAGAAAAGAGAAGCGGTTTTAGATATATAGGTAAATGACACTTGTTAAAATTACCGGTCATTCCCATTCGGTTTTGAATGTCTTTGTATTGTTCCATGAGCGTAGGACAAGTTTCAAGAAAAACATCTACCTAACATTATATGAAAGTTGGTAATAATCAGAAACAAATCTAAGCATGGAAACATTATGATAAATTTGGTAATGATGTTTAACGTAGGTAATATTTGAAAAGAAGTAATTATCAGAATGCACGATCTAACAGTATTCATGATTCATAGCAGGACAATTAGATCAGGCCGGTCTTCTAAAATGTATATATCGAGAGGAATGACGGTAATATATAGGTAACTAGGGCACACAAACATAACCTAATTGATCAGCAAACAACATAACTGAAATTAGTGATTTTACCAGCTTTTTTAGTTCCTGTCGAGTTATGTAATCTGAGTTACAGTACTTGATGCACTTCAAAAATAGGTAGTGATCTGAGTTATATAACCGTTCCATTACCTCCTGATGGAGAGAATACATTTGGTTGTGCATAGCTGAAAAAAAAAAAAACTTATTTAAGTTATAATACAAGAGCAAAACAGATCGTAATAGTTAATCTTGATGCTTGCAAGGAAATTTCTTTATGACAATTATGTACATTGAACAATTCAGAGCCATTGTAAGCGAATCCTATGGAGTAGTAATTTCAGTCACGTGATTCAGAAGATACCTTTAGGATATCGATTAAAAACATCTTCAAGTCTACGTTTGATCATGGGCTGATGAACTACTTGTAAACTTTTTGAGCTCGTATGTTCATGATAATCAGGTAATAAGCTCCTAAATAGTTTAACCAGATCTTGATGATCATGAAAAAGATGAGCAACCTGAAACAAGATAGTAATTTAACGTGTAATTAAGAAACGCCACTAAAAAGAGACGCAAATATGCAAGTCATTAATGACATACCGCCCTATGAATGTCAAAGACTGATATCTTTTCTGTAATAGAAGCATCCAAAACTTCAAGAAAGGATATGTAATGTTGATTATCATCTTGAAGTCTCGACTGCAAGCAAATCGTCATTGATTAAAATGATAATTATAAAGAAAACTCGATCAGGTAGTATTTTCATACAATAGTGTATAGTAAATTAAAGTAAATCATTACCTTAACCATATCTAAAAAGCGCATAGATGCTTCAGCAATTTGCAATGGCTTTCTTCTAGCATCGGGAGGCCCATCAGCTCGTGCAAATATGATTTCATATTCCTTTGGGAGATAGACGCTAAAACCGGAAATCAGTTCTTGATGATCTTGAAATAACTTGTTAATCTTTACTTTCAACTTAAGGATGTTAAACCTGCATAGAAAGAGACAATTAATTGATGAATGTAGCAGATGAAATAACGAAACAACATGATGAAGCATTATACAAACCTGTGTTCCTTGTAAGCCTTGATGGTTTCAAAGAACTCCTTATATTCCTCTTTTGATAATGTTTCTTTAACAAGTCTGAGATACTGCTTAGCATTTTTAATACAAGTTGTCAACGTCGTTGCCTTGGAGGGTTGTCCAGAGCTTCATCCCACAAGAAGATTAATTAGATAATGAAAATGTAAATAAGAATGAAGAACATTGATTAATTAGCAATTACGTAATTTGTACAAATGTGCATAAAGAGACTATAATATCAGTGTTCTGAAACCCGGGTTGACCCGGCCGGGTTAACCGGTTCGACCGGTTCCGGCAAAAAAAAGTTTCAAAAAACCCGGTTTCTAAAACCGGGTTAACTAATTAGACCCACCAGGTTTGAGTGACCCGGGTCAACCCGGTTCTCGAAACCCGGCCGAGTTTCGTTTTTTTCTAATTTTTTAAATAAAAACCCGGGTTGACCCGGTGGTCAAACTGGTTGACTCGGTTGAGAAAATAAAAAAATAATAAATTGAAAAACTGGTTGACCCGGTGCCCGGTGACTCGACCGGGTCGATTTCGACCCGATTTTCAAAACATTGCCGTATATAACTATATATATATATATAGTTATAATGCCCGCGCACGCGCCGTTATTTTATTTTATTTTATTTTTTTAATTTTTTGAATGATATATTTTATTTATTAAAAAAAATAAAAAAACAAATAATTTAATTTGTTTTGTTTGATTTATAATTTTTAATTATAGTTTTTTTATTATTAAAGATAATCATTTAAAAAGTTTAATCATATATTTTTTTTATTTATCTTCTACTTGTGTAGTATATCAATAAAATGAATTTATAAATTGAAAGATAATAATTAAAATATTACCTAATAAAGAAATTTTTTTTTGAAAAAAAAAGAAAGTCTCCAGGGTTTTGTTTTATTATATAAAATATATGATTTAAAGCCTAACACACACAATATATATATATATATATATATATATATATATATATATATATATATATATATATATATATATATATATATATATATCTTGTACAGTTACAAAAATTAAACTGCAAATATTGTGAAACAAAATCTTTTATATAATAAAACAAAACCCCTATTAGGAATTTTTCATTTCAAAAAAATTAATTCATATCTTATTTAGTAATAATTTTATTTAAAAAAAAAAGATTATTTTCTTATTACCTAATATTTTATATTTATCCACAACACAAGTAAAAGATAAATACAAAAAATATAAATAAGATATAATTAAAATAGGATTAAAATTTTTAAATAATTATCTTTAATAATAAAAAATTATAATTAAACATAACAAATCAAATAAAACAAATATTAAATTATTTATTTTTTAATAAATAAAAATATATGATAAAAAAAAAAAAAAAAAAAAAAAAAAAAAAAAAAAAAATCGCACGTGCGCGGGCATTATAACTAGTATAAATATGACACTTTAATTAACAGATATATGAAACAAAAATCTCAATTTTTAAAAACTAGTAAAAACGATCATACATAAGTTGATAACAAAATCGACCACAATTGAAAAAATCATAGATATATAAAGTTAAGAAGAATCGTAAGCTTACGACGATGACGATCCGACAAAAGTTATAAGCTGCAGGTTATTAGGGTTATTGGTTGACTCCTCCTCTTCTTCTTCTCTAAACCGCTTCTTTCCTGTAAAATTTACATGACAATTAAAAAAAAAAAAAAAAAAAAAACAATCAAAAGCAAAAGAAAGAGTGAAATCATGCATGATGGCTCACCTCTTAAGCGATCAGCATCAGTACTAGTATTCATTTCTGCAAAAAAAAAAAAAAAAAAAAAAAAAAAAATCCTTAAGCTTTGTTATATATATATATATATATATATATATATATATATATATATATATATATATATATATATATATATATATATAATCAATCAAAAGCAAAAGAAAGAGTGAAATCATGCATGATGACTCACCTCTTAAGCGATCAGCATCAGTACTAGTATTCATTTCTGGAAAAAAAAAAAAAATAAATAAAAATATTAAAAAAAATCCTTAAGTTTTATGATCATGTAAATTAATAAACCTAGAAAATAATAACATCATATATGATCTACGATTGAAACAAAAGCAATCACAATCAGTTCATAATCAATTTATATGTATATATAAATGTAGTCATAATTAACAAGTTGAGTTTCATACCCAGATTAAATTTACTTACCAAACTTTTTTTAAAAAAACTTTGGAAATGGATGTGTGTAAGTTGATATGATGTATGTTTTATCAGTCAATCAAATGTGTGTGTATGAATATGTATGTATATGTGATCGGATCTTACTGACTTTGATTTCTGAGACTGTGTGTTTTTGTGTGTGTGTGTGTTTGGTGCATGTAGAAATAAAGCTTTGTACAGTGCTATTTTATAGTATAAGAGAGAAGATGATGCTGAGTTGACTTGTCAAGTAATGCAAAGGGTATATTAGAGAGTGCAATAAATGTTACGGGTGTGATATCGGGATTGAGATTATCTCAAGTTGAGAGGATCTCAATTCGTATTATTGATCCCGCCATGTCAACTTTTACCCTATTGCATAAAACATAAACGCCGAAAAATACCCAATCTTAATATCAGTGTAGCATGTTTTATGCTCGTGAGTCCCAATTTTGTTTTCTTCTTTCCGGTTCATTAGAAAAACACATTTTTAAACTTTTCTTTAAAATAATATCTAAATTGGGACTCACGATATTAAACTTCGAGGTGAGTCCCAATTTTGTTTTCTTCGAGGCGATCTTCGTTTTATTCATGATATCGTTTTCAGAGATAATCCACAAGATCACCTCGAAGATTGTTATGCACAGCTTTGTCAGGTAATTATTTTTGTTTCCTTTGGCGTGTTTTGCATCTCTCGACCCATGCACATTTCATATTGGGTACAAAACTAACATATATCTTGTTTAGATTCACTTATTTAGATTTTTTATCTTTTAGATCTTGTGAGATGCAACAACACAAAACTCTGCATATTTTGTTCACCTAGTAAGCACGTGTAGGTTGTGCTGTAATCCCCAACGACTTTGTGAGTCACCAAAAGCTTGTTCCACATTTTTTTTTACTTTCTTTAGCCCTCTTAAAATTCAAAACATGTTAGTTTCGAGCAATCGATTATAATTTAGCAAAAGTAGTCGGACGGGATAAATATCGTTGGCTAGGTAATACCTTTTGGTATATGTTTTTTTATCATTCACTGTAT
Organism: Artemisia argyi; assembly: GCA_030686995.1. NCBI lineage: Eukaryota > Viridiplantae > Streptophyta > Magnoliopsida > Asterales > Asteraceae > Artemisia > Artemisia argyi. The sequence goes on from CM060699.1 coordinate 79,079,346, forward strand.
TGATCGATATAGGACGTTAAAGTCGTTATTATCAGGTATTTGTGATCTCCCATTTTGAATTGCCCATTGTAAGCAATCGTCAATTCCTCGATTCTTAATGCATACAATCCATACTGCTAAGCATACCCGGGAACCAATGATAATTTTCGCGTTTTCGTATATACCCAATTTTCGAGTTTTAGTAAAACTTTCCAAACTATCATGACTACAATGTTCACCAATTTATAAATATTCATCAAAAGTATTGGGTGTTGTTCGATACGCCAATTGGCGTGTGACGAAAGTACATATCATATATTACATGATTAATACTCATTTTACCCATTGCATTGGTTGTTACCTAAAAATAAATTAATAGGAAATAGTTTAAACATCATAGTTAGTCATACATTCAACTATTGATAAAAATAGTTTCGAGCTCATTCAGAATCGTCGTCTAAAATCCCTCTCGGTGTATTTCGGATTGTTGTCAAAATAATCTTTCATAAGACGTTGTTCGGCACCCAAATAATCCCGCAATATGCTTGTCTGAGTGTTTGAACAAGTGGCTTCATCGTCATCGAAAGATAGATAATGTTCATGATAATACAACCTTAAGCATTTCTCAGCTCGTTCTTCATCGAATGATACATTTTAAAATTGTTTGTGTTAAGAATATATGAAAGTATATGAAATGGGAAAAAGTTGAGTATTTATGGTTGTTTTGATGGTAAAATGGGGTATAAATTTAAAGAAACTATTAGCCGTTATATAGGCGTTGAATTAACTTTTAGAATAAAAGGAAATTACTAAAAATTGATTGTTATAGCCTTGTCGGCGTGTCTATGGTGCGAGTATAGCGCCACGGCCAGTACAAGTGGCGACGTCACATGCTTTTTTTTGACGTATTATGGAAGCCTGTAATTTCCCACACCGTGCTTTCTTATTGTGTTTATCGAATAGTTAAGGGGTATTTTTATCACTTAACCCCTTAACATTATCCGTTACTCCGTTAGAATAATGTTGACTATTGGTGCGGTTTGAAATTCTTTTAGTAAACACCAAGTTAAATTTTCACATACAAAAACTTTGGGGTGAGCTTTTAGACTGAAAATTTTAGTTGATTCCGGAAAAGTAAATTTTGCAAAAGTGGTCGCGTTATCCAAAATGGTCAGACTATTACATTTCATATATTATCTTCCGAAAACGATCAACCGTTGCATTATGCTCATTATCTTTTGAACATAACTAGCGGACAGGCCTGCAAATGAATTTAGAGGACCTGGGCGAAAATAAAAACGGGGGCCCATCAACATTAAAAAAACTTAAAGATGCATAAAAGGTGTTCATTTATAACAATTTCTTATAATGAGGCATCTTAAATTTCATATATATCTTTTGAACATAGCTAGCGAAGTATCACGCTTTGCGGTGAGTAACTTTCAATTATATTTTTGAGATAATTTAATATATATCCTTGCAAATTTCAAAAATTTTATATATATCTTTTTTATTAGTTTTTTATGCATAAAGTAAAATGCATTTAATACATTAAAAAAATATATTATGAAATTTGCAAGGATATATATATATATAGGAAATTACCCCTATATTTTTCGGTGAGAAATGACACACTTCTACAAGAATAAATTTTCATGCCGTTTAGTTGTACTTTAGTACTTAACTACGTATGACAATAAATGACTATTAATGAAACTTTTGTTTTACTCTCATATGTCAAAAATACGCAATTAAATTTCATTTCCGATATTACGTACAATAAATGATTCTAAAAATATACATTCTGACAAAAAAGTTGTTAGTATTAATTTTCCATGCTCACCTATCTTTCTTTGGATTTTCTTATTTACTTTTTGGTGAAGAGGTTGTATTTGGTATGCTGCCGTAAATCACAATGGCTATGAGTTTGATAGTAGTGGTGAGCCTCACACCTATGATAGATTCATACCTCCGCTCTTGAACTCCTATGGAGTATGGATAATATCCATATTTCATTCCCATATAATGTGAGCCCCTCATTTTAACCAAACACTTACATTCATTACTACTATGATTCCCCTATTCCCATAGGAAGATACCAAACGCACCCTAAATTCTTTTTGGAATGAATTTGATACAACTAAACTATTTGTTTCATACTTTATATGGGGTTTGGGTCTGTTTGGTAGGAGCTTTTTGGAGGAGCTGTTAGCTTTTTGTTAAAAAATAATCTCCTTTAAAATAAATAGCTCCGTTTGGATACATTAACTTCAAGCTTTTATTTCAAACAAATAGCTCCTAAATGAAAAGCTGATTCATGGAGTTTTTTAAATATCTTTGAACTGTTAAAACTTTAAATTACTGATATACCCTCCAAACATTTGTTTACAATTATAGATATGTCTTTTTATGTCATTTTACATCTTACATTTACATTTAACAGCTAACTTACCAAACACTTTTATTGAAGAAAAGATACAGCTTGTAGCTCATGTTAACAGCTTTGCAGTTTACAGCTTACAGTTAACAGCTTACATCATACAACTTACAGCTAATTTTGCCAAACATACCCAAACAAAACGTAACCAGTAGTGTTTTGGTATTATAGAAAGCTTCAAATTTATCTTCTACTATCATCTAACATGTGTTTGACAAGCCTAAACGATTCCAGATATATAAATTAGTAGTCTTTACAATAATCTTAATAGATATGTACCATTTTTTTGTGATACTTGTGTAATCAACTTATACATTATAAGTGCAAAAAATAAATAAATAATAATAATTAAATAATAAAACTATACATTATCCACTTTTTATTAGTTTTCCATAACAGATAGAAACGATTTACTGTTTCTATGTTAGACGGTTTATTTTATGCTTGACTTGACAATTAGTTTGCCAAGAAAGTAACAGCCCACTAATATCATTTAATGGGTTTTCGAAGCTAATTAGTTGGCCCAAAAAGTAACAACCCAACGTACATAAATAATTCGTTCATCTATCTTTTCACTTGAATCTTCAAAATGTGTGGCAAACCATTTGATCATGAAGATATCATGGTTTAAGAACTGATATAGAAAAGAAACTCAGGGGCCGTTTAGTTAGTAAGAAATTTCCTATTTTTTCAGGAAATTTTTTATATGAAAAGAGAAAAATTGAAAATCCGTTTAGTTAAAAAAAAATTTCAAACAATTTTCAAAAAATGTAAAATTCTCATTCTTTAAATTTTAACTAAAAGGTTTAAAAAGCTCATTATACTCTTCTCACTTTTTTTTCATTCTCTAGGAATTTAGAAACGGAAAAACAGTAAAAATTTTCACCAACTAAGGTGCCGTTTAGTTGTAGAAAAATTTTCATCTTTTTCAGTTTCTAAATTCATTGAGAAGGGAATGGGTTTCCTTCTCTAGAGAAGAGTTGAGAATTTTGAAAACCCGTTTAGTTGGAGTTTTATTTTTCTTTTTTAAAAATGATAAGAAGATTATCTCAAATTACGGCGGTGGTGGCGACGGCGGGCAGTGGCGGCGACGGTCGGTGGTGGAGGATGACACGAGAGATTAGGGGTAGAATGGTGTATGTGTTTTTGGAGTTAAGAAAAGAAAAAAACGAGAAAGAAAAAAGTGAGAATGGTAGAATGGGCTTTTTAATTTCTTAGTTAAAATTTAGAAAATGAGAATTTTATTTTTTTAGAAAATTGTTTGAAGAAAGTGCGACTAAACGTGTTTTCAGTTTTTTCATTTTCTTATGAAAAATTTCTTGAAAAAATGAAGAATTTCTCTCCAACTAAACGCATCTTAAACGGCTCCTAAACTTTAAATCATTTTGAGACGACTAATAGTTCTATACTTCTATCTCACTATTATATCGTTTTGAGATATATTTTGTTGTAAAACAATACCCTTTTATCACTGAAAAATATTAGTAAAACGGGATAACGTTGGGGTGTTTGGCATTGAATAAATTTCATACTATCATGCTCATATATAAGCTAGACTGATGAATTGGGATTATATTACGATTATTATTTTACCGTCATATATAACTTGGAAATATTTTATAAATGGATTTAAAGCATAACTTTCAGCATAATACCTTTCTTTCCAAATATTATCTCATTTCACATGAAAGTCCATACACTATTAGTTAAAAGTGTTTGTTTTTGGAAAATGATTGAGAAGCCTAAAATATGTGACTAATTGTGTGTTTAATAGATGTGGCAATAAATTATTGGTTTATGAGCAATAAATTATTGGTAATAAATTGTTTGTTTTTAGGTAGCTTATAACTAGTTACATATGAGCAAAAGCACAAACACAAGAAAAGAAAAAGAGGCAAATCCGAAATGCCCCTTTAATTCGATGGTATGGGGTATTATGTTAAATTAATCACTAGACAAAATATTAACTCGTCTCTTGTCGACAGTCTTGTTTTCGGAGTGGCCCTTGCATACCTATAGAAAACTAAAAGTAAAGTAAAGTACTTTTAGTTTTCTATAGGTATACCTATAGAAAACTACTCATCACAAAAAATTGAAGTTATAATTTAAATTTCAAATGACTCTTCAGTCTTCACAACATTTATCCGGAGTTTTTTATTTTGACTATAGTCTTTTTAAAATTTTATTTAACAAAATATATTACTTTAAAATTTATTTAATAAAAAATAATACTTTCACATAAACCATGGTTTTTTGTATTTTTTTTCTTTTAATTTTGTTTTAGCATGCATATGCACGTACTATTATATGATCATTTAAATAATCATCTTCATATTATTTGTTTGTGATTTCGTTGCATGTTTCACGTTGATAGTAACTTTTGAACTTCGATATAATAAAGTAAAATCGGTGAGAAAATATTTACATTTCCTAATCACTTGGGAAGCCTCGAGGTCCCTTCAAACAACTAATTCAAACAACTAGATGAAAGGTTGTGTCAATGCGTTGATATGAACCTTAACACAGATTATTTGGAGGTTTCAAAATTGGGGTTGTTTGATCACAAACCTCCACGAAAAGATACACTCGGCGAAGAGATGATACACTTTTATCATTCATGGACCTAATTACGAACTTCAACTCGAATTGGATGGACTGGATTAATTATCTAACCTGAACTTGTACGAACTTTATGTAACTCACTTTATCTAGCTTCTTGATGGTTGTTGTTTAGAAAATCTGTCGTGTAGAAAAATTATAACAGTATGCTTGTTTTTAATCTAAATAATCGTACCAGCATACTCACTGAAATGACATAGATTAGATCGGACGATATGTTTTTATTATGCTGCATTACTATCTTATTTTGTTATTCTTTAATTGTGATTCATTTAGTCACTATCTCAATAATACAGTGTTCCTTTTCAAAGAGTTGTGTTTGTGAAGATATTGTTACATCTTTTAATTTCAATGAATATAGAATATGCATATTATTGGTGTTCAATTCATGCACTTTAGCTCAAGAATTCATTAGACTGATAATGATTTAAATGATCATATAATAGTACGTGAATATGCATGCTAAAACAAAATTAGAAGAAAAAAGATACAAAAAATTAAAGTTTATGTAAAAGTACTATCTTTTGTTAAATAAATTTTAAAGTATTATATTTTGTTAAGTAAATTTTAAAAATACTATGATCAAACAAAAAAACTCCATTTATCCGTGTATTATACAGTAGCAATTTACTATACTTTATAACCTTTGAAAGATAAAGATATAATTTTGGGAAGAATAGCGACAGGAGAACGTTTACTGGTTTAATTTGTTAACATCTTCATGATTTTGCTTGTTCAACTAATTATGAAAATTTAGAAATTCACTTGTGCATTCCCAGTTGATTCATGCAATAGAAGTTATAAAGAGAATTTGCATAATTTGCATATTTATCAAAAATATAAATTTTCAATGAATTATTTTGGTAAAAGGATTCAATACCTCTGTTAAAAAAATTTCAATGCATAATATACGATGTTGTTTAAGCATATTTTGTTGAGTAAATATGCAAATATGCAAGTTTTAATAAGTATATGCAATTGCCGCTTTTTAAATTTCAATTACTAAAATTAAAAATTTCAAAACACAATAATCGATCAAATAATGTAAGCTTAGCTTGGTCGAAATGTACTAGCTAACTCATAAACAATGTTAATACAAATAATCACATAAAAACGTCGTTTCTATTTAATGATTTCGCTAAGTTTTGTTAATGACAAATATATAAAAACGCGTTAAGTAAAAGTTCAAGTAAACAAGTTTTAGACTTAAGTTATACTTTGACGAAAAACACTTAACATATATATATGAATCCCTAAAACTTGCATAATGATAAAACAAAGTTTTATCATACACAATATATGAATCTCTTGTATCCTTTTATAAAACCTAACATATTTTTACAAACTTTCACAAAAGTTTTACTTAGATTTTATTTAAACATATTACGTTCATTTTAAATAAAATGTTTTATTCATTTTTTACTATCTAAAAGGAATCTTCCTCGTTGGAAAATAATTCAAATGCAATCTTGCATTGAGAAAGAGATTAATCATTTTGACAATAATCTAAAACTAAAAGGGTAAGCATCTAAAGTGTTTTTGCGTGAAAATCATAATTAACCATAAGTGTTTTTGCATGAAAATCATAATTAACCATTTTAGGAGATTAAGTGCATTGCAATTAAGGTAGGAATCTTAGCATTTTAGTCCAGCCATTTCCCTATGCTCATTAGAGATGAAAGATGTCAAACAAAACATGAATGACAATTCAAAAAAGATATGAAAACTTGCCTTGAAAGAGGCGACGGATCCATCAATATGGACGGATATTTTTAAAGATCCGTACCTCCCTTGAATCCATACCTTACGAATTCAATCCAAAGTTGCCTATTAAGGCACCCTTTTGCATAACATTTTCCTTACCCCTTGCAATCATCTTTTCAGTGTTCTCTCATACATTCATACACATCTCTTTGATCATTATCTTGTTTTATATTCATTCAAGTGATCCACATAAGTAATTCATCTTTTCTAGCAAGGGAATAATACAAAAAGAACTTCAAGTATTATGTGTTGTAGTTATAAGTTTTTGTATTTGCAACCTTGTTGTGTTATCATATTTCACTTACTATACTTCAAAGTTCATAAACACCACCATACATAAAAATAAAGAGTTAGGTTAGTATTTAGTTCTCAAAATACATAGAGGGAAATGTTGGTTCTACCTAGATTAAGACTCGATATCTAACTTTGTATCGGTAAAAGTTTAAGCGGCATTGTACGGTTTTCTCCGCCAAGAAGGGAGCTCGTTGACATAGTAAAATAAACTCTCTAGGCGGAAACTCAAGGAGTAGAGTAGGGCGAGAAAGGAGTTTCGTTATTCAACCACTATAAATATTTGTATTGTAGTTTGATCTTTCTTTTATTTACTTATTGTCTTTCATTTAATTACTTTTACATGTCATCTTTGCTTGAGTTCATGATAAGTTTTAAAATTAAGATTTTAAATCTATTTAACATCTTTCTAGTTTTTCACAAATAAGATCAATAAAACCTTTTAGTCTTTTACAAGTTGTAATACCATCAACAAAGCAAATTGATTTAGAAACCAAAAAAGAGCATCTTACTGTTAAATAAATATATTGATTGCCTAGTAAAGTAGCTTTTGGGTTAAGGTTATGCATGGCAAGCCATATTCATATATAATACGAGTAACCAAATAAATAATCACAAGTTACATGGAATTATTATTGTTGAATGATTGTTTATAATTTAATCTTGTACTCAACAGAGAAAAAGTCTACAATGCTACAACCAATAAGTCAGCTTCGTTGGTTATAATAACCAATTAAATAATCACTAGGTACATCGTGCAAAATTGTGGTAAGAATCGAAAAGAAATAATAAGTCTACAAGGCTACAACCAATAAGTCAGCTTCGTTGGTTATACTAATAAAAATTTATTAGGTTTGTTTGAGTGAGGTGTATCTTGAGGTAGGTACTAGCTGCTAGGGGTGGAAACAAGCGAGTCGCTAGTAAAATATTCATAATTGGATTTGTAAAAAGCTCGAAAGGGTCAAGTTTAAACGAGCTCGAGCTTAACTAGGCTCGTGAGCCTAAACGAGCCCTAGAAATATATACGTATATATATTGTCTACACATATGAATATGTATAAACAAGCTCGAGCCTAGTGTTATTAACGAGCCAAGTTTCATTTGAGTTTTATTTCCTTCAACACGTCTTAAAAATTAGTCGAGCCCTAGCTGAGCTCGAGTTTGTGAAACTTTTCACGAGCCGAGCTCGAGCTCAAAATATGAGACTAAAAATAAGCTCGAACTTTATATATATAAACTAGCCGAGCTCGAACTCTGGCGGGCTCGGCTCGGCTCGTCTGATTTCCACCCTATCTGCAGACTTTAAAGAACATGTAATATCAGACCTTGATGATTAATTGTCAAATCAAACTATCTAAGGTCATTATCTTGTAGGCTTTAAAAGGGAGTGGCGCCCATTGATATATGAATGTGATGTAAGAGAAGATACACCTACACACCAAAATAACTCATTTGTATTAATAAATAATAATAACAATGACAAAAACAAAGAATTTGTATAATGTAATCAATCAAATGGTTAAACAAAAGAACAACATAGTTAGAAAAAAGTCAAAAAACAGTTTTGTTTTTATTTTTAGGAAGAGAGTCACTAGGAATGGCAATGGGGCGGGTTTGAGGCGGGGCGGCCATCCACATCCCCAAACCCAATTACAAAAATCATCCCCAAATCCGCCCCAATCCCCATTAGAATCTTATCGGGGCGCCCCGTTGGGGCGAGATGTTCCCCCAAACCCGCCCCATTCCCCATTGAGGTCTTATCGGGTTGTCTTTTCTGAGCCCGATTGATGGATCTAAACACCTTGAACTTGTGTTAGATTGATACTTTGAATTATATCACTAAGTATGCGAAATTTACTTAGTAACACTTAGAAGTTTGATTGTGAGTAAGACAGTTGTATATAAACAATGTATATAAACAAACTATTAGCTTCAATATTATTAATGATAATAATACGAGTGATCTTGATATCACTAGGGTTACACCTTGAAGCTCTAGAAAAACGTATGTCCCTTGTCCTCTTTATATACTAGAGGATTAGGGTTACAAAAGACTACAAAGGACTAATAAGTAAAATCTTCTTTAGCAAGCAAGTCCTTTGTGTTTCATTCTTCATCATTTGAAGAATTCTTCCTTTGTCTTCTTAAGTCCTTCATCTTTCATATGTTTTGTCTTATCAACTCAAATATAATTCCTAACACCGATGCTCCATCATACTCGTGTCATTCCCTATTTATTCTTATTTTTACACTATTAACAATATGATTTTACGGAATAACTTAAAAAATCGAGAACCCATTAATGATATATTAAGCATTGGAATAAATCACAACTTTTTAAGAATATTATGATACCAAACAAGCTTTTATGACCACACTTTGAATATTAAAAAGATAAAAATCAACAAAAATTAGAGAATTATATTTAGTACGTAAATACTAGCACAATATTTTATATATATAGATATATGTATATGTATATGTTTTGGGCGGGGCGGGGATAGTGTGCCCTGTCCCCGCCCCAAACACGATAAGAATCCCCATTAAGGCCCCAAAACCCGATAAGCATGCTCCGCCCCGCCCCAATAAGTTCGGGTTTCGGGTTTGCCCGTCGGGTTCGGGTTTTTTTGCCATCCCTAGGAGTCACCAAAGTTGAATATAAAACAGAAAAAGCAGCCCAAAAGTGGACATGTGGCAAAGTAGCAATTGTTCTTTACTTCTTTGCACGTTCCAAAAAATTGGTCTAAGGGCTAAATGATTGAAACCAGTCGATAAAAGGACATCCTTCATCTCAAATTGACCAATATTCCTTTAATAACAACTACCAAAGCCATATGTACAAACAACACTGACAAAAAACCAAACAAACACAGACAGTAAAACTAGATACTCTGCACATAAAACCAGAAAGCTGCCCACACATGTCGACCAACTAAAAGACACTCAGAACATAACAAACCATATTAACAGATCAAACGATACTTGTTTTTCATGGATTCTTCTGACCAACGTAGGAAGCGAAAACCACGTTTCTTTAAACCTTCCTCCTCCACCATTTACTTGATTTCAGCAAGATATCTACTTTGCTTTTTGTCTTTCTTTGTTTTGTTCTTTATCCTTTATCGCCCGCCTTTTCACACTGCTGTGCTGCTCCCCGAGTCTACATCTGTAACGTCCGTTTACCCGCGATTCTCTGATGAGTCAGCTCAGTTGTTTAAGATAGATGCTAGAGTTGTTTTTCCTGATCATATTCTAGTGTTATTAGTGTCCAAACATGTTGGAACTGGAGCTGGATTGGAATGTGTTTATACATGTAATGATACGGATAATTCTGGTGTTGTTCGAGAGGAATTAAGGGAAGTGTTGTCTGTAGATGAATATAATGACATCCGGTGGCTTGTCCGGTGTCCGCTCCCACCTGCAAACTTTTCATCTGTGGTGACTCTACGAAGCCGGGGAGCAAGTGTGGTGGTTAATAAGGCGGAGGGATGGTTGAATTCGTGGGAGAATGTGGCGTATGAAGCGGTGATGGATGGTAACACGGTGGCCGTGTTTGTGAAAGGGATCAGTCATAGACAAGGTAAAGAATCTGACCCAAACCGATTCACTTGTCACTTTGGATTGAAGAATGATGAATACATGCTTACATCGAGAGCAGTTACGGCTGCTCAGGAAGTTGTAAGGTGTGTGTTGCCAAGAAGTTTTGTAATGCACCCGGAAAAAGCTCAGGGGATTCGAGTTACTGTTAGTTTTCAAATCCCAATGCCTAGAAGAAGAAATAACCTCCATATTATGGTTCCGTCCGTAGCCAAAATATCAAGTTTCGGATTAGAGGTAAAGAAAACGAAACACGAGCTTTGTGTCTGCACAATGTTGTGGAACCAAGCAAATTCGATAAGCGAATGGATAACTTATCACTCATGGCTAGGAGTTGAAAAGTGGTTTATTTATGATAACAACAGTGACGATGACATTCAGGAGGTGATCAAGAAGCTCGATCACGATGGATACAATGTTAGCAGACATGTTTGGCCATGGATCAAGACTCAAGAAGCTGGCTTCTCACATTGTGCCATAAGAGCTAGAGATGAATGTAATTGGGTTTCCTTCATGGATGTTGACGAGTTCTATTACTTTCCAAGAGGTGGTTCTCTCAGAACTCTAGTTTCAAACTACACATCGTCTTCATCAATTGGAGAGCTGAGAACATCTTGCCATAGCTTTGGGCCGTCAAGATTAAGGTCACCTCCTAAGCAAGGAGTAACAGTAGGGTACACCTGCAGATTACAGAGTCCCGAAAGGCACAAATCGATTATCAGGCCGGATGCACTCGACACGACCCTAATGAACGTGGTGCACCATTTCCACTTAAAGAAAGGTTTTCATTACAAAAATGTGCATCAAGGAATTGCTGTTATAAATCATTACAAGTACCAAGTGTGGGAGTCTTTTAGAGCTAAGTTCTACAGAAGGGTTGCTACTTATGTAGCTGACTGGCAAGATAACCACAATGAAGGATCAAGAGATCGAGCACCTGGTTTGGGAACAGAAGCAATTGAACCGCCTGATTGGAGGCTACGGTTCTGTGAGGTTTGGGATACTGGTTTAAAAGACTTTGTTTTAGGTAACTTAGCTGATAAATCGACAGGGATTTTGCCATGGGATAGATCCTTGGGACATACAGACATACAACAGATACAGTAATATATATATACAGATTCATTTGTTTACATGTAAATTCTTTTTTTCCATTTGTGGTGTCGTTTACTGGATAGTGTCCGCACTATAATTGGGTCAAGCAATATTTAGACAGCTGTAAATTTACGACCATGTGATATAAATTTTCTCGTGTTCATTGAAGGATTTGTTGGTTACTTTGAAAGCGAGGTTTGAGCAACATACTGGCTAAGTTTAGTTTCATATCAATATTTCAGTAATCATGTCACACAACCTCTCTCTCAAAATGGAATGCAACGTTATAGTACCCAATACAAAACTAAAACCCCATGAACCATAATCACATTTACTACAGTAATGTCTTGTTATGATTGTTGAGCAATACATACAAGTAGATTTTTGGATTCATTTGTAATTAAAATCTTGCGAAACAGTAAATGGTCAAGTATCGTTTCCAAAACAGAAAAAAGTTGCATGATTTGTAAGATAGTTATTATTATAAATGTATGCATATAGAAACATTGATATATGGAATACACTATATCAGTCACACATGTTGTTTGAGGGTTGTTAAGTGCTTCATCTAATTGTCTTCCAACTCCAATCAGTCAGTTAATTAAATGAATTCACTAAAGGTATTCTGTAGTGTCATTCTATTGCTGTATGTTGTTTTTAATAACATAAAGTTACAAATACATATTTTACAGTTAAGTGCCATGTCTTGATAATCTGCTAAGCTTTAGATGTAGCTTACAACTATACAACTCTGTGGAAACTTACCTTGGTTGGGGATTTCAACTAAAAACAACGTTATCTTGCCAAAGGGATGCTGGTCATATGCTTAGAAAGGGTGGCATCCAGCTTCTCTCCTATTAGAGTGATCCATGCCTGCAGATGCAGCAATTGGATAAAAGGTTCCTAGTTATTTACATACAGATAAAAAGAAATCACTGGATGATAACCATCAGTTAAAAGTTATAACCAAAATCATTGGATGATACCCGCATTCCTTTCTAGGACATCATTGGATGATGAACATCACAAAATCATTGTAGGTTTAGACAAACGAAAAATGGTCAAAACATTTTCTTAACCTTTTCGTCGAGTTAAATGTTACAAAGTTACTGTGGTAAGTGTGGTTTTTAGTTCCTGATGCATTTCAAAAAGATTTGGAGGGTGGAAACACATATAGCTGACTATCATAAAGGGGAATGCACACCTGATCGGATGTTGTGAAGCCACGGATGGTGTCACCCCCAAGTATTGCGATTCCTTTATCTCCAAGCGGTTGCAAGATGACAGCCTGTAAATTGATTTGCAGATGGAATAAATAATTTTGACTTCACAAAGAACCAAAGTTGCAATTATATCTACCAAAATTAGTCATCATTCTCCTATTCTGAATCCTCTATAGGAAACGCGTTTCATTTATATTAGGGGAATGAGAATCATGTATAAGATACTTAAATTGCAAGTATCTGAACCAGTAAGTATGACGCACCTGTGTATTTGAAGGGAGAAATGGCAGTTCAGATTTTCCAGGATAAAGTGACAAGTTTGCCAAGTAGCTCTCTGTCAATATCGTTAAACTCTTAGAAAGCACATTCTTTATGATAAAGAAACTATAATTTGGCAGGTTATTTAAGTATTATCATGTGTGTCTTACGTGATCCAGATTTGACAACACCTTGATAGATTGAGTCTTGCATCAACTTACTGGAATCTACAACCGTGGGTTCACCACCTTCATTAGAAGAAGCATACCCAATTTGGAGAACACAAATCCCATCATACACAACAACTAGAGACCTGCAGCATGTCGCGGTTGACAATGATTCCCACGCCCTGAGAAAAACACGTGAATGATACATCCTTACCCAACATATATACTTGTGTGGCATGTTGATGTTTTCCCTACCATGTTAATTCAGAAGCTACACGTTCTGGAATATTAGAATATATTCTTTGACACTCCACACCTCGTGGTGGCACCTGGTTATAAAACTTACTGTCACATTGACGTTTCCCATACACAAACAGAAATATGAACTTTATCTATCAAATTGGCAAGTCATTTTCATGTTTAGCAGAGAAGAGACCAAGATAGAAGGTGATATGTAAATTGAAGCAATGAAACGGAAGGGAAGGGAGCTTACAACAGATATGGTTTTGGGTCGAATCGATAGCCACACGAGACCAGCAAGGATATTAGTTACCGCTAACCCAATGGTAAGTAGATCGGCTCTAGATTGAGAACTGCCAGAAGACAAGGAAGCTTATGAACAAGCAAGCCTAACAAATGTAAACTGATACTTTTCTAAAAAGAAGTGTAATAATGTCTGAGATATTCAGTCCAAGTAAGGGAGATGTATATAACTCAGAAAAAAAAAAGCTAATTGACGAATATGTCGAAACATAAATGTCTATTAGATTATAAAAGTAAGACAGACTAGTGTGATGAAAGTATAGAAACTATAGTTACATTTTTTTTTTTTTGGTTCACTCTTGTACTACCTATCTCACAATCAGGGGTGGAGACAGAAAGATTTGAACCCTTGACCTCTTGTGTGTAGAAGTAGGGTGTCTTACCAAATGGATAAGGGATCTTTTACATTCAAAAGTTTAACTAATTATACACATCAGGTTATTTTTTAGGGGGGAGAAATTCTGAAAATTCACTAATTTTACAAAAAAATACATTACAAACAAAAATTCCGTGCCCCCATTGTAACTTCGCCTATGCTCACAGTATACCTTACAAATGTCTTAAAAGAGTTGAAGTGACACAACATTTAGTTTGGTGACATAGCACTAGGCCAAAAAAAAGGCCTTGGGTGTATATTATAGTTAGAATAATGGTATTACAATATGTTTGATTTATTGCAGCAGTAACAAGAACGTATGAGGCATATTTATTTGATCCAAATGGTTGCATTAATGAATAAATGGTAAATTGATATACGAGAAACAAAAGAAAAAAGAAATGAGGAGTAGAAGGTGGTGTGACCTGGAGGCATCAGCAACGGGGGCAATGCCGGAAATAGTCCGGTTAAATAAAACTCCTAAAAGAGAGATACCACCAACGTAAATAGGCAAGCTCCTAACGGAATCGTCATTATTCGATACCCATTCACTAACCAATTCCCGTGTCCTAATACCACCGCCTTTATAACTACCTCCTCCCTCCTTCATTTTATTTTATTTTTTTGTTAAAATTATAAATTAAACATCTAATCAATTGAATAATACATATGAAAGAGTGAAAAACAAGCAAGCAACCTGTAAGTTGGCCGAAACCCTGACGTATTGACGGAATGGACGCTGAGAAGGCGGAAGAAGATGATGTTTTAGCACCGGGATTGAACGGACAAAACTTCCCGCTTCCATTGGAAGATAACAAACACCGAGTGACTCACTGTTTTACTCCGTACTTTTTTTATGAGTAAACTACACCGTTCGTCCTTGTGGTGCCTGTGGTCCTTTGACCAAAAACATTACACCGTTCATCCTTAACTAAAAAACGTTATGCACCATTAGTCCCTCTTTCTAACGGGGTGCACTAACGCTCGTTAACTTGTTTGCTTATGAGGGTATAATAGTCATTTTCACTATATGGACGAACGCTGCAAGGACAAACGCTGCAATTTTTCGCATTTAGTCCCTTTTTAACGCTTTCTTCCGTTTTTTTACGTTTTCGGTCATTTTCGTCCTTTTTAACGTTTTCGCCCATTTTCGTCCGTATTTTACGTTTTCATCCCGTTTTTAACGTTTCCTTCCATTTTTTTTTACGTTTTCGCCTGTTTATTTTACGTTTTCGTCGGATTTTTATGTTTTCATCTGTTTTTTTACGTTTTCGACCGTTTTTTATACGTTTTCATCCATTTTTTACGTTTTTGTCTGTATTTTTACGTTTTCGTCTGTATTTTTACGTTTTCGTCCGTATTTTTACATTTTCGTCTGTTTTTTTTTCGTTTTCGTCTGTTTTTTTACATTTTCGTATGTTTTTTTACGTTTTCATCCGTTTTTTATGCTGTCGTATGTTTTTTTACGTTTTCGCCCGTTTTATTAAGTTGTCGCCTGTTTTTTTACGTTTTCTTTCATTTTTTTATGTTGTCGTCTGTTTTTTTACGTTCTCGTTCGGTTTTTTAAGTTTTCGTCCTTTTTTTACATTTTCGTCTGTTTTTTTACGTTTTTGTCTGTTTTTATGTTGTCGTCTGTTTTTCTACGTTTTCGTTCGGTTTTTTACGTTTTCCTCCGTTTTTTTACATTCTCGTATTTTTTTTACGTTTTCGTCCATTTTTTATGTCTTCGTCTGTTTTTTTACGTTTTCGCCCGTTTTATTATGTTGTCGCCCTTTTTTTTAGGTTGTCGTCTGTTTTTTTATGTTGTCGTCTGTTTTTTTACGTTTTCGTCCGTATTTTTACTTTTTTGTCTGTTTTTTACGTTTTCGTCCTTTTTTTACATTTTCGTCTGTTTTTTACGTAAAAAAAAGCCGAAAACGTAAAAAAAATGATAAAAAAGATGAAAACGGATAAGAATGGATAAAAACGTAAGAAAAACGGACAAAAACGTAAAAAATAGGATGAAAACGGATAGAAACGTCAAAAAAGGAATGAAAACGTAAAAGAAGCCGGCGGATGAAAACGTAAAAGATGAAAACGGATGAAAACGTAAAAAAAAAGACAAAAACAGACGAAAACATAAAAAACAGACGACAACATAAAAAAATGGACCAAAACGTAAAAAACGGGCGAAAACGTAAAAAATTAGTCAAAAACGTAAAAATACGGACGAAAACGTAAAAAAATGGGCGAAAACGTAAAAAATGGATGAAAACGTAAAAAAACGGATGAAAATGTATAAAAACGGATAAGAAAAAAAAACGGATGAAAACAGATAAGTATGGATAAAAACGTAAGAAAATCGGACAAAAACGTAAAAATAATGGGCAAAACGTGAAACAATAGACGAAAACGTAAAAAATGGATGAAAACGTAAAAAGAACGGACGAAAACGTAAAAAATGGACGAAAACGTAAAAAAATGGCGAAAACGTGAAATAAACAGACGAAAACGTAAAATAAGCGTAAAATAAACGAGCAAAAACGTAAAAAAACAGATGAAAACGTAAAAACCAGACGAAAACGTAAAATAAGCAGGCGAAAACGTTAAAAAAAAAATGGATGGAAACATAAAAAACGGGATGAAAACGTAAAAAAACGGATGAAAACGGACGAAAACGTTAAAAAAATGACAAAAACGGGCGAAAACGTTAAAAAAATGGAATAAAACGTTAAAAAAGGGACTAAAAGCGAAAAATTGCATCGTTCGTCCTTATAGTGTGAAATGACGATTATACCCTCATAAGTAAACATGTTAACGAGCGTTAGTCCACCCCGTTAGAGAGAGGGACTAATGGTGCATAACGTTTCTGAGTTAAGGATGAACGGTGCAATTTTTTTGGTCAAAGGACCACATGTTGCGGTCAACGCAAACCACAAAGACGAACGGTGTCGTTTACTCTTTTTTTATTGTAACTCTCCCTTTACTATTATACTTTTATACTCCATTTCACCCCTCCATTTAACACTTACACCATACCTCACCCCTTTATACTTCATGTAAGCTTCTTTAGTTAGTTGTGTCTTCTTTAGACTTAGATAATGACTTATGCAAATACGGAGTAGTAAATAAAAGAGTGAGTGTTGTCTAGCTTAATAATTCGCTTGAATCCTTGATTTCTAACTAAGTCTCTCGGCTAGCATATGCGATGTATATATTGTTAATACAAATATCGCCTAAAAATGTTATTTATATTTTACGATCTTTGCTAAGTTTTGTTAATGACAAAGTATGAAGTTTAGCTATAAGTAAATCATCACTTTTAGTGTTTAAGTCTTGTTTAACTAAGGTTAACATTTCTTTTTAAACAAAACATTGTTTTTATTTCTTAAACTAAAATGAGTCTTGTCACATCACATTTATTTCTTAATATAGTAAGGTCACATCACATTTAGGGCACGCTTTGTCATTATACATTTATGGTAAGAAGTGTGTTTGACTTACTAAGTGGTAGCTTGCAAGTTTAGTGTTTGACTTGATATTATGAGATGTGACATTGTTTGGTTTGCAAGAGTAATGAGATGTGACTTTGTTTGGTTTGCAAGATTTATTGCAAAAACCAACTGCAGCCCTGGCGGTACCCTGGGGGTACACGGGCGGAACCCTTTTGAGGGATCCGCCTGATCCGCCAGACCTGCAGAATTGTTTGCTATAAATACCAAATCATTTGTTAGTTTTTGGTAACCCTTTAGGACATATTTTCACATACTCTCTCAACTAACTCAGTAACATTTGACTTGTGTGATTCTCTTATGTAGCAAGGGACTTCACAAGATCATTCAAGAAGTTACAAGCTTCAACTCTAAAGTTGCAAGTCTTGGTAGCTTGGTCATGTATAAGCTTTGGTAGTTTATACTTCATTTGTGTCATGTATATAGAAGTAAGTGGTTAGTATTTTAGGCCTCAAAATACGTAGTGTGTCGGGAGTTGTTGTACCCTTGTAAAAGAACTAACGGGAGTGGTTGTACCCTTGGTAAAGAACTCGACATCTAACTTAGTGTCGGTAAAAGTGTAAGCGACGATGGGAGTGGTTGTACCCGTGTAAAAGAACTCGACATCTAGCTTAGTGTCGGTAAAAGTGTAAGCGACGTTGTAAAGGTTTTCTCCGCCGGTGAAAGGAGCTTGTTGATTAGTGCTTATAACTCTCGAGTTGGAAACTCGGGGCGTGGATGTAGGGCAAGGAAAAAGAGTCCTTGTAGCCGAACCATGATAAACAATCGTGTTGTGGTTTGATCGTTTCTTTCTTTATCTTTGCTTATTACATGTTGTTCTTTAGTTAGAATTGCTAGTTACATATAAAGCTTTTCAAAGAACTAAACAAGTAAAGATGTGTTTATATCTTCAAACACAAGTAAAGCTTTTCAAAGAACTAAACAATCAAAGTTAGGACCATCACAAGTAAAGCTTTTCAAAGTATAAAACTAGTAAAGTTAGAATTGTTATTCACATGAAAAGCTTTTCAACGAATCAAACATATAACATTGTGTTTATATCTTTAAGCAAACGTAAAAGTTTTTTTTAAAGATATTCAAGTTAAAAAGGATTTTAAAAGCGGTAAACTATTCAACCCCCCTTCTAGTTTTCCACAATTGGCATCAGGAGCTACGTTACTCAAGATCTTTAAAATATAATGTATTTTAAAACTTGGATCGATCCATGGATTTTGAAAATCTCAAAGAATGGCAACCTATTCAAAACCCACCGCTTTTTGTATAAGAAAACTTACTTGAATGGAAAAGTAATTTTGAAAACTATGTGAAATCAATTGATCAAGATCTTTGGCATATTATTTCTTTTGGTGATTTCAAACCAAAGAAAACAAGTTTTTAAAAACCAAGATAACTATCTTAAACTTGATAAAAATACTAAAGCTAAAATAATGATTTATAAAGCTTTAGTACCGAATATGAAAGAATGTATCTTTTTCAAATGGCTAATGATATTTGGAAAAATATGTTAAACTTTCATCAAGAGATATGTCAAGTCAAAGATGATCAATTTGATCTCACATATGTATTAGAAGTCTTAGATATATTAATTGATTGACGTTTAATTGAGATAAATACATGTACTACTAGTTTAAATGTTTTAAATGAAGGTGTAAGTGAAGATGATTACTCATGACGAGCTCTTAGTGGACTTGCTTACGATTCATGGAATAACACGGATGAAGATGAAGCCAACCATCCGATTTGTGATTCTCAACTAGATAAAATATCAAGCAAGGTACATTTTGAAACCAAACACTTTTGCTTTGACAAATTTATCCTAGAGTTTTCTAAACTAGAAAATGAGTCTAAACGTTTATGCAACATGGACCTAAAAGTTATCTTCAAGAACGAGTCTTCAAAATCTTTTAAGAATATCTTTGAAAAGGAAATCTTGTTAGAAGATAAAATGTCTAGAATTGAGAGTAATGTTGAAATTAATCTAGAATGTAAATTGTGTCTAGATTACAAACATAAGATTAAAATGCAAAATGAGAAAGGAAAAATATTAGTTAAATTTGATGAAAGCTCAAAATCTCTTGAAAGATTGTTGAGGAGTCAAAGGTTGTTTAAAGATAAAACCGGATTAGGATTTAACTCAAAAGCACCATTAACTAATAAAACAAAGCAAGTACAATTTGTCAAACCTAGAAGAGAGATTTAGAGATAATTCAATCTCTAATAGAAACTCATGATAAAAGAATTAAGATTATCATGATCTATGCTTTTATATGATTGTCTAACCTTCTTGGATATATGAGTAATTGAGTTTCAAAGCGTGTCGTCAAACCAAGATTTTACGCGTTGTGTTTATCCTCTTGATAGCATCTCTAAGCAATTTAAAAGGTACGCATTACTTCAACTTTACTTTGATTGTCTCTTGTTTCTAGCATTATGTGTTGGAATATGTGTTATTAGTAATACTCTAAAAGTGTTTACTTGCTATTAGTAGTAACTAAGATTAGATTCTATGCAACAAGGAATTTCGTCATTAGTACTAGTAGGAGATATAAGGTGCTTTGGTTCTTTAACCATCAAGAGATAAACACGAGAAACTCTTGAGTGAGTCTCACTCAACTCTTGCTTACAAGTAAGCTAACTAAGAATTTCCTTAGTGTTAAAATGTCTAACACTTTTGTGATGCTTGCAAAACAAACCTTTGTTAAACAACATTCTCAAACACCATACTTTGAGTCTTAAATTGTGTTTTTCTTCAATCACACCTTTATGATAATCTCACATAAAACACACAAGGTGAAATAAATTACATTAGCATACATTAGGATGTATGAAAGAAAATGAGTTTTCAACATCTAGGATTTACACATCAAATGTGACACTTAGTCTCATGATGTTGTACCTCTTGGACTTTTTCAAAACAAATAGAGTTCATAGTGTCTTAAGTAAGAAAACCCAAAGAGTCGAGGAGTCGTTGAATATAACATTTAACGAGTGATCTCCTCCTTCTAAGATACCATCTTTGGTAGATGATAACTTAGTCGAAAGTCCAATGATGGCAAGACATGTATGTTGTGTAAAACGTTAAGAGTAAAAGTACAAAATAACATCTTCTCACCTTGAGTCAAACATTGAATCAAGCAAAATTGACATAAGTTATAAAACTTGATTTATAGGTCATAGTTGTGTCTAAACAAATTCAACAAAAACAATTTTTGAAATTTAGAGTAAAACAACTAGTGAAACATAATAGATTTTTCGAATTAATCAAGTGTTTATAGTGTCAATATTTGAAAGTCTTTTTGCTAATAAAAGCAATCTCCAAAAGCAAGAGATTTTAAATAAAAGACATTCCTAGTTACTCTCTTGTTCTCAATGGTTAAGTTTTTGATGACTTATCAAGAATGAGATTAGTAAATCCATAGGTAAAACTAAACGTAGAGAAATGTTCGGAAGACTACTTGTTCTCATAACAATTATATCCAACATTATGTTTAGCATTTGTCTATGTGCTCGTGTTTAAGAAGATCCTTAAACAACTTTTTAGTTGAGCTTGTTTGGATACATCATAAGGTACTACACAACTAGGATCATGGTATCCCAAAAGAACAGGAATAGAAACCATAGTGTATGCCAAATGGAATTATGTTGGTAATAATTTGATAAGAAAAGCACAAGTGGTACTTGCTCTTTTATACCTACTTACCCAATGATTCTCCAAAACGCGTGAGGTTCTCTAATTAAGTATCGGATGGAGAAGCACATCAACAAGCTCCGCTTGAACAAGCAAATACGTATCAACAACGAAATTCTTTTATCAACATTGTTATCTCTTCAACAAAGGAAGCATCGACTTCAGCGACAATTCAATCCATTATGTTCTTAATTGACATATTGTGATCCATCATCATCGTCTTGGTAAAAATGTTCATTGAGGAACATCTTAACTAAGAAAGTCGTATACGTTAACCATTCTATCAACGTTTTCACAAAACCTCTTGAATGAGAAGCATTCATCATCCCTAGGCTTAGTCAAGGACTCATAAGACCTAAAACCTTAGGTTTGAACATTAGGATAAAACCACAAAAGTCAAGACAATTCCTTTTGAATTTTCCCTGCAGATCCCACGGCACCCTCAGACCATACGGGCGGAACCCATTTTTTGGTTCCGCCTGGTCCGCCAAAACCTCAGATTGTTTAATTTTTAACTTCAAAGCCAAACATCCTCTTAACTTAATCATCCACTTTCAAACAGCCATCACCCTCTCAAAAAACACATATCCTCACGAATTTTAGGGCTTTTAATCCAATCTCTTCCAATCCAACTAACTTTGTAAGTATTCTAATCACAATTGCATTTTTGATTTAATTATAACATTCTTGCTTACAATCATTAACTAGAATCTTAGGGCTTTTGCATAAAACTTCATGATTCATGAAAAACTTGGTGGCTAGTCAATTATGTATTTCATTAGTTAAGAAGTGTATCTTTTTCATTGTTACTTTGATTTGCCAAACACACCAAGTACATTATCTTTCAAAATTGCATCCAAAATTAGAACATGATTCATCACCACATTGTTAAAACAAATGAAAAACATCATTTAAACATCACTTGCATACTATCTCTTGAATGCTAAAGGGGATACATAACTAATATGTATTTTCGGGTACATTCAATCGAAGACATATTCAATTAGGAGAGTGTTGGTTATCTTTTGTTTTTACAACAAAATTTGCATAACAAAACAATTTGGGAATCAAAATGAGTCAAGATAACCATGTCTTCACATTGTTTTGCATATAGGAACATATTAGAACATCCACGTTGTTAAAAGTCATTAACATACAATTTTATGTTTTCTAGGAATCAACATGCCTCCCGCAAACAAATCCGATCACAAAGAAACCCTTAAGTACATGCCCAAACACCATATGACCAAAGGTCTCAACTCGACTCAAGTAGAAACCTTTAAGGCATTAGAAAAACGCTATGTTCACAAAGGTAGAACCATTGATCCATCATTTCTAGAAGGAACATCTATTCGCCAAAACTTTGCCGCAATTAACTTTGATTGTCTCCTTGATATAGATGAGCCAATTTGTCCTAGGTTCATCTTGGAATTTTACGCAACCGTAAACCTTTCCACATGTGCTGGGGGTAGGATATCATTAAAATCCATGTCTCCTCTCTTGGCACTCCATTTAGGGGGAGTATCGTCCAAGGGGGAGCAAGTGGTTACTTCCGCTTCGCTACTCTTCTTTTTGTTTCGACAAAAAGGGGGAGAATTTAGACATAAACTTGTTTCAAATTTATTTTGTATATCACAAGTTTTCATACCTAACTTTATAAGACTTAATACTAAAACTAGTGACTTACTTATAAATAAAGTTTCTGTTTTGTCATCAACAAAAAGGGGGAGATTGTTAATACAAATATCGCCTAAAAACGTTATTTATATTTTACGATCTTTGCTAAGTTTTGTTAATGACAAAGTATGAAGTTTAGCTATAAGTAAATCATCACTTTTAGTGTTTAAGTCTTGTTTAACTAAGGTTAACATTTCCTTTTAAACAAAACATTGTTTTATTTCTTCAACTAAAATGAGTCTTGTCACATCACATTTATTTCTTAATATAGTAAGGTCACATCACATTTAGGGCAAGCTTTGTCATTATACATTTATGGTAAGAAGTGTATTTGACTTACTAAGTGGTAGCTTGCAATTTTAGTGTTTGACTTGATATTATGAGATGTGACATTGTTTGGTTTGCAAGAGTAATGAGATGTGACTTTGTTTGGTTTGCAAGATTTATTGCAAAAACCAACTGCAGCCCTGGCGGTACCCTGGGGGTACACGGGCGGAACCCTTTTGAGGGATCCACCTGATCCGCCAGACCTGCTGACTCACGCTTTTCTAGTCAACTTTATTTAATCAACCATTTGTGAATGGTCAACCAATAAAAATCAAACTAAAGAAACGTGAGTACAAGTATATCCAAGGAGTTTAGTGTCCCCGGGTCGTTATGTCCCTTGGAAGTGCGATATCCTGAGTTAGAACGGATCTGTGATCGGGAATTATTGAACAGAAAAGGGTATGTGATTGGTGATTACCCTAGGAGAAAATAAAATAGCTTAAATAAGCTAAATAAACAAAAACTTGAAATAAGAAAACGTAAAAACGTAAAAGAAATTAAAAACGTACTTTTAGTTTAAATAAACGTAAACGTAACAAAATAAAAAGTGAAATTAAATAAATAAAAAGGCTATAAAGGTGAAAATTAAATTTTTACAAACCTAAGGACTTAAGAAAATTATTAGAAAAAGAAAAATATTTTTTTAACTTTTTTATTAATTATTATTAATTAAAAACTATTTTTAACTATTTAATAATAACCTAAATAATAAAAATGTAAAATAAGTCTAGAAAAATAAAATTAAAACTTAGAAAAATCTAAAATCTTATAAAACTTATTTTAAAACTAAAATTATATTTTTCACACTATTTATCTATTTATTATTAATTATTAACTATTTAATTATTTATTAACTAATTAAACTAATTAAATTATAAATACTACAATATGAATAGTAAAAATTCTAGAAAAATTCCTAAAAATGTTATTACTTATATAAAAGCTAGAAAAATTATAAAAACCATATTTTACTTAATAAAATCTAATTATGATATTTAATTACTTAATATTAATTAATAATTAATTAAACTAGAATTAAATCTAAAAACCACTAGATGACAAAATAAAAATCTGGAAAAATTTATAAAACTACTATAATATAAAAGATATTTAATAAAAATATAAAATATCAGAAGTGCTTATAAATAAGCTAAAAAGAAAAATAAATAGATAGTTTCTATTAAATAGAAGTTATCACTATAATTAAATTTGGTTTTTTATGGTTTTTCTTTTACAAAACTATTAAAATACTAAAAATAAGAAACTTTTATGAAAACAAATAAAATGGAAACTCAAAATAAGCACTGAGAGTGCTTATTACCAAAACAGTTGACCAAAGTTTGACTTTATAAGCAAATAAGCTCAAATGAGCTAATGTGGGGTCCACCTTGGTATTTTCTGGTCCACCTAAGTTAGTTGAACTTGTTTGAGCAAGATTTGATCAAATAAGCCCACTGGATAAGCTAAAAAGCCACAATAAGCTGTTGCTTCTTTTGGTTCTGGGTCAAAAATGGGACAAAGATTGGGTCTAAATTCAGGTGGGACCCAGTGATCTAAGGGTCAAACAAAGGGTCAATAGTTGAACCCTGGTAGGAGGGGGGTTCAAAGGTACAAGATACTACAGTTGGGGCCCACTGAGGTGGTCACAAACTACCACCAAAGTGGTGGTCGTGGATGAGTCTGCTGGTGTGCAGGGGAGGTTTCTTCCCTGCAAGTGATTTTGAAGTTGAGTGGGGCCCAGTGTAAAAATGCTAAAAATACAAGCTCAGTAGGAACTTAAAGATGAGCTGATATACTATAAATAGAAACAAGTTTCACAGCCTTTATCAAATCTCATAAATCAAAACAATTCCTTGAAATTTTGTAAAAATCTGAGATGAGAAAATTTTGACTTTTGGTAAAGCTTGGTGTTTTGACTTTTGTGAACTTTGAATCTAATCTAATGACTGTAATTGAAGTATTAGGCTATGATTAGACTAAATACAGCTATTATAACCAATATTTAACTGATATGGATGGTTATGCTACTCAAACTGTTAACAGTGAACCAAAAAATGAGATTGAAAACAATAATTTGACTTTTTACTAAACAAGACTTGGTTTTTATGTTTTACTTGAGTTATTAGAACCTAGAAAGAGTTACCTAAACCAAACCTTTATCAAATAACCTAAAGCACAGTGGTCAAATCCACTGTGCCAAACACCCCTTAAACAGATTCACTAAGGAGATTAACAAACAAAAACTTACATTAAACCTAAACTACTGATTTACAATAACATATGGCACAATATTAGATCTAATGAACAATAAATAACAACAATAACAATAAATTTAACACAGAACTCAAAATTATACTACTTGACTGTTTTTTAGAAAACTTTTACAACTTATAAAAACAATAAACAAGCTACTAAAATTAAACTATATTATCATTAAACAATATCAAATAAACACAAAACAACAAAGATTAAAGCAGTATACTAACTAAACAGTAGATTAACAAAAATATGATAAAATGGCTTACAAAATGGATATTCAGCAAGATGACTAAGAACAAGACCCAAGTATCACACCTATGGGCTCTCCACAGAGCTTCTAACCCAAGGGCATTCCACAATTCCCCTGCTCCTTGCTTGATCTTCAATGAACTGAATTTTTGATTTTTTTTTTCTATTTTCTTTGTTTCTTTTTGTATTTTGTATTTATGGATTACAACTACTTCAAGGTTTCTAAAAAGCCTTATGGCTTTTGTCAGGAGCCTAAGTGCTTATTAAAGTCCTCTAATTAGCTATAACAGACAAGATAAAGTAAATGACAATTTTAAGTAAATGACATAAATTTAAATGACAAATATGTAAAGGTTATGAAACTACTGACTGTAAATAAAGATTTATTACAAAGTGTCAAGATGTAATAAAGCTTTGAAAGCTGTAAATGACAAGTATTAAAGATAAGCAGTAATTGTTTGATCACAAAAACTAATTCTATGATAGTTCTTCACTTCTGGCTTCTTTTCTTGATATAGATGACCCAAAAGCGTCCCACTAGCATCCTGAGACTTTCCCAAGCCTTTCCTGACCATTAGATTGGTCAAATTCATCCAAGCCGTTTAAACCAAAATTGGCGCCAAAGTCATAGGGGTTGCTTGCAGCCTGATATTTAGCAATTAAAGAACTTTGTTGGCTTGTGTGAGGTGTTTAGATAACCTTGGAAGATATTTTAGCAAGTTGGGGTACTATGGAAGAAAACAGGGGAAAGGTATGGTTTTGGAGGGAAATTTGGGTGTGAAGTGCATTAAATGGGGTTTGGGTGTGACAGAGGTGGTGGGAGTAGGTTTAGTGAGGTGGAGGTGATGAGGTGGAGGTGCAAGGTGGTGAAATACCACCTGGTATGTGACTGGGTGGTATTGGGGGAGACGGGTGAACAGTAACTGGCGGGTGGTGGTATTTTGACTTTGTTTGACCCCGGTTTTATTAGTTTAGGGGGTTGGGTCGGGTTGTGTTTTGGGCCTAGGTGTGAGTGGGCTGGGATGGTTTTGGGTTTTATTTATTAAGGGTGGGTTGGATTTGGTTTGGGTATTATAATAAAAAGGTCCGTTTGGTATTATTGTTACACAAGGACCAATTTTGTAAATCTGCCAAAGTGTAGGGACCTAATGTGTAAACTTTCCAATTTAGTTGAAGGGACCATTATTGCCATTCTTGAAAACCCCAAGGACCTAAGATGATAATTTCCCATATTAAATGCCCAGGGACCTTTTCTGTCAATACCTCAAACTCCAGGGACCATTATTGTAATTTTCTAAAATTTGAAGGGCTAACCTGTAAATATCCAATAGTTAACAAAAAGGACCAATTTTGTCATTTATAAATAGTATAAGGTTTATTTTGAATATTTTCTTATTTTTAAACCTTAGGGACTAATTTTGACACTTTTCCAAAGTTGAGGGACCAAAGTTGTAAATTTATGTTTTTTTAACTTCAAAGGATTTTTTTCTTACAACTTATGAATCCCAAGGACCTTTTATGACATTTGAACAAGTTTTGATTAACCAGGGACTAGTTTTGCCAATTTGTCAAAGTTCAGGGACTGAAACTGTAAATTATGTAAACTTTGTTGTTTTTCATCAGTTTTCATCCCTTTTGCACTTGTAACACCTAAAAACACAATTTCATGATATTTCATATATTTAAAAGCATATCTGTATGTTTTAAGATGTTTTGTAGCTTAAATGTGACAAAAATGATGAGTATTTTAGACACTCATCAATCCCCCACACTAAACTATTGCTAGTCCCTAGCAATATTTTATGAAGTTTTAATGGATTTTATCTCTTTACCAAAAGTCATCACTTCTGGAGTAGCCAGGTGTGAGAACTGTGGTACACCTGATAACCGTGTGATTTTGAGCAAACCACCAGCTGTCAACGGATTTGATTAGTCTTTACCAAAAGCCGTTTGCTTCTGGACTAGCCAACTCTTGATGAAATAGTCAACATCTTGGTGAGCTGATTACCAATTATGGTTTTTCCACTGCCTTTACCACAAGCCATAATCTTGCGGGCTAGCCAACTTATTATCTTTTAAGGATGATGGGGAGTTGAGGAACCATACAATTTTGGGCAAATTGCAAGCCATAAACGGATTTGAGATATCTTTACCAAGAGCCGTTTGCTCCTGGATTAGCCAATCCTTATGTGGGTTAGACATGGCGGATTGATTACCATTTGTTGCGTTCTAAGTGAGAAAAAATTTTAAAATTTTTGGCTAAATTGGGGTTCCTGATGGAACATGTGTTTGAATTCGTGAGAATCCCCCCCACACTTAGAACTGAATATTGTCCTCAATATTCAAAGTCCCGGGTGTTAAACCGAACTTAGAACGTAAAAGGGAAAATACTCTTAGCCTTTATTTAAAGTGTATATACATACATATATTTTTTAGATAAAACTTCTTAAATAGAAGCTATCACTATATTTACATTTTTATTTTTTTTTTATTTTTTATTATTTTTTTTTTATGAAAGATATTTACATATATACAACATGTGGGGTATCTCCCCCACACTTGGGTGTTACACACGGGTGACAAGCCCATGTTTTTGCTAATGTTTTTGATTCCCGAGTCACTAGCCGGACTCGACCCCTAATTAGATTCTTTCCTCCCAAACTGTCAGGTTTGTCACGCAAGCTAACCGCTTGTGAACGGTTAACTGTAACAAAGGGTTCCTGAGTAGTTCGGGAGAAAAAACAATTTAAAAATCCATGGGGAAGTATCTGGCTCTAAACCAATGTTATATGGCAGATTCCAGGGTCAAAGGTAACATCTTCACTCCCGAATGAGTGAAGAGAAGGAGAAATCACCGGGTAGGTGAAGGGTAGTAGGGAGATCAGAACAGCAGTAATCACAAGAACTTCCTCCTCAAGAATTTGAAATTTAAGTGAAGGAGGGGAGGTCTTATGCTTGATCTCAGGAATTTTATCAGTTTCTTCAACTGATTTGAATTCCTCTTTATGAAGTGGTTTGGGTGGGAGGGTGGTATAATTTTCTGGGTATAAAAGTTGTTCAAGAAGAAGACTGACATCTTCCTCCTGATCACTCTCGGCATCATCAATACCTGGCATATATGTGTCTAAATCGAGATAAACATCGATTTCATCCAGAATAGAATCAATACTCTCATTATGAAGTTCTTCTAGCGGATGAGGGGGAATTGGATCATTATGCATTAATTCCTCAAGGAGAAGAATATCACCCTCCTCATCACTCTCAGTTTCATCTTCATCCCAAATGGGATCACTCTCAGTTTCATCTTCATCCCAAATGGGATCACTTTCAGTCTCATCCAGAGTGAGAGAAGATGAAGAGTCGGCTAAGATAGTAGTAGAAGATGGAGTGGGATTACCACTCACAGAATTATGAAAATAATCAAGATTTTCTTGAGAATACTCTTTTGAAGTAACATCAATGAAATCGATTCGGTTAACCGATTCAGAGTTATAGTTTGAAGAGTACCTCGAAGTTTGATCTTGACCAAATGTAACAGCTTCCTTACCAACACGTAAGGTGATCTCATGCTCCAAAACATCAATAAGAGCATGGCCGGTTCTAAGGAATCCTCTACCAAGAATGAGAGGAACCTTTTGATCGGCATCAAAGTCAACGACCACAAAATCTGCAGGAAAATGGAACCTCCCTACTTTCACAAATACGTCCTCAGCAATGCCGAGGGGCATAGATATGGTACGATCTGCAAGCTCGAGAGTCATGCAGGTAGGGGAGAGTTCAGGAAGAGAAAGTTTCTTCCACACTGAATAAGGCATTAGATTGATGCTAGCACCGAGATCGGCCAAGGCGTAGCATTCAATCATTCCTGGGAATACACAAGGTATTAGGAATTTCCCAGGATCTCTAAGCTTTACAGGAAGCTTCTTTAAGATAACTGCTGAGCAGTTTTCGCTTACTGGAGTTTTTGCCATCTCAAACAGCTTTTCCTTGTTGTTTAGCAGTTGTTTGATTGTCGCTGCAAACTTAGGCATTAGAATGAGAGAATCCGCGAAACTAATGTCAAAATGTAATTCTTTAAAGATTTGAAAGAATTTATCTATTTGTTGACTATTCTTTTCACGGGTCCTTTCCTCATTCATACGTTCTGGGTATGGAAGATAAGGTTTGGATTTAGGGACGGTATCCTCAGGAGTTTCTACAGATTCAAAGACAACTCTTGATTTGGATTTCTTTTTAGGGAGGGCCGGAGGAGAGACTTGTGCAGTACTTTGTGAGCTTGGAATTTGCACTTTGTCTGTTGTATCCTCCGCCTCTTTTTCCACATCATACAATGGAGGAGGGATAGGCACTCAGGGTCCATCATAAGCAGCACCACTACGAGTGGTAATAGCTTTGATGACATCGGAATCATTCTCCTCATCATCACTGTCGTCTAATACACTCCTACGGGAAGAATTAAGCATATGAGAATAAGTCATAGCTGCCCTTTGGTCATAAAGATTGCTTGACAAACTTTTAACCGTAAATCGTGAAAGAGTAGGATCTATTCTTGACGATGTAGGAGTGATAGGGGGTGTAGATTTTTGGACAACCGTGGTTTGGACGTAATGAGCACTTCCATTATTAGAAGGAAGTACCGGGTCCTTAGTCACCTTGGTTTCTCGTTCTCTTTCCTTCACCGGAGAAGGAATAGAAATCGATGGTCCATCATGAACTTTACCACTACGAGTGGTAATAGCTTTAAGTTCACCCTTTGGATTTGGAACAATGTTACCTGGGAGAGTTCCCGAGGTAGATGGTGGATTTAGTTGTTTTACTAAACCAGCAAACATGTCCTTAATATCGTTCCTCAGCTCATTGTTGTTCTTTGCAATTGAAGAATTAAATTCATTCTTCAAATTGGAGATTTGGTTTTGCATTTCCCTCATGTTAGCATCATTAACCTTGATGTGGTTAGCGAGCTCATTGGAGGGAGATTCTTGATAAGGAACCATTTGATTAGCAGGAGCTGAATACCCAGGATTAGAAGTCCCCTTGTGGGGTGGGTATTGAAAAGGAACCATTTGATTGCTCGGGGCATGATATTGATTCTGTGTGTTTTGCCCTCGTTGCTGGTTAGGAATGAACCTATTAGCATTATTGGGTTGGTATAATCCGGGCTGTCCTCCCTGGTTGTTAGCACGGTAGTTCGTTTCCACTTGAGGACGGAATGGAATTCCTCCTTGATTGGAATTGCCTGCTATAGCATTGACTTCAATTGCATTGCCAGCGGTGTGGGTACAATTGTAGTATGGATGAGGACCTCCACAAGTAACACAAACTTCTACCTTTTTTATTTCAGCAGTGTGAGAAGTTTGCGGAGCGGACTCTTTCTTGGAAACCAAAGCTTGGATAGCCTTCGTGAGTTCAGCAATCTGAGAATCAGTGCTAGAAGTCATGGGAGATGATGTAGAAGGACCAGCACTAGCATGAGAATTATAAGTTCTATCTCTCGTAGTGCGGACCTTAGACATGTTTTCAATGAGAGCAATGGCTTCCTTTGTGGATTTGCTCAGAAAATTACCTCCAGCTGAGGCGTTTAGAGAATTTTGATCAGATGGGTTTAACCCATTGTAGAAAGTGTCCATTTGCATTAATTCGGTGAAACCGTGATGTGGACATCTGCGGAGCAATTCTTTGAAACGATCCCATGCCTCTCCAAATGGTTCATCAAACTTTTGAGAGAACTTCATGATTTCATTCTTTAGAAATGTGGTTTTGGAAGGAGGAAAGAATTCATTAATGAATTTATGAACCAAATCTCCCCATGTTTCAATCGATTTAGGGGGCTGTTTATCAAGCCAAATCCTGGCATTTCCATCGATGGAAAATGGGAAAAGAAGAAGTTTGATTGATTCCTCAGGGACATTTTTACATTTGATGGTACCAATGATTTGGTTAAACCATCTAATGTGATCATGAGGATTGTCCCTATCAAAACCATAGAATTGCTTCTGGGTTGCCAGATTAATCAACCCAGTCTTGAGCTCAAAATTCTCAGCTGCGATTGCTGGAACAACAATAGCATCTCCGTAACCCTCGGTGGGTGCTTGGAGAAGCTCATTCATCGGACGATCTTCTGTCATTATGACAGGGGGTTTAGGATCAGTACGTACCTCGAGTACGACTGATGGAGCAGAACGTCTACGACTTCTTCGAGGTATGGCTACAAGCTCACGAAGAGGACTTGATGACCTTGAAGAACGAGTGCGCATGCACTAAGACGAGTCTAAGGATCCTATGGAATTGAGGGAAACTTAGATAGGGTAAGAAGAGTATTTTTAGGTTTTTATTTTATATATATTTAGAAAGGAAAAGAAAATATTTTTGGTGTTTTATATGTTTATGGAAGATGGAAATATGATATAATATAATATATATGTACTATGGATAGGTATTCAACAAATCTGATACTTCAGAATCGTTCAACGCAACGCACTCACCGGCAGCGGCGCCAAAATTTGACTCACGCTTTTCTAGTCAACTTTATTTAATCAACCACTTGTGAATGGTCAACCAATAAAAATCAAACTAAAGAAACGTGAGTACAAGTATATCCAAGGAGTTTAGTGTCCCCGGGTCGTTATGTCCCTTGGAAGTGCGATATCCTGAGTTAGAACGGATCTGTGATCGGGAATTATTGAACAGAAAAGGGTATGTGATTGGTGATTACCCTAGGAGAAAATAAAATAGCTTAAATAAGCTAAATAAACAAAAACTTGAAATAAGAAAACGTAAAAACGTAAAAGAAATTAAAAACGTACTTTTAGTTTAAATAAACGTAAACGTAACAAAATAAAAAGTGAAATTAAATAAATAAAAAGGCTATAAAGGTGAAAATTAAATTTTTACAAACCTAAGGACTTAAGAAAATTATTAGAAAAAGAAAAATATTTTTTTAACTTTTTTATTAATTATTATTAATTAAAAACTATTTTTAACTATTTAATAATAACCTAAATAATAAAAATGTAAAATAAGTCTAGAAAAATAAAATTAAAACTTAGAAAAATCTAAAATCTTATAAAACTTATTTTAAAACTAAAATTATATTTTTCACACTATTTATCTATTTATTATTAATTATTAACTATTTAATTATTTATTAACTAATTAAACTAATTAAATTATAAATACTACAATATGAATAGTAAAAATTCTAGAAAAATTCCTAAAAATGTTATTACTTATATAAAAGCTAGAAAAATTATAAAAACTATATTTTACTTAATAAAATCTAATTATGATATTTAATTACTTAATATTAATTAATAATTAATTAAACTAGAATTAAATCTAAAAACCACTAGATGACAAAATAAAAATCTGGAAAAATTTATAAAACTACTATAATATAAAAGATATTTAATAAAAATATAAAATATCAGAAGTGCTTATAAATAAGCTAAAAAGAAAAATAAATAGATAGTTTCTATTAAATAGAAGCTATCACTATAATTAAATTTGGTTTTTTATGGTTTTTCTTTTACAAAACTATTAAAATACTAAAAATAAGAAACTTTTATGAAAACAAATAAAATGGAAACTCAAAATAAGCACTGAGAGTGCTTATTACCAAAACAGTTGACCAAAGTTTGACTTTATAAGCAAATAAGCTCAAATGAGCTAATGTGGGGTCCACCTTGGTATTTTCTGGTCCACCTAAGTTAGTTGAACTTGTTTGAGCAAGATTTGATCAAATAAGCCCACTGGATAAGCTAAAAAGCCACAATAAGCTGTTGCTTCTTTTGGTTCTGGGTCAAAAATGGGACAAAGATTGGGTCCAAATTCAGGTGGGACCCAGTGATCTAAGGGTCAAACAAAGGGTCAATAGTTGAACCCTGGTAGGAGGGGGGTTCAAAGGTACAAGATACTACAGTTGGGGCCCACTGAGGTGGTCACAAACCACCACCAAAGTGGTGGTCGTGGATGAGTCTGCTGGTGTGCAGGGGAGGTTTCTTCCCTGCAAGTGATTTTGAAGTTGAGTGGGGCCCAGTGTAAAAATGCTAAAAATACAAGCTCAGTAGGAACTTAAAGATGAGCTGATATACTATAAATAGAAACAAGTTTCACAGCCTTAATCAAATCTCATAAATCAAAACAATTCCTTGAAATTTTGTAAAAATCTGAGATGAGAAAATTTTGACTTTTGGTAAAGCTTGGTGTTTTGACTTTTGTGAACTTTGAATCTAATCTAATGACTGTAATTGAAGTATTAGGCTATGATTAGACTAAATACAGCTATTATAACCAATATTTAACTGATATGGATGGTTATGCTACTCAAACTGTTAACAGTGAACCAAAAAATGAGATTGAAAACAATAATTTGACTTTTTACTAAACAAGACTTGGTTTTTATGTTTTACTTGAGTTATTAGAACCTAGAAAGAGTTACCTAAACCAAACCTTTATCAAATAACCTAAAGCACAGTGGTCAAATCCACTGTGCCAAACACCCCTTAAACAGATTCACTAAGGAGATTAACAAACAAAAACTTACATTAAACCTAAACTACTGATTTACAATAACATATGGCACAATATTAGATCTAATGAACAATAAATAACAACAATAACAATAAATTTAACACAGAACTCAAAATTATACTACTTGACTGTTTTTTAGAAAACTTTTACAACTTATAAAAACAATAAACAAGCTACTAAAATTAAACTATATTATCATTAAACAATATCAAATAAACACAAAACAACAAAGATTAAAGCAGTATACTAACTAAACAGTAGATTAACAAAAATATGATAAAATGGCTTACAAAATGGATATTCAGCAAGATGACTAAGAACAAGACCCAAGTATCACACCTATGGGCTCTCCACAGAGCTTCTAACCCAAGGGCATTCCACAATTCCCCTGCTCCTTGCTTGATCTTCAATGAACTGAATTTTTGATTTTTTTTTTTCTATTTTCTTTGTTTCTTTTTGTATTTTGTATTTATGGATTACAACTACTTCAAGGTTTCTAAAAAGCCTTATGGCTTTTGTCAGGAGCCTAAGTGCTTATTAAAGTCCTCTAATTAGCTATAACAGACAAGATAAAGTAAATGACAATTTTAAGTAAATGACATAAATTTAAATGACAAATATGTAAAGGTTATGAAACTACTGACTGTAAATAAAGATTTATTACAAAGTGTCAAGATGTAATAAAGCTTTGAAAGCTGTAAATGACAAGTATTAAAGATAAGCAGTAATTGTTTGATCACAAAAACTAATTCTATGATAGTTCTTCACTTCTGGCTTCTTTTCTTGATATAGATGACCCAAAAGCGTCCCACTAGCATCCTGAGACTTTCCCAAGCCTTTCCTGACCATTAGATTGGTCAAATTCATCCAAGCCGTTTAAACCAAAATTGGCGCCAAAGTCATAGGGGTTGCTTGCAGCCTGATATTTAGCAATTAAAGAACTTTGTTGGCTTGTGTGAGGTGTTTAGATAACCTTGGAAGATATTTTAGCAATTTGGGGTACTATGGAAGAAAACAGGGGAAAGGTAAGGTTTTGGAGGGAAATTTGGGTGTGAAGTGCATTAAATGGGGTTTGGGTGTGACAGAGGTGGTGGGAGTAGGTTTAGTGAGGTGGAGGTGATGAGGTGGAGGTGCAAGGTGGTGAAATACCACCTAGTATGTGACTGGGTGGTATTGGGGGAGACGGGTGAACAGTAACTGGCGGGTGGTGGTATTTTGACTTTGTTTGACCCCGGTTTTATTAGTTTAGGGGGTTGGGTCGGGTTGTGTTTTGGGCCTAGGTGTGAATGGGCTGGGGTGGTTTTGGGTTTTATTTATTAAGGGTGGGTTGGATTTGGTTTGGGTATTATAATAAAAAGGTCCGTTTGGTATTATTGTTACACAAGGACCAATTTTGTAAATCTGCCAAAGTGTAGGGACCTGATGTGTAAACTTTCCAATTTAGTTGAAGAGACCATTATTGCCATTCTTGAAAACCCCAAGGACCTAAGATGATAATTTCCCATATTAAATGCCCAGGGACCTTTTCTGTCAATACCTCAAACTCCAGGGACCATTATTGTAATTTTCTGAAATTTGAAGGGCTAACCTGTAAATATCCAATAGTTAACAAAAAGGACCAATTTTGTCATTTATAAATAGTATAAGGTTTATTTTGAATATTTTCTTATTTTTAAACCTTAGGGACTAATTTTGACACTTTTCCAAAGTTGAGGGACCAAAGTTGTAAATTTATGTTTTTTTAACTTCAAAGGATTTTTTCTTACAACTTATGAATCCCAAGGACCTTTTATGACATTTGAACAAGTTTTGATTAACCAGGGACTAGTTTTGCCAATTTGTCAAAGTTCAGGGACTGAAACTGTAAATTATGTAAACTTTGTTGTTTTTCATCAGTTTTCATCCCTTTTGCACTTGTAACACCTAAAAACACAATTTCATGATATTTCATATATTTAAAAGCATATCTGTATGTTTTAAGATGTTTTGTAGCTTAAATGTGACAAAAATGACGAGTATTTTAGACACTCATCACCTGCAAAATTGTTTGCTATAAATACCAAACCATTTGTTAGTTTTTGGTAACCCTTTAGGACATATTTTTACATACTCTCTCAACTAACTCAGTAACATTTGACTTGTGTGATTCTCTTATGTAGCAAGGGACTTCACAAGATCATTCAAGAAGTTACAAGCTTCAACTATAAAGTTGCAAGTCTTGGTAGTTTGGTCATGTATAAGCTTTGGTAGTTTATACTTCATTTGTGTCATGTATATAGAAGTAAGTGGTTAGTATTTTAGGCCTCAAAATACGTAGTGTATCGGGAGTTGTTGTACCCTTGTAAAAGAACTAACGGGAGTGGCTGTACCCTTGGTAAAGAACTCGACATCTAGCTTAGTGTCGGTAAAAGTGTAAGCGACGATGGGAGTGGTTGTACCCGTGTAAAAGAACTCGACATCTAGCTTAGTGTCGGTAAAAGTGTAAGCGACGTTGTAAAGGTTTTCTCCGCCGGTGAAAGGATCTTGTTGATTAGTGCTTATAACTCTCGAGTTGGAAACTCGGGGCGTGGATGTAGGGCAAGGAAAAAGAGTCCTTGTAGCCGAACCACGATAAACAATCGTGTTGTGGTTTGATCGTTTCTTTCTTTATCTTTACTTATTACATGTTGTTCTTTAGTTAGAATTGCTAGTTACATATAAAGCTTTTCAAAGAACTAAACAAGTAAAGATGTGTTTATATCTTCAAACACAAGTAAAGCTTTTCAAAGAACTAAACAATCAAAGTTAGGATCATCACAAGCAAAGCTTTTCAAAGTATGAAACTAGTAAAGTTAGAATTGTTATTCACATGAAAAGCTTTTCAACAAATCAAACATATAACATTGTGTTTATATCTTTAAGCAAACGTAAAAGTTATTTTTAAAGATATTCAAGTTAAAAAGGATTCTAAAAGCGGTAAACTATTCAACCCCCTTTCTAATTTTCCACATATATGTATCCAGTTCAATGACACAAGTGATGTATACAAAGGAATCAATACTTACAAAATTAGTGTTACTTGTGGGTTCAAGTTTTTTTAAACACATTGTATGATGCAATTGTATTGTATACCATGAGATATTCTTTTCGTAATCTTTCTAGTGTCACTTGCTTGTTCTTTATTGGAGTATCAGAGAGCGGACCATCTTTTTCAGATAAATAAAAAGACAGCCACATACTTGTAGTAAGATAATTAAGAATGTTTTTTAGGAAGCTATAGCATCACCCTTCATAAAAAGGTATAATAGGGATGCCTATTTTCAATTTTGATGGGTCAACATGTAAATTAGTTTCAATTTTGGCATCAATTTATCTCCGATAAGAAAAAGAGGTTGTTCACGTATGATATATTGATATGTATTTTATATTGGTATGTAGATTGATTATATTTTGGGTTTCTTAAAAAAAAAATAATAAAAAAAAATAAATCTGTGAAGATAAAAGTATTTCGCAGCTGAAGTAACCCCTCACATAAATCAAGTGCGTGTGAATATGATCGTATATACACGTTGCTTGTAGTCAACGTGTGAATATGATTGTATATACACATTGTTTGTGTGTTCATCCATTTTTAAGATCCAATCACTCAAAACATGACACATACACATGAATTTCCCTCATCCTCTTAACTACAACGACTTCCCTCTATCTTTGGATAATTGTGTAGGCTTAACGTTATCATAGTGGTGTTGTATGAGGTGTTGGCTTTTATTAATATCATGAGAGATGATTTACACACATTAATTATTGATTTGCACACTCAAATGTACAGACTGTTAAAAGAAAATATATGTACAATACAACTGTTTAATCCATAAATTGATGTATGCCAACAAAAAAGCAACCCAAAAGTCAAAATATTTGAGTTTCTTTTTCAGGTTGGCATATAGTATAGGGGGTTTATTTGCATATACAATAATTTAAGGGCACCTCTAACAAAACTTGAAAAAAAACAATAAGAAGCATAAGGAAAAATTGGGAAGGATTTAATATAGGATAGGATGTGTTCCAATTTCCGATCATCATCATCAGCTGTTGTTGTTGTTGTTGTTGCTTTAAATTTGTTATTCGTGGTGGTTTATTCCTCTTCAGATCTATCATCATCATCATCCGGACCACACCAATTGTAAGCATACCTAATATCAATCAATGGGTTTTTTATTTTAGTACTAGTAGTCATCTATCTATCTAACATGTGTGTTTGTGTTGTGGGAATAATAATAATTATAACAGAAGAAGAGGTTTGAATGTGAGTTTTAAGGAATCCAATTCAAATGTTACCTTTGATTGCTCCCCTTCTGGTCCTTGTCTTCCTTGCCAATACTCCGAAAAGGTATCATTCATTCGTTATATCCGTTATACTACGTATCTTTTATCGTGTTTTCGTGTGCTGTAATTGACTGAACTAATTTCTTATTATTGCAGAAAGACGAAAACTTTCGCTGCAGTGAAACTGGCTACCGTATTCCTATGAAATGTGTAAAAACTACTACTGCCAGCACTGCTGCAGATGAAGAAACCGAAAATAGCAAACGCGAGGGTCGAGCTGATCTTCAGAACACTGACACCCAAGTGAAAGAACGGAATCTAGAAGATTCGTCATCGTCCACCATACAAGTTGGATCGGAAATCTACATTACTTACAGAAGCTGTATCACTCCTGTTAACCAAGAGAAGCTCTCCGTTCTTGGCTTTGAGGTTTATCTCTTTCTTTTTCACTGCCTCTTTTACTTCATACATTAGCAAATGTCACTTATGCACCTACATTTTGAAATAGTATATGTTAGTATCTTATATATACAGGCTACATGACATCATTCTTAAAGGGCTAATGTCATATTTTAGCAACGTACTTAGGTTGATGCTCTAAATTAGTAGTTATACTTTTCTGAAGTGGAGTATATTGCTAATTTAGTGCACAAGAAACAAGTACAATCAATAAGGAAGATGATGTGTCATGCCATCTCATAGATTAATGGGCTACTTTGGTGATTTTAGTGTTCTAAATAAGCTTGCTTGGTAGTTATACTTTTTTTTTTCTGGGAAGGCCTAGTTTGGTTGTTAGTTATAAGCAACCTCGTTAGAAAAAAAAAAAAAAAAAAAACACATAAGCAAGAACCCGATCACTAAGTGACCAAATTACTCAAGAACCCAATCACTAGGTGACCAAATTACTCTATTTTAAGAAAGTATATTTACCAAGATCAGGACAATAATGAGTATACTTATCAAAACAGACTACCTACGTACGTTGCTATTCTAACACATTAGCCTTTGATTTAACCCAAAAAAAAATTAATTTGGTGTTTTTGCTTTTACAAAAATATAATGATAATATTTTGTCGAGTGTACGCTAATGGCCAAAACTTAGGAATTTGTTTCAGTAATTTTTTTAGATCACACACGTGGCCCTATCTCAGCATGTGCAATTTGCATGACCTTATTCAGGCTTCACTCTGCAAATTGACCCTTTCTGTGATCAACATTGGACAGGCATTGATGTTGCTGTTGCTGGTAGGCAGTTCGTATGTAATTTTTAGACGTAAGGGGACTTTGTTCATGATGCCAGGAGCAATAAGAGTTCCTTCCAACCCAAGGTTTTAAGGTCAGGTCACATCTTCCACATGATTCAGATCATTTTATGATCTACACACTTTTCGGGTACAGGCTGATCAGGTAGCAGATGTTTCACTCTTTTTCTTTTTTTTTTTTTTCTTTAATTTGTTTGTATGATAACTTTTAACGTGATTATGATTATTCTGTCTCTTTTTGATAACATTAGACCACACAAAAGTTTGTAATTTCAAGTTATATGTTCTACATGTAGTACTCTCCCATATAAAGTTTAGTTAATGAATCCCTCTTTTTCTTGCGAAGAGCTTCACTTAATTGTAGTTGGCATGCCTTTTCTTGTTGTTGTTCAAACATAGTACTTGCATACTATTACTGCAAAGAAAAGAACTCCCACTAAGACCTTTGGTAATCCTTGAATTCTTTTATACAAGAACTAATATCCTCTGAAATTGAAACGCTTTCTATGATGATATCGATTTAGGGAGGGTTTGAAAAGACTAGTTGAAATACTGGCCACCCCAACTTGATACAAAGACCAGGTTTTGAAAATTTTCCATATCATTTATAGAAAAAGCTGAGTATATCTTGCTACATAGTTGAAAATATGAATCCATAATCATTAGAGTAAATTGAAAGAAAAAGAAGTGTAAACTGCTTAATTAAATTTGGGTAATGTACTAATAAAACGTTGGAGATATTTTTTACTGCATAGTTACTTTGTTAAATGCCATGTCTAGATTTTGAATTTACGAGTTAAATTAGTATTTCTTGCATAATCAACATTATTCTTCTGAATGACCCTAAAAATAAGAAAAGGAAAAAAGAAGAAGCACAAACACTATGTATTGCTTTATAAAACAAAACCAAAGCATTAGCTTTTAAGGCGAAAAAGCTTAAGATTTGATTGGTAAAGAATCTTAGTATAGGAGTACATATTCTCTCACAATGCATTCATAAACAGCTTTGAACAAATGCTTTGCTTTCCATCAACTTTTTCTTCTCTTTTGGTTGAAGCCGGTTCTTGATTCGATCCCTCCAATAAATCAGCTTCACTTACTAATACATGATTATATTAACCAATAATTACAAATATGTTATCAATAGACATTTTTTTTTTTTTTTTTTTTTTTTTTGTTAGAATTAAGACTTTGCCAGTCCAATCAGTATTTGCAAGCGGGTCTGATTTTGATCCAAAGTTTGTTGGAAGTGCATATGAAGTCTAAACCAGTGGCTGGCTATCGATCTACGCTTGGCCTGGGGGTCTTCCAGAGTTTCCTGCTCTCCTGTACATTTAGCATGCGACTATTGTTATTGGCGCGAGTTAAAAGCACATAGTAATATAATTATATAATAAAGGGACTAGACCTCTGAACACTAAAAGGGGTATGATGATCTGCATGTCCAAGCTATGACACATACATAGATATACAACAAAACATGATCTGCATATCCTTCTAGTTATAGAGTTATCTATTTAACCATCATCCTCTTATCAAAACGGACAGCACTTGTACTTGTTATCAGATGGTAGATAAGTTATCTGGTATTTAGTGTACACTTGCTCAATTATTTTATTGGTAGTGTATTTTGATAAATGGAGGAATTGATATTCTCCAATAACTTTATATTAAAAATTAGACTTGTCTCTAATTACAAGAAGGCTCTAAGCAGAAGCATAAATTCATAATAGATGGACTAATATTTTGAATCTCAAGCCTTCATATGTGAATCTTTATTGCAAAGAAACTATCTTTTATACAGAAGTATGTAAAACACAGCTTAAAAGAATTAAAAACTAATAAATTATGTATGATGGGTTTCTTGCCTTTTATTTATTACGTAATCACTAGCTGAGAAGTGATTGATAGCTAAGTTATAACAAATAAAGCTACTAATAAGTTTGGTAAGCCTTCGTTCAAAAAAGAAAAGTTTGGTAAACCCATAAAGGTCTAAAGTTGTCGTCATTAATGCATGCATATACATATAAATAATGTTCTCTTAATTTAATTAGATAGATGCTAATTGGAGAGTAAAAAACTAATCAAGATAGCTTCTTCTTTTTGACGCTTTCTTGATGTCTGCCTTCTTTAAACATGTACATTATGTGCCCCCTTTTTGTTTTGTGGCAACGTATATACACGCACATATAATTAGCTGTATATTATATAACAAAATGAGAAATCTGAGAATTGTAGTTTCCTTAGCATAGTGTGATACTTATGATAGTGTATTATTGAATTGTTGTCTCTATAGTTTCTCTCTCATATCCTTCATTTTTGTGTGCGTGGGGAGATAGAACCCACTTGGATTCATCAATGTGATAGAATCCTAGTTTTTTGCTGAGATAAAATCCTAATTTTTGGTATGTAAACGCATAAGAAGCAATATGTATTCTTAATTGAGTTTCTTTAGAACCATATTAGTTAGCTAGTACTCATAAAATT
The DNA here is from genome assembly GCA_030686995.1 of Artemisia argyi. Lineage (NCBI taxonomy): Eukaryota > Viridiplantae > Streptophyta > Magnoliopsida > Asterales > Asteraceae > Artemisia > Artemisia argyi. The sequence goes on from CM060699.1 coordinate 79,121,972, forward strand.
GATTTAACATATTTCAGTGTACGTGATGACAAACCTGTTATGGATAGGGTCAGGTCCATTGGGAATTCTTCTTTTGTTCATGTCTATATTTGAAGGATCTCCTTGTATCATCAACTTCGCATGCTTCTGATCTTCTTGAGATGATGACAAAAATGAAGAAGCTGTTTTTGTTTTGTGAACAACACTAAGAGCTAAGAAGCAAAGAAACACTAAGAATATAAGTGCTCTAAACAAGGACTTAAGATCATAATGCCTCATTTTCAAACTATTATTATATTGTAAGACGATAATTTCTAAAGAGAGAGAGATGATCTTGAAGAATATATATAGATGGTTTGAAGGTTGGATTGAGCCTAGCTTTACTTTGGTTGTTGATTTTCTTTATAGGTTAGAGTTATTTCCACTTTCTTCAACTAAAGATACAAAGATATAAAGGGGATTTATATATGTTAGAGCTTAGAGTGGTCTTATTCACTTTATTCAGCCTAAACTATGCGGATCTTTTTAAAACATGTTCTTAGCATAAAAAGCGTTGTGCTATACAGGTAACAAAATTTATACGCTGATTTACAAGTGTACAACCGTGTTTAACTTCTATATATTTTGTTCATTTCAAATATATTTTGAAAGATACCGGAACCATATTTCTCTTATCAAATTATTTGTTCTCTCTTTTGACATGTTATTATGTTAAAACTTAAAACCCTTACCAGTTTGGCGTTAGAAGATTTATCTCCTTTCATATCTAATTTCCTTAATAAACTTATTTTCTATGACGATAATACGATCTTAAAAATCCACGCAGTTTAAGAAAATTGCATTTGTTACATTTTGTACCAATAATGTCACTTTAAATTCTTAAACTTTTTTGTTGGTTAAAATATGTACTGTGATACCCGAAATAAAATGGTGGACATTAGTTTGATATGTAGAGAATATTTACTGCAAACTTATTTAATTTAACAAGAGAATTGATTCTTCTTCCGTGACCAGATATATATGAATCTCACCAGACAAAAAAATTGATCGTATGTCGGGAAGAACCAAACTAATTAAAATGCGCATATGTTTTAAGATTGAACTATCAATAGTGCTTAATGGACTTGACGATAAAAAAAAGTTGCAAGTCTAAGTGCATTTTAATCTTTCTGGTATATATGCTTTCCAAGATCTTTACAGTAAAGTAAACAAGTAAGATGTACCAATTTGATGCTATGAAATCGACTAAAAGAATATCATTGTTCTCGCCCACAACCTATATACTTATTTTGTCTTATTGGTCCTGTTCCGATTAGCGTTACTTTAAACATGCATATAAAGGTTCAATAAATTTTGTTGTACTCAACAGCATACATGTAGAGATGTTGGTACATTATCAAAGAAAATTGGCAGGTCTATGATATGGAATGACAAGTTTAGCAGTTATGTCTGGATTATATATGTTGTTATATATTTGATACCCTGTTCTCCAAAAGAGTTGCTTTTAACAAATGGCATCAGTGCATCACATTAACACTATGTTCTCAAGATTTAATTATGAGAGAAAGGAAAGGATATGCAAAGAAACTAAAATTTATTTGTGTTCAGAAGATTTTTTTAATCAAGAGAAAGAAAAAGAAAATAAAGGAAAATATGGGATTTTTGAGATCAAAATCTCCCTCTCACTTTTGGGACGATTCTTCTCTTCCATTCTCTTCTCTTTATTTCTTTTCTTTTCATCTCAAAAATAGGTAATTGATATGTACACATATCAATTTGATTCATACACATAAATACAATTATAAATAGACATTTATGCCCTTATATAGTTTTGAACCCCTATTTTGCCAGAGATGACGTCACTGGCACCTCAGCCACCGGTGGTGAAAAAGAAGAAGAGGGTGTGTCATAATGTTGGTAATGAGGATGTTGCCGGAAAAATGTTGTTGCCGGAGAAAAATGGTGGGAGGGGTGAGAGGAAAAGAGGTGGTGGAGAAAAGAGAAGAGCGAGAAGTTCGGAACCGTGAAAAATTTTGTCGCCGGTGATTGGTCCGGTGGCGAAACCGTCATCGCCGCCACCGGATTTGCCGTTAACTAATCGGAGAAAGAGTGGTGGCAATGCCTAAGGACTTTTTTACTTCTTTTTATCATAAGAAGAAGAATAAGTTCCATAGGGGGAGGAGTGTTGATAGTTTGGGTTCACTTTTGCACCATTCTGAATCGCGGGTGGTTAAACTTCAGCTACCGCCGCAACCATTGCCGTCGTCGTCGTTAATTAGCCACTCCATAGACTAATCATATCTTCCACATGTTCAACGGGTTCAGGTCTAACTTTATTTGAATCAGAAATGTTATACATGTTTAATGATGATGTTTCTAACACTAAAAAAGCTGATTTGACTTCTTTCATATATTTAGTCAGATCATGAATACACAACTTTTTTCTCAACACAACCAGCCATAACCTTTAATTTCCAACCACGACAATCTCTAGAGTAGTAAGAATGCCAAAATTTACCCATCTAAAATTTAGCATTTTGTACTAACTCATAAGATCTCTCAAAACTAATGAGATTTCGACCCACTAAAATAAGACTATTGTTAAGCTTTTGGATGCTCGGTCCATTAAGGACAACAGTGATGCTCATTAACTTGTTAGAAAAGGTCTTAACCGGCTTATCATTTTCTTTGATACTCCTCAAATATTGTAAAGACAACACGAACATGTAACATGGTTCCATATCTTCGAACATGTATCCCACATAGGTTAAAGACATGAATTGTTCTTTGGTTATATACTATCGTGCACAGGTATGTTACATGTTTAGAATAGTACTATGTTTCCGATGTGTAGCTCGAAAACAAGGTTTATATATAAAACTAGAACCTTCTTGTTGATCTTACATCCAAAATTTGTATAACTTCTTAACATTTTATAATATTTAATTTAACTCTTTTTTTCTCAACAAGCACTATAACATTTGATGCACAAACATTGAGTCCACATTCTTACATATCCAAATACTAGCATATATAGATAAGGTCATACTATTTGATCTTTGTTCCGCGATTGTTCTCCTCTCCGAATCACAAGGTGCACAACTAATTGTTATGTTGTTTTATTTTGATTAGTCATGTACGTGTAACTAGATCACTTGATATAAAAAGGCTTTGATAATATTGATTGATTCCGCTCTAGTCTGATTAATAACTATTTAAGTGTTAAATAAAAATACTTGACGTTTATTTGTGCCTCATCCTATGCAATTACCGATCACTATGTTTTTATTCACGTCGCTATTTAATCATCACATATACACACTAACACACAATTAACTATTTGACTTATCTATCTTTTTCATAGGAATCGATCACTATGTTTTTATTGTTCGTGATCAATCAAATTTACACACCATGCATGTAATTGGTTTTCATGTTTGCGGTTTGCCCCATATTCAAATATATTTGCACAATCGTAACATGGAAACGTTTCCATGTGGTAAGCTTTCTGAATATTGGGGTATAATGTATTCTCAGTTTATTTGGTTTACAACTTTTCGAAAGTTAAATTGTCTTCCATGGATCTTGTGTTAATATCATCTATGGCCTTGGTGGGAAAATATGCGGAAAGCAAAAAATAAAAAATGGGTTTGCTGGAAGTTTTAAGAAAGGTCAACAAATGAACTAAATACAAGGGAGGGCATAATAGTCTATTTGCAAATATTTTTATGTGTATCTATCAAAACCATGTTTACATATCAATTTTCAAAAAATAACTTGAGAATATAGCGTAAGAGCGAGTGGTCTATACATGCGGACATGCAATAGCCAGGGTATTTGCATCACATCGATTTACATTAGGTAACACATACAAAAACAGGTATAAATAAGTACTCGTAAGTCGTAACTGTCTTAATTGCATAACAGCCATAACCAAGTTGAAACAGGCTTAACGATCAACCAATGCACATGAGAACACACACACGTAACATGTACGGGGTATATATTAACATTTTCCAAAGTGGTTTCTTAGAGACGAGGAATAGGTTCTACAACCAAGTTACATATTTTAAAGTACAATACGAGATGAATCAAAGAATCAGGACTATAAATATATCACTAAGGGCTCTACTGACATAGAATTATATATCTTTCTGTTGTAACTTACAAAAATGTTCCAAAAAAACACTTTCAGAACTGTGCCCAAAAAAAAGGTAGATAATAATTCTCTAATTTCGTCTTTCTTTTAGTGTACAAACTTCTAAGACTGACTGGCACGTGGTGATTTACTTTTGGGTTTCATGCTGGCTCGTCGAATGACATCCCAAGGCTTCTGAGGTGCAATTACCCCTTGCTGTGTAGCAAAGAATGACTCATACCCAGGTGAATCAAAGGCAAAACCCGTGTGCTTTGACTTTTCCCTTGGGAGGAGGGCAAAGGCGTACCTTCTTTCCTCTTCTGGGGTCAACTGATTTCCGACCTCCAGTAATCCTGCACCAATTGCTTCCGGCTCATGCCTGTGAATTTCTTGAACAATTTGGTAATCGTATGGGTAGAACCATCTTTGAACCCTGAAATCACACAACCACCCATCATAAAGATCACCAAAGCAATAATATGCATGTGACGGTGACAAGTGATCATTTCATTTGTCTTGGTATTTTAAAGACCGAACTGGAGTGTATCTCGGTAACCAAGATTGTTTAAGAGCCTCAGATGCTACAAAGTTTAACATCACTATAGGACTCACATAGCAATCAGCCTCAGTAACTCAGAAGTGCTTAAAAAAGTAATACAATGAAAAAGAGAAATTATTAGAAAGAAAAGCTCACCCTTGGTACAAAAAGTCACCCAGAAGTGCAACAATGGGAACAAGAATGGCTATTAGGTAGAAGTAGGGAGTACTCATTAGTATATAGATGGTGAAGTAAGTCCCCTGAAGTTCAAAAATAACATCATCCATAAGCAATAGTGATCATAAACAAAGTCAGGAAGCTTGAACAGATGCATACCTTATTTACGAATACAATAGAGTATATAAAGATGAATATGAACCACGCAAGAATGCTGCCAACAATACTTATACTGTGCCACCTTGTAACTGTGTTGCACATCATAAGAAGACGCAAATTGACAGTTATCACAAGACATGTGAACGCAGCTGAGCTAACATCCCACAGCCCCAATATCTTTCCAGAGGAGTTTAAACCAGTTGTACTAGAAGCAACCGTAAAGTGATACACGATTACCGACTGATAAACTGACAAGCAGGCTAAAGTTCCCACAACTTTCCAGTTGAAGAAGGCATTGTATATTCCCTCTTTATATAACTGTGGGTACTTCTTCGATAGTGCTGCACTCACGTCCTGCCAAAAGTTAATACACATCAGCTCCTTTGTAACTGAGTGCATTGCAGATAGTATCATAGTTTAGACCAAATAAAGTACCTTGTCAAGCAGTCCAACAATGATGACAGGCAGAGCCGTGAAAATAACATTATACAGAGACTGGAACCAATCATCATAAAACCTTTGACCAGAGTAGCCAGTTTGGAAGGTATACCAAAATTGAGTCAACGTGAAGGTAAGATTCTTGTAAAAGAAGTATGAAACAACCTGCAAGACAAAGATTTTAACGAAAAGTAGGAGATACAAACTAAATATTTCTAAACTGAAGAAAATGAACCTTGCATAATCGAAGATATGACCATCGTCCATGCACAAGAAGTAGATCTGTTAAAAACCGGAATTGAGCAATAGCGAAATCGCTGGCCATAACTGCCTGCATCCCTTCCAAACCACTTATTCCTACACCAACATGAGCTGCTTGAATCATGCCAACATCATTGGCACCATCCCCGATACTTAGAGTAATCTTATTTGCACCTTTTCTCACCAGTCTCGTAACCTGTACATCAGAAACAAAATTATTTTTTTAGTAACATTTTCGACAAGTCCCAAAGAGGATTTACATATACTACAAAATCATGCAATGACCAAAGCGTGTTAATAAATGCATTGGGGTAGTATATATCATGAAACACACAATCTTAGAGATAACTTTTGGTATATAAACATAGAGAAGAATATAGTCAGAAGCCTTACCTGAGCCTTCTGTAAAGGAGAAACACGGCAGCAGACTACTGAAGTGCAACTTAAGCTCAAACTAAGCAATGTAGACCGCAAATTTGGGTCTAAAGCATACATCAAACACTTTCCATCTATCAGAAGGGATAACTTTTGGCCGGATGAGCCATGAATTATACTTTGTGCTTCTTCGTGGCACTTCTGAAGCTCATTCTTCACTGTTTCTCTTGTAAACTGAGCAATCTCCACTTGATCACCCTGGACGAAGATTTTCATTTGAGACTGAATAATGCAAATCACAACTAATCCAATTGAAAATAATGCTAGCTAAAATGGTTTCTTACTCTGCTTTCAACCTCCCTGATTGCATCAGTTTCGGAACTGATAACAAACTGTTTCATGTCATTGTTAATTAACTTGCAAGCTGGAACAATTAACAAGATGAGTGAATGTTTAATAAATGACATTGCATAGAAGCGTAATGATATAAAGTATAAACAATTATAAAAGAGAGAACCACACCATAAGCTATATTTATTGCAGTTTCCAGTTTGTCCCCTGTAAGCACCCAAATCTTAATTCCAGCTTTAGAAAGAGTTTCTATACAGGATGGTACTCCTTCTTGAAGCTTATCTTCTATAGCGGTGCATCCAATCAAAGTCAAATCCTTCTCTATCAGTTCTGCCACCTGTTTCAAGTTCCAAGGCGTTTTTAAACAGAGATATATATTTGATTACAATCATGAAATTTCCTGGATGTTTCATTCAAATAAGTAAAAATCATTTATCAATGACGATTACCTCATCCAATTTTCTTTCACGGTCTCGTAAAGAAGATTTTGCCTGGATATATTTTTCATTCCAACTTTCGTACATGTCTGGACTTAAATCCTTGTAGGCCAAGCAAAGAGTTCTCAACCCAGCTTCTCCATATTGCTCCAACTGTTCCCTGCTAATTTTCTTTAATTCGTCATTTCCACTAGCCAATCTCTCATAAATTACAGTATCAGCTCCCTGCCAAAGACAGATTCTTTATTAGAGCCAGTCTTATAAACTTGATAGGGAGTATAAGAAAGGTTTACTGGAGGAATTACCTTGCAGTACAATACAAGCCTTCCATCTCCGTAACGACATACAACAGACTGACGTTTCCTTGTACTATAAAAAGCAAGACAGCTTGTGTATAAGTAAAGTACATATTAACATAAAAGTTTTTGAAAAAGAAGGGACAGCAAAAAAGACATTTACCTGTTAAACTCAAGGATGTTCAATATTTCATATTTGAAATCTTGAACTTTCCCCATTTTCTCAACATGTGATTCACGAACATAGATCATGGTAGGTGTACGCCTGAAAGAATTGACGTCTATACATTAATAAAAAGGCATAAAATAAAACTTACCTTGTCAAATACACAAGGTTTTATATTTGACCGCACATATATATACCTGTAGAAAAAGAAGCCAAAGTTCTTCGCTGCAGTAACTAAAGCAGCCTCATCTGGAGATGCAGCTTGATATCGAAGTTTTTCTGGGGTTTCTTCACCTTCGGGGAGAACCGTATGGCATATAGCAAGGCATCTGAAAAATTCCTGAACAAAGAAATAATAACTTTTACTAAAATGAGCACATATGGAATCCCCATGCTTGTCGATCATGAGATCAACCTGTGCCTACCACAGATGGTACATGGTTTTGAGGTACCATCAGTTGCTAGGATAATATGAATATACATAAAACATAAATATAAGCGAAATGTGACATGAGACAGTGTTGTTGACAACTCCAATTTTATGCTGCTGCATTGCAGAACTCGTGTAATGTTCATAACAATGGACTCTTGTCAAAACTATATATTATTGCAGCTCCACCAAGCAAAAGAAAAAACCGATTCATGAATGCTTAACATTACTAACTTTCATGTACTATAAATAAGTTATTGTATGAAAAAATCCAGGCAACGCGTTGCTAAGATGATAAATTACCTTGCACATATCCGGATTAGGTTCATTCCTCCAAGCACCATGCATGAGCCTGTCATCATTAAAATTGAAACCCTTTTCACGCGCTGTATGAGATGGTTTCTGCACCTGTAAAATTTGTAATAGCATAATCTATATTTGGCAGAGCAAGTAACATATTTCCAGTTATAACAGATGAACATACCTCCCTAACATTAACACCACTCCTTTTTGCTGCTCCCAATTCTATTTCAGTAACACCAGTTCCATACATCTCCCCACCAATTGAACATTTGAAAAACTCCATTAAATTTCTTGTCAGAGTTCCAGTTTTATCAGAAAAAATATACTCCACCTGTCACAAAAGAGTAGAGATAATTGTTTCAGTGTTACAGTCCCATGACACATTATGTAACACTTAAAAAGAAAATATAACTAGGAACTCATTACCTGTCCAAGTTCCTCATTCAGATTTGAAGTACGTGCTAACGCAGGTGTATTGGTCTCACTATGGTACATGCGCAAGTCATTGTTTATGAACTTAGTTGACTGGATAAATTTGATCATCTGAAAATCAGAAACAATAAAACTAATTAAAAAAAGTCATCTAAATCAAGCAATGCTGCAAACTTAGCTTACATAGTTCATGAAGATACCTCGATAGAAACATATAGAGAAATTGGAATAATCGGTGAATACAGAGTGATAAGGGTAAAGATGCTTAGAATAAAGACCTGTAAGACAAATACCAAAATCAATAGTCGTAAAGACAGAAATAGAAACAACAGTACACATCAACAAGCAAAACAACTACCACAAATCTACTGCTCGGATTGAACTGTTGAGAGTCCCCATCAATCCAGAGCATCAAGTAGTAATACTTGTTATTTACAAATACAGCACTGCAAGGATTTATTTATTAGACCATTACAGCATGATGAAAACTCCAAGTAATAACAATAGTATATGAAGAACATGCTACGTAGTCACTTACCTGCCTATGGCCCCAATCAAACACATGGAAAGAAGAACACCAAAAAGTGTGGCTATCACTTTATCAAGTTTTCGTTCTAGTGTGCTCCTTTTGGAAGGAACATTCATGGAATTCATCATTACCTGTCGTTCATTACGTATACAAATAAATCAACTATAATTATAGATGCATTTTGAAGAATATGATGACCATCACACGCAGCAGAATACAGAGAACAACTTAAATAGGTGTATGAGGTGCAGGATTGATATTAAAAGATTCATACATACTAACTATCAACAGTACAAACAACACCTCAGATACGAAGCAGAGCCATGCCAGATGAACGCGGGCACTTGGGTCAAGGGGCCACACTGAGCCCCTGATTGTATGAAGGTATGAAATGGATGTAATAAACGAATTTCAACCAGGCAAAAACTAAAATACCTTAGTCTCGTGTCCAGTGAATACTACAGCCCCAACAATGTACTCTGTATTACGCAGACTGCATCCCTGAAATGCATTTATGGCAATATTAGATTGATTTAGGATCAAATGAGAAGAAAACTTAAAATGAGAAGGATGAAAAATAACGAAAACGACAAATTAGAGATGCATCGACTTGAATTAGATGCATCCTTAATCTTTTAGATGCACCCTAATATATTTTCTAGCAAAAAATTAGATGCAAATACATATATTAGATGCATTTCATCAAGTTAGGCGGAACCTATGTATTTTTCGTCCCCTGCGGATCAAATTTGTTGCTAGTACTACTTTGCGTCGTTTTAACTTCAAGATCACTTTCAAAACTAATTAGGATGCAGCTAAATGAATAGAGATGCATCTAATTCAAGTCGGCGCATCTAAAATGTGAGGTTATAGTTATTTATCATTCTTCTCATTTTAAGTTTTCTTCTCACTGGATCCCTACCCATATTAGATTAGCTAAACCCCTGATAGAGATTATTACAGAATATACATACAAAACCTGTAGCCAAGTAAAAAAAAAAAAAAAAAAAAAAAAAAAAAAGAATATACATACAAAACCTGTAGCCAAGTAAAAAAAAAAAAAAAAAAAAAAAAAAAAAAAAAAAAAAAAAAAAAAAAAAAAAGAACAAGAACAAGAAAATGGCAACACTTATTGCTCAAAAGAAATTTAGGTCCTTCACTCATGAGGGTGAATGAACAAGAATGCCTGTCCATGTGATTCATATGAATATTTTAAATATATATAATAATCACATGAAACAAGAAACCAGTCACTATTTTACTTTTTTATCAGCATATGATGATAGTTATCTAATGTTTTATAGCTAAAATATCGGTGGAAGTTGTTATACTTGAGAGCCAGATGAATTTTGGAAATCAATAAAGATAACTAGGATAAAAGGAAAATAAATAAGTTGATACGTAAAAGCGCAGCAGGTTACTAAGATATACTAGAGCCACATAAGGGAGAGGGAAACCTGAAACAACTCTATCTATGGTAAAGTAAAGAAACCGTCAAATCTTACCCGTAACAAAATTTGGTTTGGACCGATTGGTACAGTTTGCTTTTGAAGAATCAAATTTCCGGTGAAGGTATAGAGTGAATTGTTTGGTTGTTCACATTGTATTTCACCTGCAACCAGTAAAAATATCAGCATCATTATAAGTAATAACAAATTGAAAAATGAAATAAACTATATGTGGTTGTGTGTCAGAGTAAAATGAGAGCTTGCAATCAGCTAAACGGCATGTTAAAAAGAGACACATATGTTAGATGTAACTGTGATACCATGATAAGGTTTGGGGTCCAAATAATATCAATATTAAGAAGGGAAAATCCTGAAAACATAGATAGTCAAACAGGTCTCTAGTCTAACTAAACAGACAAACACAAAAAATAACATTACACTGACGCATCTAAGCTATACAATGCAGCAATACATAAACAAATTAGATTAAACACTAATCCTTGTTTAAGACTCATCCACCTCTGTCAACAGAAGGCAAAGGTGTAAGAATGTCATGAAAAACCAAGCCTACTCACCGCCACCAAGAATAATTTAGAATGGCAAATGACTGCATACAGATGCACAGAGACTCCAAGCAATTAGTACAGTAAAAATATAACAGGCGAAATAGATATGCACAAAAGATCGGCAGAAGAAAAGACAGAAATGGCTATATCAGCATAGCAATTGTTCAAACTATCTGAAGTTAAATAAACTGTCAACATCAAAGGGTGTTCAAAATAAAGAACCACATGCTATAACATCTATGCATGACACTTTTAACCCTAAACACAACGAGATCCGTTTTCATTATCATGAGGCAGAAAGATCAGACAGTCTAATTATATCAATGCATTAATTACGAAAGACATCAACACAGATGGATCAAAACATAAACACATTGGATGCCAAGAACATAAAATATTAACCTTTAAACTCAGAGGCTTTCTCAGGAGTAACGTAATCCCATGTCTTTTCCAAAGCTTTCCTGATTTTGAGATTTGTTTCACCATCCAGATTTGCAGTCTGATAAGTAAAGAACGAGGACATTACAAAATTACAATATAATAAAAGCTAATAAACTTAATAAATCATATTTCTCTTATTATAAAGCAGACATGTGGTTAGATGATGCAGACAAAACACTACATGGAAGAGATAAACAGCATTTAAATTGAGAAGTGTACAAGTAGAAATGCAAGCTTAGGTAACAAATAAGATACACAAACTCAAACATAACACGTCTACATTTTAAATACAATGTACAAGAATCAGACATGCACATCCAAATCAAGTCAAACTTTCAGCAAATTTTTACAATCAACAAAATTAATCAACTATGCCATTGTTCACTGCAGAACTGAACTTACAAAAGATGGAACACATATGCTACCATTCATCCTGCTACATATACGACGGTTGCTCTCTTTAAATGTAAAATGTAAGAACATCGAAAAAAATTATCTTTGTAGTGTTTGTTTTGCTACAACTAGTAAATTTTGGCACAGCTAAATTATTACGAGTATTTCCTACCTAGCAAACCCTTAAATTCATGGTTCCTACTCCACCAGAATCACACTCTATCTCAAAGGTCTAATATGTAATAATGTAAACAGCCAAGTTTGTCTTAAGGTATATACGAACACTTCAAATCTCCTTTAAGAATAAACTCAGACAAGCTAAAAAATTAAAGTACTTAAATGAAAGCAATAGAAACCTCGGTATAGCAAACACCATCAGGGTTTGTACTTGCAAGAAGTAGCAAATCAGCTGGAAAAAACGCGTCCTGCCTCACCTGTAGCAAGATGAACATTCAGATTTGCATCAAATTCAAAAAAAGAGTGTGAGCTATAACATTACCAGTTATTAAGAATATGCAAGTGGGTTGTGTAGTTCAATATTTCTTGTCTAACTGTTCAGTCTCAATATTAGAAATTACAACATGATTCTTTGCAGAGGTTCAGTTTTCCCAAGCAAAGTGATCTTTTGGTTGAGTATTGTAATGAAATAGTCTAGGAATTTATTTATTTATTTATTTATTATTTATTTTTATTTTTATTTTATTTTTTTGTACCATGCTTTACTAGAATAAAACTACACTTTGTCCCTACTCCTTATAAGTTAAAGAATTCGTAGGCAAAACTTTTCAGGGTCGGTCGTAAATTTCACATCAAATGTCAACTAACCACAAAATTAAACACGATATATAAGGAAACATAGATTCTAGCATACTCACTCTAACAACATCCCCAACTTGAAGCTTCTTCCAAGGAATGGCTACCCATCTTTGCTCTTGCAGCACCTCAACCGAAGAATTGTTTATCGTCATATCGTTTTGGAGGCGTTTCTGTTAAAATAAGAGTTTCATTGTAAAAGTTATATAGCAGATAATAAATAGTTCATTGATCACGTAACACACCGCTAAAACCATTATTGGTAGATACAATTAAACAAAACCAGTCTTGAAATTTGATATTGCTCACCCAATCCTCAAATGCTTCTTTGACAAGCGAGACGAAAAGCACAAGACTTAGCGGGATGACGTTTGTGATTGGGCTAACAGGACTGCACAAAAAGAACTATTATAGTCAACGCTTGCATCAATAGAAGCAAGTCAAATAAATTTGTGAAAAAGTGAAAGTGGGTCCAGGATGCAGGACAAACTGAGCAATTTGGCGAATCAAAGGAAACGTATGTGGTAAATTGCAACAATTACTTAATAAAACCACGCACCCACAGCTTAGAACATCCAATATAGATACAATTTGTATTATGAAAGAGAATGACACAACAAGCTATGGGCTTTGAAGTCTTGAAAAGCTAGTATAAATAGATAAGAAAATACTCCTATGTCGGATTACCCCTTTGTCCACAATCAGTAACTGTAAGAAAGTCGATAGCCTTAACCATCCGCCTAGTTTGTCATTAGTTAATGGTATTTTTAGTTATTTGACTGATAGTATCGCTTATGTTGTGTACTAAAACATTTTTAAGCGAGTTACCCAGAATAAAGCATATATAATTATGTGTGGATATAACATTAGCACTAAGGGTGAGCAATCCGACTGGATCGACCAGACCGACCGAAGGACCAACGGTCCGGTCTCGGTATGGGGTTTTTCATTATTTTGGTCTCGGTCCGGACCGGTACGGTCCGGCTTACAAACCGGACATTTAGCCTATTTGGACCGGACCAGACCGAGACCGGACTGACCACATTCGGTCCGGTCCGGTCTAGGGTTTTTGCCTAACTCGGTCTCGGTCCGGTCCGGTTTCTAGACTGTGAGCACCCTTAATTAGCACGGGAGGTAAAGATGAGAAAGCACAATAATACCTGACAGGTGTAAAGGATAGACAAGAGATGGTAAGAAAGTAGAGGTTAGCCACGCGCCTAAACTGTCAATTATAAAAACTATATATCAGTAACATACAAGGTTGGTTGTTGAGATTAACCAGTTAAGTTGAACAAAGGTGGTAAAATCAAACGGCATAAGTAAAGAAAAAGGAACCCAATGCCTAAAAAAGCAATCATGTGAAAAACTTAAACATATATATTCCGAAATGAGAAATATTGTGATCTGGGAAAATTCATATGTGTTTGTTCCTAAGCAGAAAGTGATAAGAATAATAAGAAAAATACCTGCTCGTAAAGGCCCTTGGGTAGAAAGGTAGCAACATTGTACTTGGTGGTTGATACGCTATTTCCCTGGAAACATAATAATAATAAGATGTATGGTTTAATTTAACTTAATTTAACTTAATAAAAGTAAAAATGCATAAAAAAAGCAAGTGATTGTAAATAACTGAACTGGATAGATCTGAATTGGTAGTTGAATAGTAATTTATAAAAAAGTAAAGAGACCTTGAACTTAGCGAGATGATTAGCTTCACGATCGTTGCAGAAGACAGTGCGATGACCAGGTGCCTGTGGTTGAACACGACCAAGTCTAATTGAACTACTAGTATTACCATTATTAGATGATGAGATGCTCCGATCAAGGACCAAAGGCTCTCCCTGTCGCCCACGACTACTATTCATTATTTCTAATTACTCCAATTGATCAATCAAAGTTCAATCTTCTTCAACTCATAATAATACTAGTTCAAACTAATAATAATAATTTTATTCTCCAAATGATTTTATTTTATAATTATGTCACCCCCACACAAAGACGAGACCCGATCTCCTTGTGGTGGTGGTTTATCACTAAACGCTGTCGTTTCGTTTCTTCCTCGAAACTCCACTTTCACGCGTATATATACTTGTGCTTTGTTGGTTTTACCGTTCACCAGTTTTAACCCCCACCAGTTTCACTACACTAACTATTTTTTTATTTATTTTCTCTTTATTAATCCTATCTAATTGCTCTCGCGTAAAAATTTCAAGTATACAACAAAATATAATCAAACAACTTTAAAGCTTTTAGATAACAAAAAATGATGTTGTCAAAAAAAGAAAATCTTAATACACAATATACGTCTAAACTTGAATAATACTAATAAGATGATTAAAAACAAGAAATTTGTTAAAGTTGTATCAAACTAAATCACCACTATAATGAAAGGTTAACTACCATTACGCGTTAATAAGATGATTAAAAACAAGAAACTTATTAAAGTTGTATCAAACTAAATAAGCACTATAATGGAAGGTTAACTACCATTGCACGTTATTAATCACATAAAACTTTTTGGTATGTGGCATTTGAGGTGTAAATTCTTTCTTCACTTGACAAAGCAACGTAAAAAAGTTTCATGAGAGAATACATAGTGGGATAAATAAACACAAACATCTTGTTTGACCTGAGATTTGTTGATAGTCGTTGCAAAATTAAATCGTACATGAAACTGTTTTTTTAGCTTGTTAAATCAACTAATAATAAGCTCGTAAGCCAAAAATGATTACACTGTTGATTTAGAATTCCACTAGATAGACCGCAAGTCAATTATAAACGTCCGAGTTGTATCATAAGGCATCCATCATATCACATTAGTTAATAAAATATTTTTACAATATAGTGTACATAATACACACACAAAAATGTGGAAAGATGCAAACCTCGAATTATAAACGTCCGAGTTGTATTCAACTAGGCAAACAAGCAAAGGCAATTGATTTAAAAACCATGTAGGTTTTGGTATGGTGGAATGTGGATGGTGGTCGCTTGAGTATGACGACAATACCCACTTTTTTGCCATATTGATGATTCAAACCAAGTGTGTTATCGACGTCTGTTAAAAAACTATATAAACTATTATTAACTTAATAGGCAAGTTGGCCCATGCGATCCACTCTATTGTAATATAATTTTTTGTTAATAAATTTGGTCGCTTGGCGAGTTGCTAGAACGTCGAGTTACTATATTGTGTGAGATTATTTATTAAGGTTGTAAAAGAGCTTTAAATCTGTAAAATTCGCATTTGTTACGTGAAACTTAACTTAATAAAGTTTTAAATTTTTAGTACTCATATTTGTTGCATGAAACTCAAATTTTCTTAAAGTTATTTGTTGCAAGAACTTCATATTTTAACATATTTAAGTAATAAATCATAATAAAATATTAAATATTTAGTAGTCACACTTAATAAATGAATCTAAAATTTATTTTATAGATTATATTATTATATACTATAGATGTTTTCTATAAAGTAAATCTTCGCTATTAAGTTAGTTTGATTTCCACATCCATTTTGTAGAAAGAACATTAGTTATGTGACGACCTTATTTTGGGAAAGATAAACACCTCAAACTTCTTTTTTAAACTCTAATGCAAAGTTCTCTAAAAAAATCATTTTTTTTTTTTTTTCATATGTGTTGTTTTGTAATATTTTAATCTTTTTTGCTCCAAAGCACTTCTTTTCAGATCAATCCAGGCGGAAGAAATTGTCATGTAGAGATTTCATATGAAAATAAAGCATAACAAGCATTTAAAACATTTTAACTCGATCTTTTGTCGCTTGTGGCAGGGGTGGAATTTCTTTTTATTCTTTATTATTCCTTTACCAACGACGAGCTTATCATGTCTCTCGAACACCATGACTAAAAATGGAGAGCAATCACGATTTTTCTAATTCAAAAATAGATCAAATAAAAATGAAATATATAATAAAAAAAGACAATCACAAAACCATTAGAGACCTCGGTATAACAAAAACCGTCAGGGTTTATACTTGCAAAGAGTAGCAAATCAGCTGGAAAAAACGCATCTTGCCTCACTTGTAGCAAGATGAACATTCAGAGATTGTTCATAAGACACAAGATAGTTTCAGATAAAACGTGCATCCAAAATTGTTCAAGATCCATGGTTGAAGAAATAATGAAGCAATAAAAACAATGAGTTCCCCAACTTAAGATTGTTCAAATGCTTACATTTAGGTGAGCTTTGAGGAAAGTTATAGCAAAAATGGGATTCAATTATTTACTTGATCTCAAAATATAAAGTATTCCAGAAAAGATAGTGCTTTTAGTTATTTAGAATTTTGACGAATAAACGATAAGCATCAAACATTGTGTAACAACCGTGAAATTTGGGGGCATTATTTTACTATTTATATTTATCTATTATCCTGTTTTAAGTAAATTTACGTTTACCGAGAGAGTTCCCGCGTACGTCGTAACATGTAAAATTAATTCAACCAACACTAAATTATGTCCAATCTACACTTTTTAATTTTTTATGCACTTTTGGTTCCTTACAATCCTATGTTAAAAGTCATAGTTTACTTTTTTCAATTTTACATAAACCTTGCACCATTTACGTTTTACACAATTTAAATCGACGTTTTTAGGTTTTAACTACGTTTAAACCCTTCTGTTAGTCATCATCATCATCATCATCTTACTAATCCTTTTTTCAATTAGCTTGAAAAGTGTTCACAAGTTCCAACATGAACTACGTTTCAAGCAACAAATCTTCCAACAAGAAATCATGCCCAGTAAAGTTGGCCAACACCGGCCGGGACCCAAAACCAACCAAAAAGTGAAGAACCCACAAGGATCCAAGAAAAGAAACGGAGAAAAGAACCCAGGGGTAAACAAGAAGATAAGAAGAAGGCAGAGAAGTGATCGGCCGATTGTTCTTGGTGACGTCACCCATGCATCTGTTTCTGTTATCGTGCTTTTTGTTTGTTAAGCTTTTAGACTTTAGTCTTTTGATTTACTAGTAGCTGATTTTGGATATTATCGTGAGATTGATCGATTTGTGACTTATGGGGATTATAGTTTGATGTTAATGATAGATGTGGTGATCGAGATGATTTACATATTTTTCTGCTCATTCAATGTGGTGAAATGATAACATCATTTCCTATCACGCTTAAGTCTAGGTTGCGATCTTTGTTCAAGAACCTTCCATTAGAATCTTCAAAAGATTCGTTGTATGTACTTTGACATTATATGTGTCAAATTTTAATCTATCTGTTATAGATTCTATGATTAAAACATTTATGTATTTCTTTAAATCTTTCAAGAAACATTTCACAAGTCTAAGATACGATATTAATTTGGAATTCCTTTTCCTAATATGTCAACAACATTTGAGATTTAAGAATACTACTAGCATTTGTGTTACTAGTTTCCTTTATAAGGTATTTGCATATTATGTCAACAAATATAAGGTATTCTTTCTCTTATCCTTATGACTAACGACATCGTTGTCCGGTTCTACAACACTCTCACCAATGACGGGAGCACTCGAACCAACACCGTCTCTATCACCAAATATCTGGTCAATATCATCATACGCACGGTCAGGAGAAATAGCAGGAGCAATTGGATGAAGAGGGACGAGCCTTCTAACAGCAACGTCCAAAACTTTGGACTCCCCGTCATGAAGGGGCCTTCCACGGACCTCTACCTAGCAAGGATCCTTCAATCGAAATAAATCCAAGGTATCTAGCACTGCATAGAAAACAACCAGCAACAGGGGAACATAAAACACACACACACACACACACACACACAAGCAACAACAAGAAGAAGGAAAACACACAATTACCTTTGCCCTAGTAAACATAAAGAGGATAAGTATCCTCGCTCAAAGAATAATACCGGCTCAGACCAACCCAGCAAATGAAGGGTTCCGGAAACCTCAAGAACGGAGTCTTGTTAGTAACGAGGGTATCAATATCCGCAGCACTGTACTCATCAGTAGGGGTGTGCACGGTTCGGTTTGGGTCGGTTTTTGGCTAAAACCAAAACCGAACCGAAATGTTTGGTTTTTATAGAACCCAAAACCGAAACCGTTCAGTTTTTGGCGGTTCAGTTTCTTATCGGTTTCGGTTTCTAACCGTTGGGCATGAAAAATTTATAACAACAAACTTGTATTACATAAAAAAAGTTGGTTATTCTTATTTTTATTTTTTTGTTGTCAATCTAAGCATAATAATGTTTATTCATAATTCTATAATTACACGCATATAGACATATAGATGAGACACACACATGCACGTGAACATACACATAGTATGATTATCGTCATATATTTATTGATATACTCTCAAGTAAAAATACGACACGACAAACACGCATATAAACATAAATGTCAAGATAAATATATTATAAATCTACCCAGAAAATGAATATGAATTTATAAATTTAGTTTATTTAGTTATTTATTCATATTATATTAATTATATATTATTATATAATAAAATCGGTTCGATTCGGTTTTTACGGTTCGGTTTTTGGACGAAAACCGAAACCGAACCGTATTTTTTGGTTTTTAAAAAATTAAAAACCAAACCATCGGTTTTTAGTTTCGGTCGGTTTTTTCGGTTCTCGGTTCGGTTTCAGTTTTTTCGGTTTTGTTTGCTCACCCCTACTCATCAGAATAAGGAGCCCTATCCCTTGGCACACCGGCCCTAGAATAAAAATCGCATAAGAAAGGACATGAAAACCTGTCAACCCAAAAGAATTGGTCCTGCCAATCCCTCAATGAGTCCCCAGCCTTCGTATAACATGCGTCCCCGGGACGTTTAGCAAAAGTCAACCAACCATTCCTCTTCATCTTTGGGTAAGGAACAGCACAACCGCTGGTTCAATCGCATATACACGACAAAGGATCTCAAAATGTGAGACCCTAGCCGCCCCAAGCGGATGAAGCTGTGATATATGAATGTTGTAATACTCTAGAATGCTGACAAAAAACATTGTCAACGGCAAGCGATACTGGGCATGATCAAACAAACTGGTATAAACACCTACCTTCCCCTCCGGTGCGTGGCGGATAAGATCACCATCATTTGGACGAACCGGTCATACCTCGGCCGGAACATAACAATTTCCCAAAATTGCATCAAAGTTACGCTGGGAAAGGTTGCACTTAGAATCCAAAAATTCAACCATGGCAACTCTTCAAGAAACACATAAGATACAGAAAGAAAAGGCAAAAAAAAAAAAAAAAAAAAAAAAAAAACGGAAGCACTTCTAATACCGATAGGGTAAAACAAAAAAGTGAAAACAAAAATGAAATAAGGTTTATACCCGCAGTACATCTATCCCAAAGATAAGCCAGAGAAACGCCGCGTGTCAAGGGAAACTCTGATTAATGGATGAGATCAAAAGTAAAAAGATATAGATGACAACTAAGTCGCAACACAGGTGGTTTAAAAACGGTCAAATTCCCCCACGACTAAGGACATGGCTGCGGACAAACCACGAGTTAGAGCAGACCGGGCATCAAAATAGTCTAGAAACATTCATCGCATGCTACAAAAGCACGTGAGCAATAAATGCACTAGATTGGGGGAATTGATGATGTATAGTACGGATAACAGGCTTCCTGGGTCTGGACTATCCCGAATGAACTGGGCTCCGGCCCTACAAGAAAAACGGGCTCCGGCCCAACGAGCCAATAAAGCCAGACATGGCTAAAGCCCATGCCACAAGCATGGCACGATTGGGACAAACAAAGGATATATATGATGAGGCGAAAAATGATCCGTTTTTAGGGGGTCATTTAAGCCCGGAATTGATTTTTATTTGATCAAATATTGCCCTAAATCGTTCCTTTTGTGATTTTAGGTACTTTTGGAGTGAATTATGGAAAAGGAAGCATTTTGGACATTTTTTGAGCATAAAAGTGAATAAAACGGCAAAGTCTTAATTTTCCTTGCTGGGAACAGTACCTGACGGCGTCACAAGTTTCTACATGACGGCGTCAAGAGGAAAAACAAGAGGTGAAGAGTATGGAGTCCATGACGGTCCAGAACACTTTTGCACTAGGGCGTGACGGCGTCACCATTGGCCGTCATGACCCCTTAACACGTGACGGCCCAGAGGATAAATGCTCTTGACGGCGTCAGATCTGGATCTAGGCAATCCGATTTTATTATGGGCGGCGGGTTGACGGCGTCAGAATTTTCTTCTTGACACCGTCACCTTAGAAAATCTATATATAGTCTTTGTAATTTGCATTCAAAAGGGAGGAAAATATTAGGGACGACTTGAATAAACCCTAGCTCGACTTTTACAGTATTTTCAAGGGTTTTCACCCCTTGAAACCTTTCATGTTCAATTAAGATAAGTATCCTTTCAATTCATTCAATATGTCTATGTGTTGTTTGAATATATCTTACGCTTGTCTTGATTTTAACATGCTAGGCTAGATCTCTTGTGTGTTTGCTTAGATGTAATGAAACCTATATGTTGATTATGGGTTGATTGCTTGTTTATAGTTGTTACGGATGAATGATTTCGATGTTAGGGTTAAGAAAACTGACAGACTTCCATTGTGTAACTTGCTTGAACGTCTTTAAAAACATGAACCAATGCGTACTAGGTTTTTAGGGTTGTATTTAATGCATGAGCGAATTCTAGTGATCCCATGTTAGGAGCTTCTTGCAGGCTCGACATAGGAGTGAAGTAGGAGCTTATAGAGATGGGGAAGTACGTACGCCACCCCACGATTGGTATTAAGGAATATAACCCGTCATCCACGCAACTGTAACAAAACTATCAACCTGTATAAGATATCTAGGGAGTAATGAAATCTAAGTAAACACAATTTTTCCATTTATTGTTCACACCACTAGTTTAATTAGCTTAATTTACAT
The DNA here is from genome assembly GCA_030686995.1 of Artemisia argyi. Classification (NCBI taxonomy): domain Eukaryota; kingdom Viridiplantae; phylum Streptophyta; class Magnoliopsida; order Asterales; family Asteraceae; genus Artemisia; species Artemisia argyi. Next base: position 79,143,523 of record CM060699.1, read on the forward strand.
TTTTGTTATTTTATTTTGATTGCATCTTAGTTATTGGGTTAGTTGATTAGCAACTAATTCCGCCCACTCTTCCAAAACCCGAGATTTTACTTGCTTTCATAAAATATAAAAATACAAAAAAGAATCATCCCTCACCTCTAGACCTAGTTATTAGGCTTTCTAATCCTAGCGACACTATTCCTGAGTTGAACGATCAATCCCCCGGTACTTGTCACTATACTATACTACAACAATCAGGTACACTGCCTGGTGGGGGTTGTAAGCTTCTCGAGATCCCTCGAGAGGTGAAGCCTGGTGCAATTCCTACGCATCAAGTTTTTGGCGCCGCTGCCGGGGAATAGTTATTGTCTAGGTTAGAATTTCTTTTTATTAGGTCTACTTGCTAGATTCCTTTCTAGTAAGATTTTATTTTTATTTTTAGGTTTTCTTTAGTCTATCTTTTTCTTCGTGCCCTTGTCAGTAAATTAAATTCATTGACTATTCCGTTGACCATTATGGAAAACGCGAATCCACCCCTTTCCCCTAGAGAAGTGGATTTGTTGCGTGAACAGATTGAGAATGAGATTAGGGAACTTAGGGAGCTTAATAGGTTGATTAATGTTGAGCTCGACCATGCATTTAGTGACCTAGCGACCGCCTTGTATTCGAATAAGGACCTAGGAACTAAAGATTTCGAGGATGTTGTTGAGGAACTTGAAGAAGGGGAAATAGATCCGAAGCTAGATGACTATTTCAATCTGTACCCCACTAAGGAGGAGATCGCATACTATAATAACCTTATTGATAATCTTCGACCTCCTTTCACTAAAATTGAGCCTAAGATAAAAAGAGGCGATCCTAAGAATGCTAAGATACCATGTATGATTGGGTATAAACACATTGACAATGCTTACATTGATTTTAAATCCCCAATCAACATTATGTCCTCAAGTGTCTATAATGATATTGTGAAAACAAGACTTGGACCTAGAAGAGACCCCAAATACCCCGGTAGAGTTTGTAACTTTGTCGGGAGAATTAAAGGTCTACATGTCTTTGTTGGAAATTTTACTTATATCACTGACTTTATGGTTGTTGAAGATCTTGCTAATGTTATTGATTGCCGCTTATCCCATGTTGTGTTTCGTAAACCATTTGTTGAAGAGTCCAAGTTAGAATATGATGAGGTAGAAGGGACAATCCAATTTGCTAGTAACACCGATAGGATCACTTATAGGATGCCTATTAGGATGGTTGTTGAAGATCTTGCTAATGTTATTGATTGCCGCTTATCCCATGTTATGTTTGGTAAACCATTTGTTGAAGAGTCCAAGTTAGAATATGATGAGGTAGAAGGGACAATCCAATTTGCTAGTAACACCGATAGGATCACTTATAGGATGCCTAATAGGATGAAAGAATTTCGTTTTGTGCCTCGATTTGACATAGATAACATTGGTGCTTTCGAGGACATCAATGAAGAGGATAAGAAAAAGGGCATGGACTATGTATGGGAGAAGAAGAGCCTTTTCTATAATGATTGCTTGACTCTAGGACCAAAATATAGAGTTGATAAGGAATTTGCCAATAGAATCATATGAGCAATTAAGCAAAAGGTGTTTGGTCTCTACAAAGAACATTTACAATCGGTAGAAAGTGAGACCAAGGATGAGGTCACGTAATATCCCATGACCTTGAGTCTAGCTATAAGACTCGTAAATAAAGAAAAGCGCTTCTTGGGAGGCAACTCATGCTTTGTGTGATTTTTATTTGTTTCCGTATGCATGCTTTATTTTTTATTGTTGGTAGATCATGTTTCAAAACTAAAATGGTGAAAATACTTTATTTTGTCGTTTGACTTTGTCTTAACTTCATCCAAAGGTATTTCGCAAAAGATAAGTGTAAAGGGAAACCCCAAATATGTTTTTAAGAAACAAAATTGATCATGATTCTCCACAATATTAAATAGACATGTATATTCGTATTTGTTAGAGTCAAATGCTTGTATCGAGTCATAATGATGTTTTGCAGGATTTTCCAGGAAGTAGGACATAAGTTTTCCAGAAATTTTCCGAAAACTTAACGTAAAGATTTCTGCAGGTCTCTTCTGACGGCGTCAGGAAGAAATTCCTGACGGCGTCATGTGTAAAATTCTGGAAATTTTGCTAGTTTTGTTTTTCTAACGAAGTCTTAAAGTTTTTGTTAATTCTTTACTTTTATAAACTCGAGGAAATCTGCAAACATTCATTCCACAAACATTATATCTTACTTTGTTTTCTATGATTTATTAGTATATATAGATTGCCGCCGATTTTACGCGAGGTTGCCTTGTTTGTTTTCTCAGGTTTAACAGGTTATATATGACAAAAAGATGATTTATATTCTGGAAGGGAAGCTTTGATTGCTCATTTTATTGGAGGAAAATCTAACCTTGTTACCACACTATCCACACCGAGCGAATCAGGGGATATTTGATTTTATTCTTTTACCTATTTCACTTTTACATTCTTTAATTGAACATTGGGGACAATGTTCATCCTAAGTGTAAGGGGAGGGTAAATGATGATACCTTATAGGATACAATTGCACTTGAGTTTGTTTGTTTGATGGTAGATGTGTAATAAAACTAAGAGAAATACTTGTTAGTGTAATTTTAGCGCCAAATTTAAAATTTTTTACAACATTTAGGAGTGAAGCCTTACCAAGCGTCTCATGGATAGGAGATTGTATGACTAGCACAAAACCGTACCATTCAGAAAAATTTTCCACCCAAATATGTGAGGTTCGCCTTTAGATTTGATAGGAAATGCATTTACTATTAGTGCTTATGAGTGTACCGGTAGCATTTAGATTCTAGAACTTGCGTTATTGATGCATTCCGAGACCGCTAGTGAGACTACATTCGTGTAGTAGGATTTACTACATGATAAGAGGCATTAGGATCACCCTTGTGTTAAACCCGTATCATAATTACTTGACCATTTAAGTCATATTACTTGGCTAGTAAAGTCAACTAATTTTTCCCACACCTTAGCGTTGTACTCATTTTTAGTACACGAAACCCCTAGTACACCCCTCCGAGCCTATCTTTTCGTTTCTAACTTTAAGCATCTTACTTAAAGGAAGAATTTGTTACACCCCACTTAAATATACACCCAAATCGCCTTAGCCTTCCGTGTATGCACTCATTTTTGGTGCATTATTGTTATTTGTTTAAACCCTTAGTTAATTATCTAATTGATTACATGGTTGCTAAGTCGAGTCATATCCTTGTACATATTATTTTGGGACGATTGGGACTCATGGGTAAAGTACTTATGTTATGGAGTAATGGGGAAGAACATCATATTATTACCCCCATATGTGCGTTAATCTTAAAAGTACTCCAAGTGTTTTGATTATCTTGATTCAAGTCATTAGATTAGTTTATTGTAAAGTATGTAAAATTCAAGTGTAAGAGGAATGTTCATTCCCTATGATGTATTATTTTGGATGGTAGGGTAAGAGTGTATGTAAAAAAAAAAAAAAAAAAAAAAAAAAAAAAAAAAAAAAAAACGGACTACCATCCCGTGTCATTCTATGTTTATTTTATGTTTTTGTTATTTTTGATTTATTAGCTTAAGTCGAGTCTAGTCTTGGCTTAGCAACGCCATATTGTACATGTAATTAACCAAGATGATTAACTCGCCACAGTAAAGATTGCCTATATCCAACAAAACCGTGTATTCCATATCCCTACACCTAACGTTATAACCCTTTAAAAGACCTCTTTGATAGTTTATCCTAGGTGCTTACGCCATGTGGTGGAGGTTTGATCCTTTCCCAAGCCTATGGTAATCTATTTTGCTATGAGAGGTAGTGAGAGATGTTTCCCATTTCCATATTGTGATATATACTTTATTACACCCGAGAGATGTGAGTATCTAAACACTATTTGTGAGGTGCTAGTGTATGACCTCCGTGCTTGTCTTTGGTCTTTAGTGGAACGATTATTTGTTGTAATTACTTTTATATTAGTGTTAAATGACCCACTACTTGTATTTTGATTAGAATAAAAACGCATTTGCTTGAAGACAAACAAATCTCAAGTGTAAGGGTATATGATGAGGCGAAAAATGATCCGTTTTTAGGGGGTCATTTAAGCCCGGAATTGAATTTATTTGATCAAATATTGCCCTAAATCGTTCCTTTTGTGATTTTAGGTAGTTTTGGAGTGAATTCTGGAAAAGGAAGCATTTTGGACGTTTTTGGAGCATAAAAATAAAGAAAACGGCAAAGTCTTAATTTTCCTTGCTGGGAACAGTACCTGACGGCGTCACAAGTTTCTACATGACGGCGTCAAGAGGAAAAACAAGAGGTGAAGAGTATGGAGTCCATGACGGTCCAGAACACTTTTGCACTAGGGCGTGACGGCGTCACCGTTGGCCGTCATGACCCCTTAACACGTGACGGCCCAGAGGAGAAATGCTCTTGACGGCGTCAGATCTGGATCTAGGCAATCCGATTTTATTATGGGCGGCGGGTTGACGGCGTCAGAATTTTCTTCTTGACGTCGTCACCTTAGAAAATCTATATATAGTCTTTGTAATTTTCATTCAAAAGGGAGGACAATATTAGGGACGACTTGAATAAACCCTAGCTCGACTTTTACAGTATTTTCAAGGGTTTTCACCCCTTGAAACCTTTCATGTTCAATTAAGATAAGTATCATTTCAATTAATTCAATATGTCTATGTGTTGTTTGAATATATCTTACGCTTGTCTTGATTTTAACATGCTAGGCTAGATCTCTTGTGTGTTTGCTTAGATGTAATGAAACCTAGATGTTGATTATGGGTTGATTGCTTGTTTATAGTTGTTACGGATGAATGATTTCGATGTTAGGCTTAAGAAAACTGGCAGACTTTCATAGTGTAACTTGCTTGAACGTCTTAAGAAACATGAACCAATGCGTACTAGGTTTTTAGGGTTGTATTTAATGCATGAGCGAATTCTAGTTATCCCATGTTAGGAGCTTCTTGCAGGCTCGACATAGGAGTGAAGTAGGAGCTTATAGAGATGGGGAAGTATGTACGCCACCCCACGATTGGTATTAAGGAATATAACCCGTCATCCACGCAACTGTAACAAAACTATCAACCTGTATAAGATATCTAGGGAGTAATGAAATATAAGTAAACATATTTTTCCCATTTATTGTTCACACCACTAGTTTAATTAGCTTAATTTACATTTTTGTTATTTTATTTTGATTGCATCTTAGTTATTGGGTTAGTTGATTAGCAACTAATTCCGCCCACTCTTCCAAAACCCGAGATTTTACTTGCTTTCATAAAATATAAAAATACAAAAAAGAATCATCCCTCACCTCTAGACCTAGTTATTAGGCTTTCTAATCCTAGCGACACTATTCCTGAGTTGAACGATCAATCCCCCGGTACTTGTCACTGTACTATACTACAACAATCAGGTACACTGCCTGGTGGGGGTTGTAAGCTTCTCGAGATCCCTCGAGAGGTAAAGCCTGGTGCAATTCTCACGCATCAATATACGAGTGACACTTCCGAAGTACGCTCGCGGATCGGCCCCCCCAGTCCGGAAAACCATCCACGTCCGCAACAATCGATTAAGCTGCGGATCCTTGCCCGACAAGGGTCCTACCTCGACCACTATAGCAATGTGCGAAATATCAGGAAACCATAATATTTCCGCTACCTATAAAAAGAAACCTCAATCCACATTTTCGAGGTATGACTTTCTCATTCATCCTAACACACAAATACTTCTCTAACAAACATGAGTACTTGCTCTCACGCCGGAGCTTAATCGTGGGGTCTGTCCCCACGGTAAGGATAACGGTTTACCTTCATTTGTGCAGAGAATACTACTATTTACTTGGATTAGTGCATAAACTCTACAGTGGACGGCTCACTAAGTACGGCCCGCGCCTGCCCGCACCTGACTAAGCCCAATTCTAGCTAATTCACACTTTTTGCACTAACACTTCCCATGAATATTGTCAGGTGATCATCTGGGCTAGTCATTCCTTCGTATGTCTTCAAATTTTTCGGCATCTTCAACCCGTCTAGCATATCGTAATCTCTTATCCGCGCGCGTGAAAAGAGAAGCCACTAAATTGCGTACATTCACTTGCGTTTATTTGAATGTAAACGAATCATTGTAAAAAGCGGTATTGGTCGCGTCTTTTTGTTTTGGGAGCCCTCCTGGGACTTCGGTTGTGACTTGTGACCTTACTCTTCTTGTTATGCTTGTCGGATAAGGTGGTTTCTTATATTGTCCGCTGGACGGCTCCTTCTGCCAAACCTTCAAGATCTTACTGCGATGGCTCAATGACGTGATGGTAATCATTGTTGTGAGGCGGCGGGGGATTTGCCTCTTTCCTTTTCGTGGAAAATGTTGAATACATGGCATTGATTTGTTTAAAATTTTGGACCACAAACAACATGATCAGGTGTATGATTTTCGGTGGTTGGTTGGAAAGTGTTCACTCCTACCCGTGGTTCCTTAGGGTAAGGCTCACTAGGTCCCTCCTCCAAGGTTTCTACCAGCACGGCAAACAGGGTTTCTTCTATCATATTTTTATTGCTTTTAGAGTTAGTAGGAAATATTTTTGGGTCCCACGGATGGTGCCAAATGATGATACGAGGTTTAGAAGGTCCGTGAGTGGGGTCTGCGATGTAGAACGAGAGAGCATGTACTTGTATCACTCAACAAAGAAATACTCTGCTAGAACTTACCCTGAGGCTTTGCCCTGAGATTAAGCTCCGATGATCAAGTCAGATGATAATTCCAACAAGAAAGAGAAGTACTTTGCTTGTAGTTAAGTTTTGCAGTTCTATTCATAGGTTGTGAAATGGTGAATGAATCTTTACATCAAATATATTCTCTGTCAGACTACTTAGCCACTTGTTTATTATCACTTTGCATTTATTGCATGGGTAAGTTTTATTTATGCATGTACACAAATCATTTTCCATGCATATACATGTTACCTACATAGTTGTTAAAGAATTCATTTATCCAATTGTGAGGCTATCTCATTACTCTTCACATATGGTGGTAAAAGATGTTAAGATATGGTAGATTATAAAAGATAATGAGAATGGGAAGAACATGAAAATGCAAGTGGGTTACGAGGAAAAGATAGTGAAAATGTGTATTTAGTATGTATAGGAGTTGAACCAAAAAGATAATAATACTCTCATGTGTAAGTCATATGAAGTGTTTTAACGGTCAAGTTTAACGTTCGTTTAGTCAAAAGATTATGGGCGTTAAGGGTTTCGGAGTTGGAGACTATCTGGGTCAAAAAAAGTCAAAAGACTATTAGGGAAGTCAACGCAAACTAAAAGGACTATCCGTACAATTTACTCTTGAAAAAAGTAATCGTAGTAATTTTAAGGCGGTGTTTGTTTCGGCTTATATTTGGGCTTATTGGCTTATTTGATTTCGATTTATATAACATAAGCCTTAATGTTCCTGCTTATTTTAAGACCTGTGGGCTTATATAAGTTTATTACGATATGATAAACTTATATAAGTTCATAATTCTCAATATAAGCAACAAGTAGAGGTGCAAATATACCGGTTAAAACCGGTTTTTGGTTTTTAGAAAACCGGTTTTCAAAAAATCAGTTTTTCTAAAAACCATTTTTGGTTCGGTTCGGTTTTTTCGGAGTCGGTTTTTTTCGGTTATAAATGTTCGGAATCAGTTTTTTTCGGTTATAAATTTTCGGAATCGGTTTTTTATCGGTTTTTTGCCGGTTCGTTTTTTTCGGTTATAAATGTTCGGATTCGGATTTTTTTTCGGTTATTTACCGGGTTCGTTTTTTTCGAACGTTTTTTTTTTTTTTTTTTTTTTTTTTTTTTTTTTTTTTTTTTTTTTTTTTTTCGGTTATAACTTGTTAATTATCAAACATATAATTAAACAATATACTCATAACTTTTATTTAAACAATACAATTATACAATCATAATTTTTATTTAAACAATACAATTATACAATCATAATTTTTATTTAAACAATACAATTATACAACTAAAAAAATACAATCATAACTTTTATTTAAACAATACAATCATAAAAACATATGAATACTAATACATTTGGCGAGCTTTGGCATGGCCATCACCCGAAAACATATTAGTGTAATCAAGTATATCGAGCTTCGGCATTGCCATCACCCGTTATACTCAACTAGTCACTCAAGTCGTCATCAAGATCATTTTCTTCCAAAAAATCTTGTACATCTAAATCTTCAACTTCAAATTCTTCAAACTCACCTTCATCTAATTCGCCTTCGGTATTCGTAGTCGAAGACGAAGGTGATATCCCCGCTTCTTCTTCTTCTTCTCTTATTATACCTTCTTCAATCTCTTTATCTAATATTGGACCTTCCAACGATGATTCATGTTGTATCCTATCTACTCCGTCCAAATAATCTTTCAAACATACACATACTTCAACGGATTCACATGTTAGTCTTGTCCTTCTATCCGATATAATTTGACCACTAACCGAAAAGGCCGATTCGGAAGCTACCGTCGAAGCTTGGACCGCTAATAAGTCACGAGCCATAGCGGATAAAACCGGATATTGAATTTCCCTTTCTTTCCACCAAGTCAAAATGTCAAAGTTTGCAAACTCATTGGGACTTAAAGTTCTTAAAAAGTTTGTAGCCATATATTGTCCCAAATCGCTTGTTGGGGCCGATGATCATTGACGCCTTGTAGCGTCTTCAAATAAAGAATTATAAAGGTTTATATTAATGTCTCTTGTCATTTGGGACGATCCGGCCCGCATTTGGTCAACAATTGGGTTTTGTTGGTGACCATATTTTGTTGCATAAATGCCAAACAATTTTTGAAAATGATCGTTAAATCTAAAAATTTGAGATTCTATATAGCCCACGTCATCACCGTCTAACCCAAAAGATAAGTCTAAATTTTCCATTATTTTTTTTTATTAAAAGTTCTACACCTCCAACATTTAAACATGGATTAAGTGCGGCGGAACAAGTAAAAACCAAAGGCAAACTAGCAAAATATTTTATAATTTTATTTTTTATAATTTTAATCATTTTTCTAAACATTCGTGAAGGTGAGTTTTTTAAATCATATAATTTTTCCGTCATAGCATAAATTTGTTTTAAAACTAATGGGCTAGTTGGGTAATAAACACCCGATAATATAGTTGTTGCCTCTTTAAAAACTTGTAAAAAACATAGTTAATTCATTTAGTCGATCCCAATCTTGGTCGTTTAGTATTATGTTGGACAAATTTTTATTAATAAGTCTTTGATTAAAAGCTTGTAAAGTCGTACGTTGTCGTAATATATTTTCAAACATTATGCAAGTAGAATTCCATCTAGTATTATTATCAAGGCAAGGTCCTAGGGGTTCTTCATTACACATTTTACGAAAACGTTTATAGTTTATTTGTCGTTTGTTGCTCGATTTATATATCAATACTAATAAACCCCTAAATTTCGTATATAAACTATCACATATTTTTAATGCCGCTTGTACGGATAAATTTATAACATGAGCAACACAACGGGAATGAAAAAAAAACACCATCTAAAATAGGTTTTACACGTAATTTTAACAAGTCCATAGCTCTAGTATTATTTGATGCATTATCTAGTGAAATCGTAAAAACTTTATCATCTAAATTATATTCAATTAAAGTGTCATGCAAAATTTTTCTTAAATTACATCCTGTATGAGGATAACCAAATAATTTAAAAGCGATTGTCCGTTTCATTAATAACCAAGATTTGGGATTAAACCAATGAGCCGTAACGGCGAGATAAGAATTTGCCGTACCATGTGGTGCGGTCCAAGTATCCATAGTTATAGAAACACCATATTTATATTGACGAAAACCTTCAATTATTTCTTTTTTAGCCGTTTTCCATAATTTAAAAGCATCACTTCTAAGAGTAGTACGACTTACATGTTGATACCGCGGTTGTAGCCTCGTTTTGATGATCTCCGTTAGCTTGACGTTGTCGAAGTGGTTGAATGGAAGCCCTTGTTGAATGACAAACTTCGTAAAATCAAGTCGAAGCGCATCCGCATCATATATAAAAACTTGACCATCCGAACCGATAGTACCTTGCGAACTATCATTTCGAACCGCCTTACAACTACCAATATGACTCCTAAGTGTAGAGTTAGACCCGGTGCTATAAAAATGCCCACATTTGTGGCAACGCGCTTTTACGTTACCATCTTTCATAACACACATATCGAAATTAGTCCACACATCACCTTTTCGGGTGGTTCGTCTAACATGTTCAACATCATCGTTTGTGTAATGTCGTTTTCGGACATTGCTAGTAGCAACGGAGGGAGTAGTGGAAGCTTGTTGTGATTGTGATTGTGAGTTTTCCATTATAGCGAAAATGCGAAATAGCTATTTTTGAGCGTTTTTGAGAGATTAGAGAAAGAAATGAGATTGTTTTTGATGTGTTTTCAACCCCAACACATTACCTCTATTTATAGTGCCTTAAAACTCCCCAAAACCCTAAAAAAACAAAAAAAAAAACGGTCACATTGGCAAAGAGCCGTTTGGCTCGGTATTTTAAAAAAAACCCGGAAATAACCGGTTAAAACCGGCTAAAACCGGTCAACGGCTATATATAGGGCTGTAAACGAACCGGACGAACACGAACGGAGCCCTGTTCATGTTCGTTCATTTAATTTTAACCGGGCAAATAAACGGACACAAATGCTTAAACAGACGAATTTTCTTGTTCATGTTCGTTTATTAAGAAAATGAATTGTTCATGTTCGTTTATGTTCGTTCATTAAGACACTAAACGAACGCTAAACGAACATAAACGATCGAACATAAATGAAAATAGACAAACAAACATAAACTTTATTGAATTCTTCACAATATATTATAAGTGTTGCTTTGTTTAAACAAACCAATTTTTAAAATTATCAAATTAAAAGATATGATATATGAACATAAATAGATAAATAAACATAAACGAACTTTAAAGAACACCTAATCGGACGTTCACGAACATAAATGAACGAACGAGACTTTTGTTATGTTCGTTCATTTAACTAAACGAACGTAAAATATTGTTCATGTTCGTTCATTTAATAAACGAACGAACATAAACGAACTTTTTATCGAACGGTTCATGAAATGTTCACTGAACGTTCAGTTCATTTACAGCTCTAGCTATATATATATATATATATATATATATATATATATATATATATATATATATATATATATATATATATATTTTAAACGGTCCGGTTTTTAGAAAACCGGTTTTGTCAAAAACCGGTCGCCGGTTTAACCACCGGTTGAAAAAAAAACCGGTTGCCGGTTTGCACCTCTAGCAACAAGATTGAGGTTTATGTCATTTAACACAAAATAAGCTCATAAGCCCACGTATAATAAGCCCCCACATATAAGCCTAAACAAACACCAAATTAGACCAATTTTTAGAAAAGGGGAAAGCAGAATAGAGGGCGGGAAAATGAAAATGAAAATGGAAATGATGAGAGTGAAGGGGAAGCTCCAAGCCCTAATTACAGAACTTCGTCAACTCAGAGTACCTTGTTAATCAATCAATCTCTTTATTCACGTTTAATTAATTGTTGATCAAAATCATCTAATCAAGTAGTTAATCAATTAATTTCAGGAAGAAGAACGCGTTTCTTCCGATCAACTCCACAATCATCTTCAGGTAATCAATTAACCTTCTTACTTTTTTAAGACTTGAATTGTTTTCTAGGTCAAAATGTTAAGTAGAAATTTTGAATTTGTAGAAACATAAGCAAAGCGATGAAGAATATGCTAGAAAGATTCGGGAACTGGAAGCCGATTTAGCTTCGTCTACTCACATTCGCGAAAACCTCCAACGCAAGGTGCGGGTCCTTGAAGGTGAGAATTATCTGCTAGAAGTCAAGCAAAAGGAACTCAACCAAACCATTACCAACATCCTCCAAGCCAAACAAGCCTTTGTCGACGCTTATCAGGTTCCTTTTACTACGTCATGACATCATAACAGCTTAATGTTTGTATCAGCGCATTGTTTCGGATCATTAGTTTCACCCATATACGTCGTTGTTTGAATTATATATTACACGCGTCTGTTGATATGTTAGAACAACTTGTGAGTTGTGACTAGGAATCCTTTTTATAAGTCTGAATTTGGCTTTCTCTCGTTCAAGCTTTATCACTTGCTGATATATGCAGGAATCTACTTGTGAAATGAAAAGATCTATTGAATTCAAAGATATGAAGATTGTTATGCTTTCTGAGAAAATAAATGCTCATTTACAATCATTGGACGCGATACGGAAAGAGGCTTCCTTAGTCAAGCAAGTAGTGGATGATGCACAGCGTGTTGTCGATGAGAAAGAGGAAGTTGGTATGTATGTCTTATCTCGTTATCTGAATAATTGTTTATTTCATGTGTATTGGCAATCGAGTGTATGACCTAAATATTTAGTACTTAAGTATTTTAAATCACTGTTAATCTCTCTTGTTATTTTCAGTGGCCCGTTTGAAGATAGAAATGGACAAAGTATCTGCATTTGAGAACTTATTCATCGGTAATGCAGTTGTTTCATTTTATTTTGCACGTTTGACATGTGCGTAGGTACTATATTAGTATTTACGTATGTGGTCTGTAGCTGTAACTTTTTTATTTTCCGAAAAGCATCTGTGGCTGTAAATTTTGTTAAAGGTGGATAAACTAAGTTGCTATATGTGGTACACAGTGAGTGCTTGTTTTTGACTACATATATGCTGTCATTGAGGTTCTGTCTTATTCTGTTTTGTGCAGAAAAAATCAATGAATTTGAAACGAAACTAAAAAGTAATGAGAGCGAGTTACAGAGAAAGGAGAGGGTAATTGCAGAGCTCCAGTCACAGCTGGAGACGGCAAAGATAACTGATCGATGCCAATCAAAGATAGACGAGATATCCATAAATGATTGTTATTTATTTATGCATAAAAAAACTTGATTTATGCTCTTGGCTTCCAATCATAATTGTCAAATTTTCCTTAACCAAGCTTACCTTCAGGAAAGTATATTAATGAAGGAAGGGATCATACAGACTTTGATTTCAGGGAACAAAGTACTATCTATTGGCTTTTTATTCTCTGTTTACACAGTCGTATCTTCAACGCTTCTGTAATTTTATTCTTTTTTGAATTTATCAGGCATTGCGTTCAGAATTAGGGATGTTGGAAGGCACTCTTAAGACAATTCACGACACAATGGCGCGTATGGATGAAGAGGTCAGAGAAAGCTATCTCTTTCTTACTGATAATTACTTGAGCTTGATTTTTTTTACAAAATGATAGATGTCTACATTCTGTCCATAACCAATGACATATTGACTATTAAATATCAGTCTTGATGCAGGATAGGGCTGCTTTCAACTTAATGCTGGCAAACCAACAAAATGTTGCAATAAACGACAAGGAAAATGACAGGTAGATTCTAGTGTGCCATTTATACTTAGTCACCTCACAATTATACATACATATACATATACATACATATACATCATATCTTTGCTCCAGGGGATTCCTTTTGGCTACTAATTACCAAGTGTCTTAAGGCTAACCTTTAAGTACATGGTGTTTTTCTAATGTTACTGGTGAGATCTTCATACAGACAAAACTATAATGAAGATTTGGACAAAATAAAATGATCTTCCATGCTATCATAATACAGTAAACTTAAATTTTCTTATCAGTGAACTTTCAAGTAGTTAGTTAATTTTGCATTATGTGTGGTCAAAAGTAAAGGGACATTAGATATTTTCCTTGAACAGTCCAAAAGAACAAGCACCATGGTTTTTTGTCATCATGTATTACCTCGGCCTTCTGCAATCCCTAAAATTTGGATACAGCAGCTAAACTCAGTTTTTTCTAGTATCTGTTCTTCTCGTGTTAATTGGTCACTGGATAAAGCAGGATCAATCAAGATATTCAGAATTGTGAAGCAAATTCTCATCACAAGGCCTCGAGAGCATCTGTTGCAGAAATTACTGGTATATGCCACCTTCTTCATGTTTTTCCTCCTTGGCTTAGTCATACGAATATAATTTCTTAGATCTCTTATGTGTTATTAGCAAATGGATACAAACGTATGCACGAAAATGGGTTGGCTGCTCTTTCATATTTACTTTCCCACCACCAAATTCTTCTGACAAGGAAATTGCCAAACCTGTGACCTCTTTTTCGTGAAATGCAGCTTCACCATCGTGTAAGGAGCATGCTCATATTGCCAGTCCCTTAAGGGAGAAGAACAATGTCAACTCTCCTGTTTTAGAGGCAAGTAGATCACTGACACCCTACTATATATGTGCAAAGTAATCCAATTGTCTGATCAAGCACGTCTATTTTATTGACTCACCCAATGCCTGGGAGTACCTCTAAAAATTTGAATATAACTATATAAGATCTATGTTTGTACAATTGGCAGTCTACTTATTCCCCTTCAAACTCAGTTCGCTCCGAATCTCAGCCTGCAGTAAATGTTCTGACTGTGCCTGCTGCTGAAGAAAAGGTATGAAAACTTTGGCATACCCCGAGGTATTATACGTTCCATAGACAATCAAAAGATGTAAAAAAGAGTAGTAACACTGTAGCAGGAAAGAAGATTTTAGTTTACTATTGTAATATCTTTTTGAAAGTGCGAGTTTCATTTTTTGATAAGTAGGGTAACTGCAACTCTCTAATTCAACTAGATTCAGAATGTCCAACTACACACGCATGAACGTCTTGATAATGTCATTTTTATAGAAGGTAGTATTCTTCCTTCAAATGGCTAGTAATGTGAATAATATATGATGGTAGTACCTAAAGGCATGCATTATCTTAGCTGGTTGGTTATATGTAAAAGCCTATTTTTTATAATGTGTTTGGCATTATGTCAATGCACTATTACCATTTTACATCATGTCCATGAGAAATGTCATGCTGCAAGACTTATTGCGCATTGTAGAAACCTAATACAAGAAAACTCCAATGATGTTGATAGGCTGATATTTTGCATAATTTTTCTTCTCGTTTCGCTGATCAGGTCAATAGGATATGAGTTCATTATTGCATAAGCTTATACAGAGTACCATGTAAAACTCATCCTAGTTGAAAATTGTCATAACTTATGCTAAGTGATACAAACGACAAGTTAAAACTTGAAGTACTCTAATAAAATTGAAAAGGTAACTTTGCCATCTTTGACCACCTTGACGACATCTGTTGTTTTGGCTTGGTTTCCTATGTTGTAAACTGCAGGCCCTTGAGCTATTATCATGCTGTCCTAAACATTATGTTGACTTTGATTACCAAGTACTAGTATCACATGCTGAACAGGGGTTTTTTTTTCCTCTTTGATTACTACGTCAATATTATTATGTTGTCTTTTGTTAGAAACTTGCAAATACATTTAATTGTGAACAGTCACTTTGGTTCCATTTTCTTAATATCATAAAGAAAATATTAATTGGACGGAGCAAGTCAAATAGCATAACACGTGAACATAAATTGTGAATTTGAATATTTGATGCATGTTTGACTTGTTGAGGTATATTTAAAGAATTTGTCATGGGTCAAAATGAGTTGGGTTGAGCTGTTGCACCAAGCCACCAAACTAAGATCACCCATTCATATTCTTTTATTACAAAAAAGTATATAAATAAAACAAAAGTTGACATAAATAATTACAGTATGTACTAACGAATGATAGGCAATTTTGTTTTTGCAGATAAAATTTGAGATTAGTAGGTTCTGGTTAGTATCTAAAAACATATTGTTCTGAATAACATGATCTATTACACTAATTTAAAATGGGTTTATTATCTTTTTTTTTAAAGATTTTTTTTTCACACCTTATATCACCACCACCTATTTCAGAATATATGTCACAAATGCCTCAAACGAGACTTGAACCCACAACCTTTTAGTTAGTTTTCGAGTTAAAATTTGAGAGGAAAAGAAAAGGAAATGAAATGTTGTTTTTTTGTGTGTGTGTGTGTGTGTGTTCTTGAGTGTTTTTTAAGAGATGAGAGTGAAGTGGTAAAGAAGAAATGAAACCTTCCTCCCATTTTTGGGAGTAAAGAGAAAGAAAAAGGAAACTAAACGCAATAACTGAGCGAGAGAGTTTAACATTATGGATTGAGTGGGCATCTTTTAATTAACTTAGTTAACTTAAAGTGCATTTATTTTTGTGGAATAGGATCCTCTCAAGTTGAAAGAATCAATTTGACTCAAGTTGGATGATTGTGAGCCATTGGATCAATCAAATGGCTCATAATACCCCCAACTTGAGAGGATCATATTGTTTGTTTGTTTTTGTTTTTTTTTTTTTTTTTTTTTTTTTTTCATAAATGAATAAGTAAAGTTATGTTGTAATGATAGGTCAATATATCAAAATGTAGCTAAACAAACAAGTCTCGTTTGGCTTCAACGGTTTACTAAGGTAAGATATACTAAAATTGTTATTTGAAAGATGAATTTAGTTTGATGATAGATTTTCTAAATCATCAACAGAATTTACCAAAAAATGGTGATGGCTAGCTCATATTGCATAGTCACACATATGTTGAGCACATCTACCTCTCACATACATTTTACCTTTACCTTGCCGTGGCAAAATTTTGTGTTGTAGATGTATATATATACAATCTACTTTGCTTTACCTTATTAAAAAAAATTAAATCAAATGTAATATATTTGATGTTTAGAGTAGGTATATTATTAATTAAATTGATTCTCTTCATGCGAACAAGAAGAAGCTAATTAACAAAGGCCGAAAACAAACAGTATTTATTCCAAGATGTTAAATGTGCAGGCCGAAATATAGAATAAAACAAAGTTGATACCAATCACAATAGTTGTTCCACTACCACGTGGCAAACAAGGACTGCAGGAGGGAGGTTGCTATCACCTTTTTGTGCATTCAAAGCATAAATTTGTATGCTTTATTTGACTGTTCAATAAATTTGTATGCTTACTATTCATTGTTTTCACATTGTTGCATTGTAGAATAGTTGTTGATTTGTTGTGTTGAACAAAGTTACATATATACTTACACATCTACAGATGCAATATTTATGCATGCTAGAAATACAAATATTGGATTTTACATTGGCTTCTAACTTCTAATACTGAATCCCGTCTCAAAATAATAGTCCCCTAAGACTTTTAAAGTTTTTCTTATTCAACTTTGATCTTAAGTATTTTTGTTTGTGTTATATAATTAATTTTAAGGTCAAAATTGAATAAGAAAGACTTTAAAAGACAAACAGGGACTATTATTTTGGTCGTCGGGCCTACCATGCATACATACAGATGGACATAAACCACACGTATGCACAAATGAAGCTGCACCAGTTAGCACAGTTGGTGGAATATATTCTATTTTCTTTTATATATGTTGTTTTCAGTTTTCACTTCAAATTTGGTAGCTCCTCGTGAATCTTATATACAAATTTCTGAGTGAGATAGACAAGATGGGTGGTTGCGTGTCTAGGCCGGAGAGTTGTCTTACACCTTCATCCAACAAGAAGAAGAAGAAGAACAAGTCGAAGAGAAAAAATGTTATTGGTCAATCCAATCAAACTTCTTCTAACGGTTAACTTCTCCTCCTCGATTTCTCTCTATGTATGCTAGTTACTAATTATACGTACACCTAACGCTAAACAGTTGTATGTATGTTATTGTCATCGCACGTTTTCTACCATTACCGGCCATAATTCTTTATTACTGCAGCAACAAAAAAAAAAAAAAAATGCAATTTTTCTGGTTGAAAATCTTTCTATTTTTCAAATTTTATGCACCTCTACTATTTGCATAATATGGGGGGACCATACCCACTAGATACATGCACACATTTGCAAGTTGCATGTTTATTATTATGCAGTTATCAAAGTCAACATTCTTTGCTTATTATTGGTCATATATCCTATATAACATTGCTGTTACAAGAATGGTGATTTGTTTAGCATAACAAGATTTGCAAAGTGTCCTTTAGTTAACAAAACAACACACAACTTTTTAAGTAAAGAAACAATACATATGCGTAGTACTTCTAAGAAACTTGTATTAAAAAGTGATTAACATATACTTTTCTCGTTATTTCATCTATCATTTCAATTTAAACCGTGTCTTTACAACACTGCAAAAGGAAACGACTACACTTTGTAATAATGAAAGAATAGTTTGTGCAAAAGGTCACCGAGTACAACGCTTTTCTTTGCCTTTGTATATGTTCAAAACCACTCGATCATTCCTACAACATATGTATTTTGTTTGGTGTTATTAAATTCTAACAACGCCGGGTTATTTTCAATTAGTATATGAGATTATGAATCTTGTTTTGCTTTAGGATACCAAGCTCATCCAGCTTCTACTTTTTGGCACTAGCAGGAAGCATCGATGATATCTGGTATGATTCTGCCGCAATTCTTGAATCTGATGACAGTGATGAAGATTTCCATAGTGTTCTTAATGGTGGTTTTACTACATAATTTATGTAACAAGCATATATTTACTTGTTTATGCTCACTATATGAGCCCACATGTTCACAGATATGCTGCCTTTGGATGGCTCAGAAGGTGTCTCCAGGCCGAACATTTCTGCTGCGAGAGATGGTGAGAATCGTAGAAACTCTGTGCATCCAGTAGACGTATCAAGATGCAGTGGGTCTTTAAATGATGGGATATCACCTTCTATAGATGATAGTTCTGAAAGGGATAATGGTGGTCCGTTCGATTGTGGAATAATTCCTAGCAATTGCCTGCCTTGTCTAGCTACTATTGATACCTCTGTTGATAAGAGATCATCAAGCTCTAGCCCATCAAGCACAAGCAAAAAGTTTGCGCACAAGCTGTCCTTCAAATGGAAGGATGGACATCCTAATGCCAGTTTCGGTGGGTGCCTTTTACTACCTAACGGCTTTAAATATACAGTAAGATTATAATTACATACATAAGCAGTGTACCTTGTTAACTACAATCTGCAACAAAAATGAACTGGTCAATGGACAAGGTTTGGAATTATTTTCAACAAATCCAAGTTTGGATCCTTGTTTGTTGGCTGAAAGGACTAAATTTGCCTGGGCCATGTGAAT
Organism: Artemisia argyi; assembly: GCA_030686995.1. NCBI lineage: Eukaryota > Viridiplantae > Streptophyta > Magnoliopsida > Asterales > Asteraceae > Artemisia > Artemisia argyi. Next base: position 79,162,652 of record CM060699.1, read on the forward strand.
GAGTGCTTTGCATACATGCTTTGGGCAAATTATAAGAGCAAAGCAAAAATCTTTTTTATGAACTGAAGTTAACACAGTTTCTTATCTGCTTCTAGTTTCTTCAAAAAAGCATATACAAAGACCTATAGCTGGTTCACAAGTACCCTTCTGTTCAATAGAGAAGAAAGTGCCTGATTCATGGTCAGATATTGAACCGCAAACCTTTAGAATACGTGGGAAGAATTATCTGAGGTAATTAACAATATATGTTTATGCTATTATTTTTTTCAATGTGTGCTTGCTGTTAAACAATACTCCTTATCTTTAAGCTGCCACCAATATTTTACAGAGATAAAAAGAAGGAACTTGCTTCGAATTATGCTGCTTATTACCCATTTGGCGTTGATGTGTTCTTATCTCAAAAGAAAATTGATCATATTGCTCGGTTTGTAGAATTACCTGTCGTTGGTGCTTCTTCCGCAGAAATTCCATCTATTCTTGTTGTAAATGTTCAGGTGATATACTGTTTTAAAGAATAGTAGGACGATGCTCCCTTTTAATTCTCATGATGTTATAACCTTTTCTGGATCTACAGATTCCATTGTACCCTGCTTCTTTTTTCAAAAGCGAAATTGATGGAGAGGGAATAAGTTTTGTATTGTACTTTAAACTATCCGATGGTTACACAAAGGAATTATCTTCTCAGTTTCAAGATAACATGAGAGTAAGCCTTTAATATGCATTTATTGTCACTGGAAACGTAATTATCATATGTTATGTTGATTTATTTATCTAGTTATTTTGAAACAGAGGATACTTGATGACGAAATAGAAAAAGTGAAAGGTTTTCGTGGAGATACACTTGTACCATGTCGAGAAAGATTGAAGATATTGGGCCGTGTAGTAAATATTGACGATCTTCAGTTGAGTGCACCAGAAAGGAAGCTTATGCACGCTTACAATGGAAAACCTGTGCTTTCACGTCCGCAGCATGAGTTCTACCAAGTGAGTGAGTTTGTGTTTTTCAATGTGCCATAAAGTTCCGGTCCCCAAGTTACAAAAAAACGGATCAACTGTATATTTGTTTGTTATCATAAACATTAGTAATGCCCCCTTCTTGAAATGTTAACGGTATCTCTAAATTAACAGGGAGAAAATTACATGGAGATAGATTTGGATATGCACAGATTTAGTTGCATCTCCAGGAAAGGTTTTGAAGCGTTCCAGGATAGACTCAAGGACTGCATCTTGGATATTGGCCTCACAATTCAGGTAAATATTTTCTTTACCTCAAAACAAATAGACGACTGCATTTTTTTTTTAAATATTGTAGGAAAGAGTGTGTAGGTTTGAAGCTCAGGAAGTTGTTAATAATGTTTTTGTTTTTACTGTAATGTAGGGTAACAAAGAAGAGGAGTTACCAGAGGAAATATTGTGTTGTCTGAGGTTAAATTGTATTGATTACATGAATTATCATATGCTCGAGTTAAATCAGGAGCCCCGATTCCCTTAATAATGCAAGATTCCAGTACGGAAATGAATGATTCCAGACAAAATTTCAAAGTGATGAGTTTTTTCTTAATTATATTTTTCATAGTTTGTCTAAAACTGATTCTTAGTGCAAAAACAGTATCTTGTTTTTGATTTTTTTTCCCCATAATATGGTTTAATCAGATAATGTCTCCTATTGATATTAACAATTCTAACCCATTACAGAGAAAACATGTTACTATGGGTTAGTTTAGTTTGAATCTGTCATTGGGTTTGTCCAAGTTGACAGTGTGAATACTTATAATGTACATTTGGTTGATGAACTAATATAAATTTACCTTTGCACCAAAAAAAAAAAAATGTTACTATGGGTTATATTTACTGATACAATAAAAACATGTCAAGTATAAATGTATAATTAAACAGTGAAGAAAACAAGTCGAATTGGTAAGTTGCCTATGGTGTAATCAAATGCTTACAAACTCCTAAATATTTTTTCAAAAGAAAATTAGAAATTTTTTAATGATATAGTTTATGTATGTAATGGATAGTTTAACTATGTATAGTCTACAAAAAGCAATGGATTAAAAACTGTTAGTGGGCGCAAACTGCAAACACTACGCGCTTTGATCTATAATTAACATTATCCGTTTTTAACCAATACTCAATTTGACTTGTTACCCAACTGGACTCAAAACTCATTTTGATTTGTTACCCAACCGGCTCAGTAGTCACCTCTAGCTCTTGCCTCCAGTATAATTACTTGAGATAAGCAAAACCGCCTGATACAAGTTGTTTGTAAGGATGCTTTATGTAGTTGAAGGCGCACTAGTTACTCCCTTGAGATACAGCTGACATAGAAGCTGTCGGACTAGTAACTTCTACACTTTCCGAGGTGTCATTTCCAGTCAACATATTGATTGCAATTTGACCAATATTGGTAAACCATTCATCCTCCGGCAACAAGCTGCTTAATCAAGCACAAATCTTTTAAAAACAAATCCTGGCAAGAGAATGGCTTTAGGAAGGAAAAAATACCTGTGAGGATCTGTATTGCTAGAAGCAACCGAGTCCATAACCCTTGAGATGATATTCTTAATAACTTGATGGAGATTTCTTGATAAGTAGCGCCCTTGGGAGGCAAACAGTATAACAAACTGCAAATCTAAATAAAACTGCAGACCAATAAAAATCCTTGTTAAATTGCATAACTGTATGAACTTGGAATATAGAAAATTGTAGATGAAAGTAAGAAAGAAACCTGTCGAAGTCCAAAGGGGCCAAGAGGCTTTTGCCCGTCTTCAATCTCTTCCCAAAAACTTTGTTCATCAGAAAGCCATAATATTACTGTCTCTGTGAGTCTAATCAAAAGAAGAGTGGTAAACCTTTCTCTTCCCACAAACATGTCCGATGCTAAGCTTGAGACCGTACACAACTTCACAAACAGTTCCTGTTAAACAAATAAGAAACCTATAACTGTTTTCCTAGTTAAACATGCTAAATTCAAATTAGAATATTTTCTTGACCTCAAAAGTTAAAAGTGGTGCAACTTCTGTGGAATGAAAAAATTCGTTACCTGATATACTGGAGATGGGAACCATTCTGGTTCTTGTGAATTATCATCCATAATCGAGTACATTTGTGCATTAAGACGGGCAACTCCATCTTCTGTAAAAATGAGATCAAGTGCATGTTTTCTGCAAAAGCTATCTCTCAACTGATCAACAAATCTTTGAAGCCGTTTCTTCAATTCTCTTTGCTCTGGAGTACGCAGTTGTCTGTCTGAAACTTTCCTTGGGCTTTCAGTGGGAAGACCGTGTTGTAAAGGCAACAACTTTATGGCCGCTCGTGGTAGCAGCTCCTCTGATAGCAATAACGCATTAGCTAGCAGTGCTATCTGCTGCGCTTCATCATCTGCTATCCTCACAATTCTACCTTCTAAGTTTTCAGTCTCTGATGAACCAGGCAATGCGTTTACTAGCATGTTAACATATGAGTTAAAAACTTGTACAAGACCTTCCATTGCGCGGTTTGAAAACTGTGATGACCTCAGGAGTCCAATATCCTCACACATTTCCTGAACCATCACATTAAATCTATGGGCGCTACTCGAAAGCTTTGGTTGGGATATCATTGAACCAACAGGTGGGAAATTGAGTGACCAGTCATCTGCAGCTGCTAAAGCAGCGGTACTTTGCTCAATCCTTTTCAAGTTAGCATTGAGTGCTTGTTCAACACAAGGCCTAAAATGTCTAAGAAGAACAGGCCCGAGTGCCAGTCCACGAGCTTCTAACAGATAACAATGACCCATGGAAATCTGAACACACTCGGCTACGGTTCTCAGTCCTCCAGAGGCAGAGGGCGAAGCAATGACGTGTCTCTTCATGAGATGTGCGAATGTGTTGGTTTGTTTGACAGACCATGTTACAAGCTCAGATGTGTACAACGGTTGATCACCAAATATGGCTAAAGAATCACTTGATGCCTGAGCTATAATTGAAAACACGAGCTGTGATAGTGCAGCGGTGTAAGCTACTCCATATGTTGAGCCTGATGTTTGAATACCTTGGATTTTAGATTGTAACTTGTGGTGATGTGAGTTAAGGAGTAGTGTATGTGCACGTGGACCATCACCAAGTCGTTTGATTATTTCAACAGATGCTCGAAGCTCGATACCACTAGAAGAAGGCTGGCAGGCTGACTCAGCAATTTGATCAGCTAATTTTTGTCTTTGTGCAGTGATAGCAGACTGTAATGAAGAGAGCATGGATGGTGTCATCAAGTCGTTAGATTTCTGTTCTTTTACAACACGTTCACCTTCATCAAGGGAAGCCAAAGCTTCATCGACTCTTTTTTCGGCTAGTAATATATTGAGGTTGTCTTTGTATTGCGATAACCAAACCTCCATCTTTGAAGGTTCTCTGTCTTCAAAATCAAAACTAACGTTTTTTCTTGAACCAGGACCAGAAGACATGGACTCGACATCAACACCCTCGGCTAGAGTATGAATGATGGTTGCACGGTTGGATAGAAGATTTCTCAAGGCGACCAATTGTCCCTCAAGATCAGATATCTCCCTTGACACACTGCAATGTGTAAAAATAGATCTTATTATGTAATATTTTTCTCCTTAGTATCGTACTTAATTATATACTACTAAACGGTTGTTGGTTACCGAATAAAGGAGGGGTAATTAGCATAAACACTTTTTCTCATCTCTTCTGCAGAGGCCTTCTTTAGATCTAGAAGACAAGTCACCAAGTGCTTTATTTCCTGCAAATTCCATATATTAACGTAAGCTGTATAATTTGCAAATCTGTTCACTGCTTGTACAGTAATAAATCAATACTAATAAGCTGATCTAGAATGTACTGAAACCTTTTCGCTGGTAGTGCGGCATTTGGCAGAAACATAATTTTCAGGGTCGAAACCCGAAGTTTTGAAGGCTTTAAGCTTATCACTGAGCGTTACCTCCTGACCGAAATCTAGATCGCCCTCAGGTAACAAAGACGACATTTTCCTTTCTCTCTTTCTTTTTTGATTCTGATTGTTGTGAACAAATTGATTTTACAAAGAATTGATTGATATGGTTGAAGAAATGTGATCAATCATGGTTAATGGGTCCTATAATTATGGAGAAAATTCCTTAAAAGTAGGATGATGTATAAAAGTTCTAAATATAGGATGATTCCTTTTTAGTCTTCTAAATGTACGATTCTTAATAGAAAAAACTTATGGTATAGTTTCAAAAACCTTAAACATTACTTAATTGCAGCAACTTTTGCGTAAGATTGAACAAGTTACCATTATGACATATGAGTATATGACTCGTTCTTTTTAGATGGACCATTAGTGCAGTTTCAACTGTATTTATTTATATAAGGGTGTGTTTGTTTCATTCAGATGTTTTAAGTCTGAATGTGACTACCACTACCACATCTTACTAGTAAGATATGGCTAGAATGTCCAAATCTAAACGAAATAATATTGTTTGTTTTTTTATAATTGTCCGAATGATTTTAAGTGCTCGTTTCTGCAATTTATTTAAGTAACTTGTGTAACTATGAAATAAGACTTTTTATCATAAATATAACATAGTTAATAAACCATCAAATATATTATATTAACACGAGTCTTCAATCTCTCTTATCGAGTACGAGGCAGTAAGACAAGTCCCCCACCTCTTACTGAGTAAGATGTTATATGTCTAACTGGGTTTGAATCAAAAGTAAAAAACAAACAAGCAAAACGTCTGCCCACCTTTTACCGGAATTTTCACTATTATTCTACAACCATTGAACCGTACTAGCTTCGTTACAGACTTGATACTGAACTGTTCACCATCCGAACATTCGCTAGCTGGCAACACAACTTTTACCACCCAAAAAAAGATCTCAAGTGATTAGGCGGGGACAGGATTCGAACCTGTAGTCTTCAGATCATGAGCCTGATGAGTTGACCATTCCTCCACCCCGCGTCATCCATTCCCATTCCAAAAAGTCCTTCGATCTGAAGGTGTGTTAAGCATATAGTCATTGTGGTTACAGACGGGTTCTGTTTCCGATTAGACTAAGAACCTTCCGTATGTCTTGAACTCTTGGTGTTGTTTTAGAGATGAGTTCGGAATTTGAATATGAACTTGTAACATTTTTCCAAGTTTACTGGTTTTTAGTCTTAACATGCTCAACTCTAAAATGATCCTTTATTGCCTTTGGTTTACTTCTACTTCAGGTAGGATTCGTGATATCATGAAACACAAATACCATCCTCCAAAATCTCAACATAATCATTTTAGTATTTCTCAATCTTCAACGAAAGTTCAAATGGACTGGACAATTTTAGAGGTTAAAGCAAGCATTTTTAAAAATCTGTTCAATCAAAATCACTTGAAGTTGTGACTTTTGAGTAGCAAAATCACTTGCATTTGAAATACAGCAAGATAGCCTAACTACCTAAACATGAATTCAAAGTGTCATCAATTAATCAACCTCAACACCTTCACTTTCTGAACCATCATCAAGCAATAGTTCCTCCGAATCTCCATCTGAATCTCCACTTTCATTTGAATCTCTATCAGACCAATGAACTAGCTCTAGCGAATCACTATCACTATCGGAGGATACAACATCATTGACAACCTTCAAGTTCGATGGAAATATGAAACCTTTAGCTTCCAAACGAGATAAAGCCTACATGCATGAAAACAGCAATAAAAAAGGAAAAATTAGAAGAGTTGCATGCCTGTATATAATAGTTATGAACAGGGCAAAGGAAAAAAAGAACGTGCAAACACCCCTTATGAACAAAAAACACACCCAATAGGAAGTATGAAAGACATTCAAACTCCACGCATGAGTTCTAAGCAGTAAATTAAGTAAAAACCTACAACAAAGATTAACAACTGTGAACATCATCAAACTGTACATGTACATTTGTGCTTGTGACAGTAAATTTGTTCACATGGGTGCATAGTTTCTTTTGCAATCTACATGTATGATTTGATGATGTTGACGATAGTTTTGTATTGTGAATTCAAAGGGGTGCCTGGTTGTACAATAAAACTAAACATTATGACTTGAATCGCAAAGCTTGATTTCATCTTTAGGGTCAAAATAAACACGTCCCAAGTAATTATCAAGTGTAAATTATCTACCAATATCTTGTTCAAGCAAACTGATATTCAATTTTGAAACGTACATCCAAACACCCCCGAGTTCAAACCTGTGACTTCAATCACGTATAATTGTAACAAGTATACTAAAGAATAATCAGTAAAGTACTACTAAAGCAACAAAGACAAGGATAACAGAAATAAAACAAATGACAAATCTTACGCTAACGCAAGAACTCCCAATTTTAAGCTCTGTGACATGGCGAAGGCTTTGTATAAATGCTTTGAGCATCTCTTCTTTCCCTTCTTTACGCGTTGTCTCATCATGTCCCATTTTGTCATAATTCAAGTCAGCTTTTACCAAGGAAGACACGTCTAGCAATAAAAGCTTCCACAACAACAAATCACCTGTGATTGTTAATGACACGATATAAGGAGCATTGATTTCGATAATATCATCAAGATCCTCCAATGGGTCTTCGGGAGTAATGTACCCAGAAAACACAAAATTTTTAACACTCTTTGAAGTAATATCAATCCGCTGATAACCATAGCATTCATCCAACTCCAACGTTTCCAAAAGAGGACACCCGGATAATATATTTTGAATCAACTCTTCACTTAAATCCGCTTGAGAAATATACAAACTTGTAAGCTTACTCCAACTTATAGCACCAGTTGGATTAAACACGCAGCCATCCAATCTCAAATGAGTAAAACACGAGTTGAGGAAAATAAACTGATCCAACACAAACTCAGGTAACGTATCCGTAGGCCATAAGGACCATAACGATAACTCAAGGTCTTGAACGTTACGACTAACAGCATAACGAATCCAGTTTTTAACATGTGATTCAAACTGGGTATCATATGAGGTAATGATTTGAAATTTGTGGAGGTTTGATTGGCGGCATTGGGTCAGGGTTTTGTCAACTAACGAAACAAATTGGTCAAGCGGATAATTAGTTTGCGTAAAAATGAGATTATGAACATGAGGCCAAAGATGTTGCCATTGTTTCGAAAGTGTGCCTGTTCTGATAGCTTCTTTTGTTGAGTCTAAACGAGAGATGATATCTATAAGTAAGCCCTCTTGTAAATCACTGATTCTATCTTCTTCATACATTGAATTTAACTTTTTTAAGATCGGTTTTATTGAAGTACACTTGAGTCCCTATAGAGGTGAAAGATAACAAAGCAAATAAGCAAAAGAAGTTTGGGATAACATAATAATGTGTTTCTAACAACAGTTGTATTTTTGAATGAAATAAGGCATCACAATATATATTATTGTTATAATAAGAGAGATTATTGATGATGGTTAAATCAGAAATTGACCTTATAAATGTCTCTCAATTGAAGACGATGGTGACGATGTGACGACGGTGATGATGGTGACCGGCGGAGATTGTCTGCTAAAAGGGGAAGTTTGTGATGTGAAAATGACGGTTTCAGTTATGTGTGTGAGAAACTGAGAATTGAAGCTTTAGGCATGATTGATTATTTGTAGAGTTCAAAGAGTTAATGGGTGTGAGAATTGAAGCGTCAAGCCGCTCAAGCGTGCGTGAGTATTTTAATTGTGTTTGTAATTTCCAAGACCCCAAAATTGAAGCGCTAGCACTTAACTAGTAGAATAGGGGGCTGAGCAGCTAGTTTAGAGAGAGTTCCTATCAAATAATATCATTTTAACTTCCTAAATATCTACAAACACTAACTATTGCTGAGGGAGGTGAACTTGCGCTTCTAAACATTTAATTTTCACAGTAACAAAAAGTTAATCTATCTTTTACATTCATAAAAAAAAGAAAGCCTCTTAGGAGGGGGAGAAAAAAATAATAATAATAATAATAATAATTTTTACTGATTTCTTAAGTCAATTATTTGGTTTTACCACACACAAAATTTTTTACTGAATTTATGTGGAATTCATTTCTGTGAATTTGATTTCTGCACTTCATTTCATTTCTCTGAATTTCACCTTACCAAACATACCGGAAAAAGCGGGTACAACTTCGGGTATACGGGTACGGGACACGGGTAAACAGGCGGGTATTACTAAAACCCGTAACCGAAAAAAAATATTTCTACCAGAACCCGTATCCAAACCCGTGAACCCGCCCCCGTACCCGACCCAACCGGTTCGGTTTCGGTTTACCCCATCGGTTTCGGGTGCTTTTGCCATCCCTAGTTTCAGGTGAACTTTCGCATTTATTTTCGGGTTTATCTAAATCCATAAAATAATAACTTGCTTTTTTTAATCTATGAAACACTTACTTTTTTATTAACGACGAATCCTATCAAACTTTCAAATATTCCTCTGACTAAAAAAAAAAAAAAAAAAAAAAAAAAAAAAAAAGTATTATTTTCCACATATAGCTAATTTATTTTACACGTGTATTATTTAAATGTCTGATTATCCTATTCATAAATAAAAAATTCCAACTAAGTTTCCCGCTTATAGTCAACCCTATTTACCCCCTAAAATATACTCACCCAGTCACCCCATCATTTCCCACTTTACTAATTTTTTCACCAAACCCTAATTTCTTACTCTTAACAATACAATCTCAAATGCATTAAATTGCTTTGACAACTAGCGAGATGACTAAAGGTATGCATTAGATAAATTTGTATTGTTAATTGTAATTATGTAAAACCCTAATTTTCAGGTGAACTGAAGAAGAAGAAATCAAAAAAGGGTGTTTCCACCATTAGATACAATGGTATGTTTACTGGTGGACCTTTGAGATACTCACAAGGTGATATGAAAGAAATATCATATATTTCTTTCGAAGGTATGTCCTATGAAAACCTTGTGGAAATACTAAAGAGGTTACTTCCAAGTAGTTATTTTTATAGGTTGTATTATTGTAAAACGAATACCCAATTATTCAAAAATTCATTTGGAGTAAAATTGGTAATGGAAGGAACACATCCCTTTGGTTTGATACGTGGGCTGATTTTGAGCTGCTTGCTGCTCAAATTTCTCACCGTGATATTGCAAGATATGGTCTTTCTCTTCAATCGAAGGTCCAAGATGTTATTCACCTTTGATTATGGGTATGGCCTCAAGATCTCCTTGTTAAATACCCATTTCTTAATACTTACAATACTCCTATTAGAGATGATGCTCGTGATACTTTGGTGTGGCGCAATATTCATGGTAATGTGAAGAAATTTTTGGTTAGTTAAGTTTGGGATGATATTCGTCATCGCGACTCTAAGGTTAACTGGTATAGCATGGTTTGGTTCCCATCGTGTATTCCTAGACATGCTATAAATCTTTGGTTGATTATTTGAAGGAAGTTGAAAACGCAGGATCTTGTGCCTATGTGGGATGTTTCTGATTCGCTAGGCATGGTATGTCCCCTTTGTGAGAGTGTCCCAGATTCTCACGATCACCTCTTTTTTGAATGTCCGTTTGCTAAAGGGATTTGGGATAGGGTTAAAGATTGTGCAGGTCTTGCGCGTTATACGGCCAATGTTTATGACATAATTTAGTCCTTAATGCCTATTATGAAGAGGCGTACTACAAATAGCGTGGTGGCGAAGCTTGTTGTTGTTGCTGCTACATATTATGTATGGCAAGAGCGGAATTGGAGATTATTTAAGAAAGGTAAACGCAGCCCGAATCAGATTGTTGAATGCATAAAGTCCTTCGTGCGCCTCAAGCTTCTCTATTGCAAACTAAAGAAGTCCAAGAATGGTGAAAGATTGGTGACGCTTTGGGATCTTCCTGAAGCGGTTTTCAAATAATCATTTATGTGTAATTATTGTTGTTTATGCACCATTAGGTGGTTCTTTCCTATTGGTGTTATTGACTATGTAATAGTTTAGTTATCATATGGCATTTCATATGATTAGAGGTTGTTCAAGCTATGGCTTGAGGTTAATGTGACACTCAGTCACCTTCATTGTTCTTATCGTGACTTTTGGGTTATTAATATATTTTACCAGGAATCGTCCCTTTTACCCAAAAAAAAAAAAAACATTGAAGTTAGGTATAAAAGAACTTAAGTCAGATAATAATGTTTCTGAGATGTTGAAAGCTGGTTATGAGAATGGGTTTAAGATGGATCTTTATCTTAAACACATTGATTATGATGTTTTAGATTTACTTGATTGAAGATAAGGAACAAAATGTAGATGATAGTGTTGATAACTATTCTATTGATGACTGAGAGGAAGTAGATTATGTGGACTTTCAGAATGAGGTTGATGATGTAGTAACTAAGGATTTTAGTACAAAAAATCATTTTTTAAATAAGCTTTGTAGTGATAAGGGTTTATTTAGGACTTATGTTCATAGACAAGTCCCTGTAAGACAACATGAACCAAAAGAAGATCCTGAGCATAACACAATAGACCCTGCTTATAAGGCTAAAAAAGGTGTTGTTTATCTAACTTTTAACCCTGATATACCTTGGAATAACATGCAACCCATCTTAGGTATTGTTAGTATTATGAACATAAATTAATAGTGGTGTGTTAGGATCGAATTGGAGATCACGGGATTGTACACTTTACGTATGAAGAGTAAATGAATAATTATTTATAAATGTTATATATAATTATTAATAAACACAAAACGAGTAACGACCGTTAGTATTTAATTGAAAATGGCTAACGACCGTTAGACGAATATTAGGAAAGTTATAAGTAAGAATTATTGGAATGTCAAGAAGGTTCCGGAATCCCTAGGGGAGTTCCTAAACCGATCGACCTAATAAGGAGGGCACCTCCTTTGTGCCTTTGACTCCAAGTAATCTCACCTGTATAAACAAATCCAAGGTTATTTGTTTTCTTATCTCTTGTACACAAATACTAGGTGTTTTTTCTCTCCTTCTTTTGTCTCAAAAATTCTAATCGATCACCCTAAGGGTTTTAGGGATTCGATTTTTTTGATCAAAGTTTTTCTTGTGTTTATATTACTTGCATAATCTTTTACTTGAATTAGTACGTGTGTACAAGAACATGATATAACCACACTATTTGTTATATCTTGGATTAAATAATAAAAAGGTAAGTGGTTATTCGTGTAATCCACATAAACCCTAATTAGGGTTCATAAGTTGAAGATTTGCTTTAATTGATTCTTGTTCGGGCTAGAATCACAAAGGTACATTTACTATTTATTATTGATTAATTAATAACATGTTATATGATCTTGTTATAATGCTTCCGCACGTGTTTACTTGATGTTTATTGTTTATATTTATGATATGTCATGTTATATAATTCCAATAGGTATGAGGTATGAGGACTCTCAACAACTAAAATTTGCTTTGGCCAACTATGGTGTAGCAAATGGCTATCAGTTATGGTATATAAAGAATGACTGGAGGTATGTTTGGTATACTGTGGTAGGGATGTTGATGAGGGCGGAAGTGCAGGTAAAAAAGGTGACAAAGATAGGTTGATGACAAATGAGAAAAATGCTCTTTTGAAAAAAGGTGAAAAAGATGTGTTGAACAAAAAAGGTAAAAAAGAAACCAATGAAGAAGAAACCAGTGAAGAAGAAGGTCGGTGTTGAGAATGATTGTGGAGAGGGTACAAGTAGAGGAGGGAACAAGAAGATTTTAGCTCTCAAGAAGGGTAATTGTTGTCCTTTTATACTCTATGCTTCATATTACAACTTGGGTGCTCTTGTGAACTATAAGGATTGCAGGTCAGTATGCAAAAGAAATCATAGCTGATCTAAATCTTCCATACAGAAAAATGAAAAATGACATTAAAGTGAAATTTATGATAGATGTAAGTTTAGGTCAGTGTAAAAGGGCAAAGCAGAGGGCATTATATGATCATGAAGGTGGTCTAATAGAGCACTACAGTAAACTGTATGAGTATAGGAATGCTGTTTGAGAAACCAACCCTAGGTCTACATGTAGGTTGGATGTGGATGAATCTTCTAATGGCAGTGTGTTTTTCAAAAGGATGTATATTTGTTTCAAAGGTGTAAAAGATGGATGGTTAGCAGGTTGTAGGAAGGTAATTGAGCTTGATGGTTGTTTCTTGAAACATACCTGTAGGGGTGAATTATTCACAGCCATGGGAAGGGATGTAAACAATTAAATGTATCCCATTGCATGGGCTGTTGTAAGGGTAGAAAATGCAGAGAACTGGGGTTGGTTTATTTCTCTACCACATGATGATCTTGCTTTGAATGATGGTCATGGCATTACAATCATCTCAGATTCTCACAAGGTAATCTTTATTTACGTAACAGTTTAATTACAATTACAATAATTGGTAAAACTATATTCTCTTAACAATATGTTTAATATGAATAAGGGTTTGCTTGATGATGTGAATGATTGGTTGCCACATGCTGAGCATAGAAAGTGCACTAGGCATTTATATGCTAATTTCAAAAAGAAATTCACTGGTGTTCAGTAACAAAAGCTATTCTGGACTACTGCATCAAGTACATTAGAACAACAATTTGATTTCTATATGGAGCAAATAAAACAGATTGATCAAAGGGCTTATGATTATCTGATTCAAAGAAACCCTAACTCCTTGAGTAGAGCATCCTTTGAATTAAATATAAAATGTGCAACATTTGAGAATGGAATCTCAGAGAGTTTTAACATAGCAATTTTGGGCCCAAGGTCAAAACCTATAATTACTATGTTGGAAAACATTAGGCTCTACATAATGCAAAGGTTAGTGGCCATAAATAAGAAAGCATTCTCTTTGGAAGACACTAATACACCAAGTATAAGGAAAAGGCTAAACATGCTGGAAGATTAACAAAGGTATATAACAACATAGTTATATAGTTAACACTTTTAAGAATAATCTGTTTAATTATTGATTTTTTTCTTAGGAACTGGCATGTATATCCAAGTGGTTTCCAAGTGCTTGAAGTCATGAAAGGAGATAAGAGTTATGCTGTCAATCTACTACACAAGGTATGTTATTGTATCCCCTGTGTTCATGTTGTAGCAGGCTACATGCATTTGAGCAAAGAACCTCATGAAGGTGTTAATCATTGGTATAGTCAAGAAAATTGGTTTAATGCATACCAGTTTTCAATTAACCCAGTTTAGGGATCAAATAACTGGAAAAGGACTAATGATGCACCACCATTACCCCCAATAGTTAGAAAGATGCCTGGTAGAACTCAAAAGGCAAGAATCATGTCACACTTTGCTAAAAGCGAAAACACGAGGTGCAACGAAATGTAACATTGCATAAGATAGTAGAACAACACCATATTTGATTTAAGAAATAAGTTACAATGTTACAATAAGATTTTGAATACAAAACTGGATAATGAAAACACAAGTCTTAATCTTATCAAATTTTAGTCTTTAGAAAAAGGTCTTGGCCAAATCACTCGGTCTTTGATATAAGAACAATGTATGACTACAATATGCATGTGCCTTCAAAATATAACTATCGATCACCTGATAACGATACTCAAAACTGTCAACATAATGTTGGTGAGCTCGTAGGTTTAAATTGAACAAAACCATTTACTGTGCATGATATATAAGTATGAGTAGGACACCTGTGTAAATAATATTATATAGTGTAGGGCAAGCAGTCATATAGTATCCAACAAAAATAACCACCAACAACCAAAACTCTTCATCTCCGTAATATAATGTTCTTCATGTATGCCTACCAGCTGGAGCTAAAACATGATTAAAGTTCCACACAGAAAGCCTCATATAATGTTCTACATCGCAAAACCACTAGTGTACCTAACGCAATTATGTACCCAACCTTGTCCAAAAGTAATAAAGTAAACACTTAAGCACGACATAAAACTTAAAATACTTTGAGTATCATTTTCCCACAAGAAATTATATAAGTAAAATGGGGCCACGAAAACTCACCTTAAATCAGATGAGATAATGAAACAAGTGCAAGCAAATATGTTAAAAACTAGAAGGGGGGGTTGAATAGTTTTACGTCTTTTTAATTTGTTATAAAAAGTTTGTTTACGTGTTTTGTTTACTTACAAAAATTGTAGATTCGATAATATGTGAATTCAAGTCTTGCACAATATAAACAACTATAATTAATTGCTAAAAACTATAATAATGGAAAAATGAAATAAGTAAGAGATGGAAAGATCGAACCGCGACACAAGAGATTTATAGTGGTTCGGCTACAAGGACACCTTCCTTGCCATACTCCACTCCCCGAGCACCTAACTCGAGAGTTTTCTTCACTATGTCAACAAGCTCCCTTATGGCGGAGAAAACCTTACACACCAATATTCACACCACAACTTCGTCACACCTTAATCACACCTTCTACACAACTTCTTCACACCTAGTCACACCTTAATTACAACACTACTTCTTCACACCTATCTATCTTCACAACTATCTACTTCACAACTATCTTCCTCATAACTATCTACTTCCCAACAATCTACTACACAACAATCTACTCCTAAATATTTCTATCTACACACCTTGCTAATCTATATTCTACCAAATATTCACAACTAATTACACAAAGAGATATATGTAATGAATGATGCTCTAACAACTTAGATGTGGAGGTCACAACAAGTTGTAATACTTCTTGTCTTGGTGTATTCTTCTTTTGCACTTGAAAGGATGAGACTTGGATCACTTTGAAACAAAGATTAATGTATATATGATCAAAGGATTATAGAAAATGGAAATGGGGATTTAGATCAGAAAGTTTTGGGGTGCAAAAGGTGAGAAAAATCTGTAATGAACCAGTGTCTGTAGGCAACAAAAATACTGTTCTGGAGCGTGCCGGTCCCCTTAATTAGGGGCCGGTCCCTTTAATTAGGGGTCGGTCCCCTTAATCATTAAAGGGGCCGCCTAGGTAATTAAGGGGGCCGCCCCCTCCAGAATGTTGGACTTGTTT
The DNA here is from genome assembly GCA_030686995.1 of Artemisia argyi. Classification (NCBI taxonomy): domain Eukaryota; kingdom Viridiplantae; phylum Streptophyta; class Magnoliopsida; order Asterales; family Asteraceae; genus Artemisia; species Artemisia argyi. The sequence continues at coordinate 79,178,592 of CM060699.1, forward strand.
GTCCTTTTATGGGGAAGATTTTTCTGGATTATATTTGTCATTTTTGGTTAAAAACTTGAATTCATATATTTATAATGATTTAAATATATTCTTTTAATTCCAAAAATGATTTTGTAGAAGATATAAAATGTTTGTGACATTTTATAAAAAGTCTAGTGATTGAGAAAAGTTTCCTTTGATCATAAAATACAATAAACACTTTGTTTATTCATACCTTAAGTGATTTGGATGTAAAGTGAGATATTTATTGCTAAATACTTGTTTACGTCATAATTTTTAGTTCAATGAGTTTATGTTTTGTAATTATCAATACATAGAGATGTCGTTAAATATTAACAATATTTTTAGGCATTATTTATGTCAACAAAATAATCTAAGGTATCACAAGCTACTGTCAGGTCATTGACAGACTTGGATAAACGATTTTTTATCATATACTTGCACTAAGAGATAAAATCAACAAAAATTACTGGAAGTATCAGACATATGTAGGGAGCTCTGGTAAAAACTGTACCACCTCTGGAGTTCGTTTAATGTGTCATTAAATTTATAAATAAAGGGGCCAGAACGGGATAAAACTTGGAATATGAAATAAGCTAAGGCTTTGGTTTAACCTAACACGTTTTGCTCCTAATTCATTTAAAACGCCAATTCAAGATACTTCTAAACCCATGTGGGATGTGACTTTAGATGATCAGTTAACATAAGTATATGTATGTATTTTAACATCATTTTTAGTAATTAATATGCACATGTTTAACAATTTTTTTTAAGTATGTTGATGCAAATAATGTCTAAAAATGTTATTTCTATCTTTCGATATCTCTACGTTTTGATGATAACAAAATGTGAAAACACTTTACGTAAAAATTAACGGAAACAAGTTTTTAGTCGAAATATCCTGTTTCTACATAAATCACTCTAGGTAAAAACAAACAAACTTACAACTTGGCAAATGATCAAAGAAGTGATTAAAGTTTAAACTTCACATTTTTAATGTGACAAAACTTTCTTTTCAAAAATAACGTTACAAATTAATTTTAAATTATAAAGAAATGTATTAATAGGAAAATAAGTTCAAAATTCATAACAGCTAATTCCCCCACCCCCTCAAATCAGCTCCAAACTTCCCCAAATAAACCTTCAGAACTAAAAACAAAAATTGGATCATTCTTGTCTGGCACGGTACCACTAAATTTAGTGGTACCGTGTGACAATTAGTGGTACCATGTGCCTTATAACGGCCAAATTTTCAGTGCCTATAAATACCAGCCCACTTCACAGTTTTTGGGCATCCTTTACACACACAATTTTCTGTAATCAAATCCTCTATCATCTAAACTCTTCTTTGATCATTAGTTAGTTTTATTTTGTTTAAAGAGTGATCCTTTCATCCAACAAAAGATCCCTACATTCCTCCACTAGTCAAGAGAAGAACACATAGTGTCAAGAAGACACAAAGTGTTAGAATCTTTGTATAGTACACATGCATTACTTTTGTTTGATTGATTGTATCTTGATATACATCAAGTGTTGTAATCTTGTCTAAGCTATCTTGTGTTGATCATTGTGATCTTGTTGAGATCTTGCAGATCTCGTGTAGCTTGTGTGATAGAGTGTTGATCAAGTGGATCGTGTAAGGATCGTGTAGATTGTGTATGGATTGTGTAGATCGTGTGAGAAGTTAGGATCATGTGGATCGTGTGAGATTGGTACTAGCTAAGGTTAATACTCGACATTTAACTTAGAGTCGGAAAGTGTGATAAGCGACGTGTACGGTTTTCTCCGCCTGAAGGGAGCTTTGTTGACATAGTGCTTAAAACTCTCGAGTTTGGTACTCGGGGAGTAGAGTAGGGCGAAGAAGAGCTTCGTAACCGAACCAATATAAATCTATTTGTCTCGGTTTGATCCTTCCATCTCATCCTTTCATATTATATACTTACATTAGTTAGATTAGTGTAAAGTTCATATTTGTGTTAATTGATTTCACAAAAGTATTGAATCAAAGTTTTTCAAATAAACTTACTCAATAAAGAAAAATAAATCGGGAAAACTATTCAACCCCCCTTCTAGTTTTCCACAAAGTAATTATGCACTTGTTTAACATAGATACCAAATGGCTTATGAAGAAGCATTTAAAGAATGTATGGAAGAACAGGCAAGTAAGGAGGAAGAGATAGCTGCTAAAAAAAGACAACATGAATTTTTAGAAAAAAAAGCATTTGTATTATCAGTATGGAATAGACATGGACATGGACATGGAAGATGAACCATATAACAGAGTCATTCCACAAAAGCTTGTTCTTCCAAACAATCCTTCTCATCTAACCCAAGAATCTGTCATTCATGTTACACAAGATCCACCAGCAGCATCAACACCATCAGCAGTTGATACAAGCAAAGGCAAAGCAACTGATCCAGCAACATCAACAGTTGATACAGGCAAAGGCAAAGCAGCTGATACAGCCACATCAGCATCAAATGAAACACCAAAAAAGACCAGGAACATGAACATGTGGCTCCAGATTGCATATGTGAATGGTGAAAGGATTTATCATAAGAATCGTGGCAGATCTGAAAGAATAAAAAACCTGCAGATGAGCAAAGCCTATCAGTTTGACCAAGATGGAACTGGTTCTACCCCTGATAAAGCACTTGCAGTATCTGATTCTGAATAGGTTAACTATGTTAGGATTATAACTATGTTTTAATGGCATGTAAGGAACCTAAGCTGCATATTTTTTGGTTTGCTTTTGGACAGTAATGGTGGACCAAAAAACAATGACAGTAATGGTGGACACAAAAGCATGTGGGCAAATGCTTTGTGGTATCTTTTGTAATGACCATTTAAGTTGCTTTTGACCATCTTGAATGAATCAATATATGCATTATTTTATTCTCATATACTATGTTCTATGTTATGCTCTATTTTTCATGCTTTTTTTTAATGCCTTTACAATCTTGAATCAACCAAAAAACAATTACGCTAATGCTGTTATTAAGTTGTTTTAAGCCATATTGTAAGTTCAGCTTTTGTAGTTTTAATTCAACAAGTGCAGGAACTAGTGAACAAAATGTATACCAAAATACCCCAATGAAACATTACATTTGATTACATACTGCAACTGATCTACTACCCTAATTGATCTACTACAACCAAAACACAACATTTCTTGGCCAAAATACACCAATTGTCAACCAACATTACCTTATTACATTAAAACAGAAACCAAGCCAATACAAAGATGATCACAATTGACTTCCAAATTAAACAAATTTTTTGGCTTTTCTTTAATTGAACCTTTAGTTGTTCTATTTCAATAGCAAGGACAACAAGTTTTTCTTGGCTACTTACTTCATTTTGTACTTGAACCCTTTGATATGGAGGCAAAGCTCTATACATCTCATACAAGTGACCTTTGTACCAGTCATTATCTAACTCAGGATAAGAGCAATCCCATTTTGTACAATTCCTTACACATGTTTTCTGCAAATAACAATATATAAGCTTACCATAAAAGATTTAAATAATGAAGATTCGAGCAACATACGTATCTGTTAGGGCAACAAACAAAACGTCTTGTAGGGTTTAATGGAGTCCAATAGGTGAGAGACATGACAGGAAGCTCGCATTTGCACTCATTTGCACCTACTTGTCACCTTCTTCACCCTGCGGTTCCATCACCTCCACACAAACACTAAAACCGCCTATAGCCCCCATGACTCACCACCATAGCTTGTATTAGTCATGTACTAGCTTAGCTTAGTCACCTCCCCCCCCCCCCCCCCCCCCCCCCCCCCGACACCTCCTCCTTCCCCTTTCTTGGTCGCTACTCCAAACGACCCTATAAAGGGCTCGTACCCCTCTCATTTCATTCACACCTTTTCACTTCTCTTCACCTTACACTTTCTGGTCCTAAGAGCATTAGTAGAGTCTTAGGAAACATAGAAGTCGAATACCTAGGACTTGCATGCTTGTCGAGTTTAGTTTTGCCCTAAAAAACCATAATAGCCCTCGTTAACCCTTCCCTAGTCAAGTAAGCTTTCATTTTTGATTCTATTAGCTTTATTACAGTCCTAGGATAGTTATAGGTTGCCTTAGATCACACTAGAACCCTTACCTAAGCCTTGATCACTATAACATGCTGGTTTTCATTTTGAAACCCTAAATATAAACTAATTAGTAATTATATGCTATAATACCTTATAATAAGCTATAAGATAGTTTAAGTAACTTAATTAAGCTAATATTAGTTAAACATAAGCTAGGAAACCTTTTTGTTTTATAAAAATATGATTTGCATGGAATTAGGACTAGTTTTGCAAAGTTTTCCATGCATAGGGGTATGTATGGTAACTTTCTAAAAATATTAAGTCTAGGGGACTATTTTTGACATTTCTTAGAAGTTATAAGTATAAGTACCCTTTTTACAAAGTTATATAACATAAGGATAAAAAGATAAGTAGTAATAAACTAATAAGGACTAGTTTTGCAAAAGTTATGAAGTAAAGGGTATACATAGTAAATTTTTGAAAACATATAAGTCCAAGGGCCATTTCTGCCATTTTCATAAAATATATAAGTATAGGGACAAAAATTGCTAAGTTTAGATAGTTAATAATATACGTATATAAGTCTAGGGTAGATTTTGTAAATATATAAACTATAAGGGTATAAAGTGAAAGTATTTTTGTAAATATAAAAACCTAATTTAAGTTAGAAGCATAACACAATACTAGGGAGCTTCATGTGAGCAGTACAATGTGGATATTTCGTTTTGACGAGTTTGCTGGGTTTACGAATTAAAGTGTCATGGCTCCTCAAACGATTATTGCATGTACTTCTGAATTATGATGGCCCGAATGGTGTTATGTTATAACTAAACTTAATAACAACATAGCTCAATAGTAGGGAGCTTCACGTGAGGAGTATTAACTTCTGAATTATGATGGATGATTGGCCTGAAACGGTCAGACGATTATTGGTCAACCACTTGTGAATGGTCAACTATAATAGTCAAAAAATATCAACAAGTCAAACAGCTTAGGCCAATGCTTCCGTGAAATACAGTGTTTTCCCGGGTCGTTATGTCCCGACGAGGTGTGGATGGTATTAAAAACGAATCTGTGATCGGTGAATTTGAACAGGAAATGGTATAAGTGTGTGTGAGTGATTTAAAATAAGGATTTATAAAACAAAATAGCTTAAATAAGCTATTGGAATGATTACGTGAAACCTAGATATTTAAAAACGTTTCAATAACTAAAAACGCGTACGTTTAATTTAATTCTACGTAAACATACGAAACAAAAACTACTTTAACTAAAGTAGGAATTTGCATGACTTAGGGGTTTAAATGCAAATTAAATAAACTTAAAATATTTATTTTATAATTACTAAATATTTAATTAATTATTATTATTTAATAACTATTTATAATTATCTAATAATTCACTAATAAATAAGAAAATCTAAAATAAGTCTAGAAAAATAAAATTAAAATTTCTAAAAGTCTAAAATATTATAAAACTTATTTTAAAACTAAAATTATATATTTCACACTATTTATCTAATTATTATTTAATTATTAATTAACTAATTATATTGATTTAAATTATTATAAATACTAAAAAGACTTAGATAATTAAGAAGATTTTTATAAATCTAATTAACCATCACAGGAATCCTAAAAAATTATAAAAAGTTTATTTTATGTATTTTTAAACTAATTTACTAATTATTATTGTATTTATTAATTAATTACCAATTAAACTATTTAAATTATAAAAACTAGTAAATGAACAGTATAAATTACAAGAAAATTTCAAAAATTATTTTATGACTTATAAAAGCTAGGAAAAATATAAAATCTAGGTGTTACGTTATAAAAACTAATTATGCTATTTAAAACTTAATTATTGATTAATTATTAATAAAACTAATTTTAATTCTAATAAATACTAAATGACAAAATAAAATCTGAGAAAATTATTAAAAATACTTTAATATAAAATGAAATTAATAAAAATATAAAAATACAACTTACTTAATAAAAAACTAAAAATGAAAATTAAAATTAAATTATATTAAATAGAAACTATCACTTATTATTATATTGTTTTTTTCTGGATTTTTCTTTTACAAATCTCTTTTATACCTAAAAATAACCAACTTTAATAAAAACAACTTATTTAAAAGCTAATAATAAGCACTGTGAGAGCTTAATAGCTTCACAGTTGACTTTGTTTGACCAAACAAGCAAATTGGCTCAAATGAGCTTGTGTGGGACCTACTATGGATTATTCTGATTTAACTGAGTATGTTGGATATGTCTAAGCCAAAATATGCCAAATAAGCTCAGTAGATAAGCTGATAAGCAAGATTAAGCAACTCCACAAACCAAATACTACACATAATTGGGACAAACAAGATGGCCTAAATCAGGTGGGGTCCACAAGGCCTAAGGTCAATCCTAGAAGTATGCCAGGAGGGGGGTTCAAAGGACCAAGGTTGGAGGTATGGGGCCCACTGTGGTGGCCAGAAAAGCACCACCAAGTGGTGGTGATGGGTGGAGACCTGCTGATGCAGGGGAACACCTTGCCCTGCAAGTATGTTTGGCCAGGTGTGGGGCCCAGCGAAAAAATCTTAAAAATATAAAACTTGTGGGATTCAAAAGTTGAGCTGGGGGGCTATTACTAGGAACAAATTTTAGGTCATGAAAGCAAACACTAAATTCTACTAAATTCCTTGAACTTTTGTAAAAATCTGAGAGATGCAAATTTGACTTTTAACCTAAACTACTTGGTTTGACTCTATTGAGATTCTAAGCTATCTAACTGATTAATTAAGTTATAATAAGTTATAATGAACCTATATTAAGCTAATGCTATAAGATATAAGCTAATGGGGTGGGTTTGAGGTCCCAAATCTCACACAGTGAACTGTGGAGATGATTAAACTAGGATTTTGACTTTTTAGTGTTTAAGTGACCAAACTAATGACTCAAATAACTAAACCTACCCTAATGTAGTCTAAGTATGCTAAGAACACAGCAAGAGAATACCAAGATCACAGAGTATTCAGCAATGCCAAACACCCCTACTTATGAACCTGTTGGAAGATTTTCAAAGCAATTCCATGTTTTAAACCTTAACACTGATTACAAATACTATATTATGATTATTTAAGAACAACTGAGCATAAATCAACCATACCACAAGCATAATACACAGGTTTGTCAAATTTGAGTACCACACTGTGAGATTTTTGATTTTTAAGTAATAATGAAATCTGATTAATAAGCAACCTATATTAAGCTATATATTAACTTAACAACAACACATAAACATAAAAACACATAAACCTAAGCAAATAGAATACTTAAACAGTAATATGAGAAATTGATACAAAAGCTTACAAAATGGATTAGGCTATGAACAATGGAACCATGAACTGAGAATCAACCTAACAGCTTCCCAAAAAGCTACTAAACCATATCAATCCATATCATCACTGCTCCAATCTTCTTCCTCTCTTCTATTTGATTTTTTTATTTATTAACTATTTAATTTGATATTTTTGGAATTTTTTCTTTTATGAGCTAAACAGATAATTAAGGTTTTCTAAAACTTATTCAAGCTTTGTCAGAGCTTATATAAGCTTATGAATCCAATAACAACAAACAGAAACAACAATCAAGCTTTTTGAGAATTATTGAAATAACAGAAAATTGCATAAACTGAATTTTGACAAAGAAACTGAAATTAAGATTAAAGATAGTTGCAAATACACTAGGAATGTTGAATACAAGCTTTTTAGATTAAAGATTACACTGAAACTAAAACTAAGCTAATGTCGACACTAAATTATACTAAGCTACACTAATAATCATTCTCTGCTGCATCTCTTTTGTTATATAATGACTTTTCTTGTTCCTTGCAGCTTTCTGAATCTATCCCACACAATTTGAGCCATTGATATGGTCAAATGAATCCCCACCCTTCAAATTACCTTTTCGCGCCAAAAAGTCCAACACGTTTACTTGGGCAGCTGTGGGTTGCGTGTGAGGGAATTCAGGGGTATTAATGGGTTTGGAAGGTTGTGTAGGTGGAGGGTAGTGGGTAGGACAGGTGGTGGTGGTTTTGGAAGGGTGGTTTTAGTAGCAGTGGTGGTGGTATGGTATTGGGAGGGAAGTGGTAAAAGGGTGGTTTGGTTTGACCGGTATTTTGACCCTGGGGATGGAGTGGGATTTTGTGTTTGGGCTTGCTGGATCAGATAATAAAAAGGGCCAAGGGGTGGGTTAGTGTAAAGTGGGGTGTTTATTTTTGGGTTATAATAGGTATAAGGGTCCGTTTGTATTTTTAGCCATAGGGACCAAAAGTGTAAATTGCAGAAACTTGAGGGGTAGGTTGTGTAATATTTCCAAAGTTAATCAAGGGACTAAACTTGCCAATATTGAATACCCCAAGGACCAATAATGATAATTATTTTCCATTTTAATATTTCCAGGGACCTTTTCTGTAATTTATGAAACTTCAGGGACCAATTATGTAATTTCACCAAACTTCACACCAAGGACCATTCCTGCAAAAGAGTAATAGCACAAGAACCAAAATTTATTTTTCTCAAAGTTTTTACATCCCAGGGACCATTTATGTCAATTTTGCAAAGTACAAGGACTAAACTTGTTATTTTGTGAAACTTTGCACCAAAGGACTAAATATGTAACTTTATAATTAAAAAGGACCTTTGGTGACTTTTTCAAGTTTTTAGAATAACCAGGGACTAGTTTTGACAACTTTTGAAACTTGAGGGACTGAAACTGCCAATTATGCAAACTTTGTACGTTTTTCATCTGTTTTTGATTATTTTGCATTAGAAACATATAAAACACACTTCTAAGATATTTTTAGTATTTTGATGCATATTTGAGTGTTTTTGGATGTTTTGGCAGTTCAGATTGGTATAAAATGATGAGTATTTAGACACTCATCAATCTCCCACACTAAACTATTGCTAGTCTCTAGCAATCTTTTGAGAAAAACTCTTTACCAAAAGCCATCACTTCTGGAGTAGCCAAGTGTAAGAACTGTGGCACACCTAACAACCGTGTGATTTTGAGCAAATCACCAACTGTCAACGGATTTGATTTGTCTTTACCAAAAGCCGTTTGCTTCTGGACTAGCCAACTCTTGATGGAATAGTCAACATCTTGGTGAGCTGATTACCAATTATGGTTTTTCCACTGCCTTTACCACAAGCCATAATCTTGCGGGCTAGCCAACTCATTCGCTTTTTAGGATATGACGAGTTGAGGTACCATACAATTTTGGGCAAATTGCAAGCCGTAAACGGATTTGAGATATCTTTACCAAGAGCCGTTTGCTCCTGGATTAGCCAATCCTTATGTGGGTTAGACATGGTGGACTGATAACCATTTATTGCGTTCTAAGTGAGAAATTTTTTTTAAAATTTGGGCTAAAATGGGGGTTCTTGATGGAACATGTGTTCAAATTCGTTAAAATAACGAATCTCCCCATCCCCCACACTAAACTATTGCTAGTCCCTAGCAATCTTTTGAGAAAAACTTAATGTATTTGAAAAACTCTTTACCAAAAGCCATCACTTCTGGAGTAGCCAGGTGTAAGAACTGTGGCACACTTGATAACCGTGTGATTTTGAGCAAATCACCAGCTGTCAACGGATTTGATTTCTCTTTACCAAAAGCCGTTTGCTTCTGGACTAGCCAACTCTTGATGGAATAGTCAACATCTTGGTGAGCTGATTACCAATTATGGTTTTTCCACTGCCTTTACCACAAGCCATAATCTTGCGGGCTAGCCAACTCATTCGCTTTTTAGGATATGACGAGTTGAGGTACCATACAATTTTGGGCAAATTGCAAGCCGTAAACGGATTTGAGATATCTTTACCAAGAGCCGTTTGCTCCTGGATTAGCCAATCCTTATGTGGGTTAGACATGGTGGACTGCTAACCATTTATTGCGTTCTAAGTGAGAATTTTTTTTTTAAAATTTGGGCTAAAATGGGGGTTCTTGATGGAACATGTGTTTAAATTCGTTAGAATAACGAATCTCCCCCCACACTTGGAACTGAATATTGTCCTCAATATTCAAAGTACCGGGTGTTAAACCAACACTTAGAACGTAAGAAGGAAAATACTCTTAGCCTTTATTTAAGTTTATGTACATTTTTTTTAGAGAGAATATATACATATATACAATATGTGGGTTAGTATTTCCCCCACACTTAGGGTGAAAACCCTAAGTACATGCTACTGTTTTTGATTACCGAGTCGCTAGCTTGACTCGACCCCGAATTTATTTGTCCATGGGGAAGCATGATGTGGAAGAGACAATCTGCATCGGACTTTCATTCAAGATATTTGGATAAACATTTGAAGCACGTGAAAGTTCCACACCGATGAGATACACAGACACCCGGCTCAAAATTTATAAATGAGAATGCCGGGGTCAAAGATAATGTCCTCACTCCCGAAAGAGTGAAGAACAGGAGAAGCCACGGGATAAATGAAGAAGAGAAAGAAAGTCATGATAAATATCATAACTAACTCCTCATTTTCAATAGGAGAATTCATTGTTTCATGAATCTCCTCTTTTAAGCTCGTTTGATCAAGACATATTATGGGTATGTCTAGATCAAAATAGAAATTATCATACTCCGGTGGAGATATGATATGAGTGAGTTCACCGGAGAACTCCTCAAAGGTGAATGATTCGTATTCGGGATTGATTTGAGTGAGTTCATTGGGGAACTCCACAAAAGTAAATGATTCATATACGGGAAGAGAATTATAAGAATGAGAAGTAGTAATACCACTTATCTTCTCTTCCGTATGATCAAAATGGAACGTTTGCAATTCCGGAATAGAATCATTGATCAAAACCTCACTATCCTTGACGGGGATAGGAGATGAAATAGGCTTTTCATTAAAAGCCTCGATTCTAGAAATGAGAAGATTAGCATTTAATAATGTAAGACGAAGAGATTCGTCTTGGATTATTTCTTCATCATTCTCTTCTTCTGAGTTGACAAACTCAGAAGGTAATTCCCCCACATAACTTATGTCTCCGCAAGATAAAGAATAGTCCTCATCAGAATCAGAGAACATCTCAATATGATCATTTGGAAAGACAAGAGGGGGAGGGATATCACACATATGATCAAGAATTCCCTGTGACTCACTTGGGATTGAGACAAGGTTATCAACACTAGACTTTATGAATTCGTCCGATTCCTTTGCAGGAATAGTGTCAAGATGCTCGTCCCCCATGCTCAGAGAGTGAGTGGGAACCTCGGGTGTGATAACAGCAGACTCAGGGAGTTGAGAAGGAATACCAGTTATGGTTTCTACAAGTTCCATAATTTCTACTGCTAGTGATTCAGTCATATTATTTTCTCTCTGTATTTCTACTGAAGCAGTTTCAACTGAAGTTGAATCAAAAGGTTCCTCAGACACCTTTGGGATTGGAACAAGGTCATTTATTTCCTCAAGAGGAGTTACTTTGACTTCCTTGTCCCCCATTATCAAGATATCTGATGGGTTCTTTGAGTTTTCTTCTTCAATTGGTTCATCCTCATCACTTTCATCCTCAAGATAAAATGAGTTAACCAGAGGTTTTTGTTTCCTAAGAATCAGATCCTTAAGAATGTTTATTTCATCTTGAATGTTTAAGTTGAATTGTTTTTGAGTAATCATCATTTTAGTAATCAATTCAGCTTTAGTTAACTCTTTGTGAGGAAGTGGTTGAGGGGTTGGGTATTGTGAGGACTGGTTAAAACCAAATTCATGATTGTTACAAGGAACCTGTTTATAGACAAACTGATTCCTAGTTTGACAATCAGAGCTGTAGTGAGGGCCTCCACAATACTCAGAATAGTAAAACTGCTGGGTCTCATGGTATGGAAGCTGATGGAATGAATCAGTCGTGTCATAGTAGGAATAGGGATTCTGGTTATAGACAGACCCATTTCCTGACTCTACCATGCCACAACTGGGGCAATTACCACCATTATAAGGACTAACACACCATTGACAAACAAGAGGGTGAGAATAAGACATAGAAAGAATCAAAGGAGGGTGAGAATTTGAAGAATCAAATAGGTAGGAGGGTACAGGTGAATATTTTTGGTGTTTTTGAAAATTTTTGTAGTAATAATAAGAAGGAAAATATTTTTGGGTTTTTGTGTTCGTTGAAAACTAGTTTTGAAATGTTTTCGGGAACTGTTTTGATTTTATATGATAATAATATGAACAAGGATGGATAAATATACAATGAGCGTGTATTCAGATTCACTAATACGCAAAATCGTTTAGAATAAGCGCACAACCTCCCCGGCAGCGGCGCCAAATTTTGATTGGCCTGAAACAGTCAGACGATTATTGGTCAACCACTTATGAATGGTCAACTATAATAGTTAAAAAATATCAACAAGTCAAACAGCTTAGGCCAATGCTTCCGTGAAATACAGTGTTTTCCCGGGTCGTTATGTCCCGACGAGGTGTGGATGGTATTAAAAACGAATCTGTGATCGGTGAATTTGAACAGGAAATGGTATAAGTGTGTGTGAGTGATTTAAACTAAGAATTTACAAAACAAAATAGCTTAAATAAGCTATTGGAATGATTACGTGAAACCTAGATATTTAAAAACGTTTCAATAACTAAAAACGCGTACGTTTAATTTAATTCTACGTGAACGTACGAAACAAAAACTATTTTAACTAAAGTAGGAATTTGCATGACTTAGGGGCTTAAATGCAAATTAAATAAACTTAAAATATTTATTTTATAATTACTAAATATTTAATTAATTATTATTATTTAATAACTATTTATAATTATCTAATAATTCACTAATAAATAAGAAAATCTAAAATAAGTCTAGAAAAATAAAATTAAAATTTCTAAAAGTCTAAAATATTATAAAACTTATTTTTAAACTAAAATTATATATTTCACACTATTTATCTAATTATTATTATTTAATTATTAATTAACTAATTATATTGATTTAAATTATTATAAATACTAAAAAGACTTAGATAATTAAGAAGATTTTTATAAATCTAATTAACCATCACAAGAATCCTAAAAAATTATAAAAAGTTTATTTTATGTATTTTTAAACTAATTTACTAATTATTATTGTATTTATTAATTAATTACCAATTAAACTATTTAAATTATAAAAACTAGTAAATGAACAGTATAAATTACAAGAAAATTTCAAAAATTATTTTATGACTTATAAAAGCTAGGAAAAATATAAAATCTAGGTGTTACCTTATAAAAACTAATTATGCTATTTAAAACTTAATTATTGATTAATTATTAATAAAACTAATTTTAATTCTAATAAATACTAAATGACAAAATAAAAATCTGAGAAAATTATTAAAAATACTTTAATATAAAATGAAATTAATAAAAATATAAAAATACAACTTACTTAATAAAAATCTAAAAATGAAAATTAAAATTAAATTATATTAAATAGAAACTATCACTTATTATTATATTGTTTTTTCTGGATTTTTCTTTTACAAATCTCTTTTATACCTAAAAATAACTAACTTTAATAAAAACAACTTATTTAGAAGCTAATAATAAGCACTGTGAGAGCTTAATAGCTTCACAGTTGACTTTGTTTGACCAAACAAGCAAATAAGCTCAAATGAGCTTGTGTGGGACCCACTATGGATTATTCTGATTTAACTGAGTATGTTGGATATGCCTAAGCTAAAATATGCCAAATAAGCTCAGTAGATAAGCTGATAAGCAAGATCAAGCAATTCGACAAACCAAATACTACACAGAATTGGGACAAACAAGATGGCCTAAATCAGCTGGGGTCCACAAGGCCTAAGGTCAAACCTATGGTCAATCCTAGAAGTATGCCAGGAGGGGGGTTCAAAGGACCAAGGTTGGAGGTGTGGGGCCCACTATGGTGGCCAGAAAAGCACCACCAAGTGGTGGTGATGGGTGGTGACCTGCTGATGCAGGGGAACACCTTGCCCTGCAAGTATGTTTGGCCAGGTATGGGGCCCAGGGAAAAAATCTTAAAAGTATAAAACTTGTGGGATTCAAAAGTGATGAGTGTGTAAATACTCATCATTTTTACATTTTCTGAGCTGCCAAAACATCTAAAAACACTCAATATTGTATCAAAATAGTGAAAATATCACAGGAAAGTGTTTTACATGTTTCAAATGCAAAATAATCAAAAACAGATGAAAAACGCACAAAGTTTGCAAAATTGGAAGTTTCAGTCCCTCAACTTTCAAAAGTTGTCAAATCTAGTCCCTAGTTGTTCTAAAAACTTGAAAAAGTCACCAAAGGCCCTTTTAAATCAAAAAGTTACACAATTAGTCTTTGGTTCAAAGTTTCACAAAATGTCAAGTTTAGTCCCTGAACTTTGGAAAATTGTCAAAAATGGTCCCTGGGATATAAAAACTTTGAGAAAAACAAATTTTGTCCTTGCACTAATCTTTTATGGCAGGATTGGTCCTTGGTGGAAAAGTTTGGTGAAATTACACAATTGGTCCCTGAAGTTTGAAAGTTTGGCAGTTTTAGTCCCTGGTGAAATAAAAATGGAAAAATCATACCAGGACCTCAAACTATTCACAACTTGGCAAGAAAGACCCTTTGAAATACTTTGGAAGATGGCCAAGTTTCACCCTCCAACTTTCGAATAATTACAAAAATGGTCCTTGTGAAATACAAAACCATAACCGGACCCTTATTACTACTCTAACCCAAAATAAAAATAAACCAAATCCAATCCATAATCCTATACACAGCCCACTCCCAAGCCCAATTACATGCCAAGCCCACCCACACCCACTTGCCCATCCCATCACCACCAGCCCACCATCTCTGTCACTTCCACCGCCCAAAACACTCACCCTACACCTACCCTCACATCAACATTAAATGCCACCACCCCCTTGCCTGAATCAGTCCAAATCCCACATACCAGCGTTCCCACCAAAAACACGTGGCGCTTGATTAAGGTGTTGCAGTGATCCAATGGCCTCAATTACCTTTGGTTTCCTTTGGTTTTCTAAGCTTTTAAGCACTGTACTCGAATTAATTGTAATTTGAATTTCCTTTATGTCGAATTAATTGTAATTTGAGAGTAGTTAATTTTAGTATAATTTATGTCGAATTAATTGTAATTTGAATTTCCTTTGGTTTTCTAAGCTTTTAAGCACTGTACTCGTTTGTTTAAATGTAATTTCAAGTTTTTAAGTAATCAATTTCAAGCTTCCTTTGGTATCTCAGATTGTGCCATTTTCAATTTCATTTTGAGTTTCTTAGTGTACTGAGTTGTGATTATCATTAAGTGTTTATGGACTCTTAGGCCATATAAGCTCCCCTAAAGCTTATTTATGCTTTTAGAGACTCTTAAAATACTGCTTAGATAAAGAAAATCAAAAAAAAAAAAAAAAAAAAAAAAAAAAAAAAAAAAAAATAACAATAGTCAACTGGTTTGTTTTGAGCTTGATTGCAGGTTTTGAGAAGCATTTGTGGACAAGCTTGGGAGTGGACTTAGCCTATCTAAAGATAGGCATCAGTGAAAAATCCTTGTTCATGCTAGGAGTGATTTGTAAGAATTGCTTATTTCAAATTTCCTCTAAAAATCTTAGTTTCTGATTGCCTGCTTGTATTTGGTATTCTGTGCTTGTTTATGCTTATTTAAGTGTTGTTTAGTTAATTTATAGCTTAATATAAATAACTTATTTGTTAAGATTTGTAGTTGCTTTAATTCATAAGTTTTAAACAGTCATACTAGCTCAAGTGGTATTCTTATGAGTTTATGGTTACTCTCTGTTTCTAAGCACTCAATTAGGCTTAATATTTCATAAGAAGTTGAATTGGAACAATCTCATAAGCTGTTATAGCCTTTAGCTTCTTAAAACCAGAAACAGTTTTGTAATAAGGTGTGTTTGGATCAAGGGGATTCAAAGGGTTGTGGTGTCTAAGTATTGCTACTTCTGGTTTCTACAAGTGACTTGGGTTAATACTAGAACATAACAATAATAAAATCAAGTCTTGTTTCATTAAAAAGTCAAAATCATCTTCATTACCCCTTAACTGTTGACTGTTGGGCAATTGTGACCCCAAATCCCATCAAGTCCATTCATAAGTAGTTAATCTACCTTAGTTTGGTTTCATTTCAGTTTAATACAACACTATTAGTATCTAGGATTGAATCAAAAGTCACAAAAGTCAAAGAATCAAGTTTTCTTTAAAAGTCAATTGTACTTTTGCTCAGAAAAACCAAAATTTGTAGTAATTTTGAGGAATTGTGTGTTGTGATTTAGACCTTGAGCTTTATAGGATTTGTTGTCTACCACCTCAACTTTTGATTCCCATTGTTGCATAAATTTTGTGAATTTTTGTGTGGGCTCCACACACCTCCAAACAAACCTGCAGGGAAGAAGACATCCCCTGCACCAGCAGACCTCCGCCACACCACCACCTTTGGTGGTGGTTGTAGACCACCTCAGTGGACCCCAGTGGTTAATTTTTGGTTTTGACAACCCCCTCCTACCAGGGTACAAGAATTGACCCTTTGTTTGACCTAGGAACAAGTGGACCCTGGGACACACTATACTATCACCGAAGAATTGGAACGAGGCTGTCTTTGACTTATTGACCTTGGTCAATAATATCTGACTGCTTTCACCCCAATCAAAAAGTTGAGTTGGGGGGCTATTACTATGAACAAATTTCAGGTCATGAAAGCAAACACTAAATTCTACTAAATTCCTTGAACTTTTGTAAAAATCTGAGAGATGCAAATTTGACTTTTAACCTAAACTACTTGGTTTGACTCTATTGAGATTCTAAGCTATCTAACTGATTAATTAAGTTATAATAAGTTATAATGAACCTATATTAAGCTAATGCTTTAAGATATAAGCTAATGGGGTAGGTTTGAGGTCCCAAATCTCACACAGTGAACTGTGGAGATGATTAAACTAGGATTTTGACTTTTTAGTGTTTAAGTGACCAAACTAATGACTCAAATAACTAAACCTACCCTAATGTAGTCTAAGTATGCTAAGAACACAGCAAGAGAATACCAAGATCACAGAGTATTCAGCAATGCCAAACACCCCTACTTATGAACCTGTTGGAAGATTTTCAAAGCAAATCCAAGTTTTAAACCTTAACACTGATTACAAATACTATATTATGATTATTTAAGAATAACTGAGCATAAATCAACCATACCACAAGCATAATACACAGGTTTGTCAAATTTGAGTACCACACTGTGAGATTTTTGATTTTTAAGTAATAATGAAATCTGATTAATAAGCAACCTATATTAAGCTATATATTAACTTAACAACAACACATAAACATAAAAACACATAAACCTAAGCAAATAGAATACTTAAACAGTAATATGAGAAATTGATACAAAAGCTTACAAAATGGATTAGGCTGAGAACAATGGAACCATGAACTGAGAATCAACCTAACAGCTTCCCAAAAAGCTACTAAACCATATCAATCCATATCATCACTGCTCCAATCTTCTTCCTCTCTTCTATTTGATTTTTTTATTTATTAACTATTTAATTTGATATTTTTGGAATTTTTTCTTTTATGAGCTAAACAGATAATTAAGGTTTTCTAAAACTTATTCAAGCTTTGTCAGAGCTTATATAAGCTTATGAATCCAATAACAACAAACAGAAACAACAATCAAGCTTTTTGAGAATTATTGAAATAATAGAAAATTGCATAAACTGAATTTTGACAAAGAAACTGAAATTAAGATTAAAGATAGTTGCAAATACACTAGGAATGTTGAATACAAGCTTTTTAGATTAAAGATTACACTGAAACTAAAACTAAGCTAATGTCGACACTAAATTATACTAAGCTACACTAATAATCTTTCTCTGCTGCATCTCTTTTGTTAAATAATGACTTTTCTTGTTCCTCGCAGCTTTCTGAGTCTATCCTACTCAATTTGAGCCATTGATATGGTCAAATGAATCCCCATCCTTCAAATTACCTTTTCGCGCCAAAAAGTCCAACACGTTTACTTGGGCAGTTGTGGGTTGCGTGTGAGGGAATTCAGGGGTATTAATGGGTTTGGAAGGTTGTGGAGGTGGAGGGTAGTGGGTAGGACAGGTGGTGGTGGTTTTGGAAGGGTGGTTTTAGTAGCAGTGGTGGTGGTATGGTATTGGGAGGGAAGTGGTAAAAGGGTGGTTTGGTTTGACCGGTATTTTGACCCTGGAGATGGAGTGGGCTTTTGTGTTTGGGCTTGCTGGATCAGATAACAAAAAGGGCCAAGGGGTGGGTTAGTGTAAAGTGGGGTGTTTATTTTTGGGTTATAATAGGTATAAGGGTCCGTTTGTATTTTTAGCCATAGGGACCAAAAGTGTAAATTGCAGAAACTTGAGGGGTAGGTTGTGTAATATTTCCAAAGTTAATCAAGGGACTAAACTTGCCAATATTGAATACCCCAAGGACCAATAATGATAATTATTTTCCATTTTAATATTTCCAGGGACCTTTTCTATAATTTATGAAACTTCAGAGACCAATTATGTAATTTCACCAAACTTCACACCAAGGACCATTCCTGCAAAAGATTAATAGCACAAGGACCAAAATTTATTTTTCTCAAAATTTTTACATCCCAGGGACTATTTATGTCAATTTTGCAAAATACAGGGACTAAACTTGTAATTTTGTGAAACTTTGCACCAAAGGACTAAATATGTAACTTTATGATTAAAAAGGACCTTTGGTGACTTTTTCAAGTTTTTAGAATAACCAGGGACTAGTTTTGACAACTTTTAAAACTTGAGGGACTGAAACTGCCAATTATGAAACTTTGTACGTTTTTCATCTGTTTTTGATTATTTTGCATTAGAAACATATAAAACACACTTCTAAGATATTTTCAGTATTTTGATGCATATTTGAGTATTTTTGGATGTTTTGGCAGTTCAGATTGGTATAAAATGATGAGTATTTAGACACTAATCAATGACCCGAACGATATTATGTTGATAATATAATACAATAGTAGGGAGCTTCATGTGAGGAGTCTTATACTTCTGGATTGTGATGGCCCGAACGGTGTTATGTTATATCTAAAACATTAACAATGATTACTTAAGAAACTTAAACAAGATAACTAAAGCTTGACATACATCCACACCAACAATACCACCAGGATACGTGAGTAGGCAGTCTAGTCTCCGAGTCACTTTTCACATCAATTAGATTTCCCTAAGCCCAGGTGATTTTTCATAGCCTCACTTTTAAATGCTCTACAACCCTATGAGGGGGATACATGCTTTAAATAAAAAACAAGTCTTTTTCATTGGTTGTTTCACGAGTAAACTATCTGCCACCCCTACACAACAAAATTCATGAATCTAATCGCTTGTGATATTTTACACAACTGAACACGAATATAATTGATAGATCTATTGGAGTTTGACAACTCCCGTTGGTACTACCTCTCACTAGAGGGTACCAATAAGTATTATATTTGAACTCTCACTGAAGGATTAACTTTGGCAAGTTATCCTTCCCATCCCCTCATGGTTGGGTCTGCAGCCCCCATGACCCAGATTGTTAACGTGTGGTTCATGAGCTTAGTGCAATAGACCAACTGACCAACTCTTGATAATTGCACATGCATTGCAATTATCACACACACATTACATTTTACTTGAAGGGTGTAACAACTGAACCCTGAGGAACTTGTATTCACTAACCTCTAAACCTATGACTCTCACTCAACACCTAGTGTTGACTTTTTAAGCATGTATTCTAGGTAACGGAGCTCTGTGGAAATTAAGGCATGGAGAGGCACGAGACTTGAAAGACTTTCTATTTGGTTATCATTCAAACATAACATATCACATTTAGAATCACGGGACCTCATCTTATAAAACTCTGATAATTTTAATGAATGATAACTCATTTTTATAAAATGTCTCTTTTCGAGTCATTTTTTATTATTGTATCTGTGATCAATGAGGTAATACCTCAAACACTTAATCCGCTGCGATTAGTGAAAAATAGGGGTGTTACAGTATTATAACAGCCATGTAAGCAGATGGGTTAAAACAGGTGGATATTATCAATAATTAACAAAATTAAAAATATTACATGGAAAACAATAAAGGTAAAATTGTTGATCTTAGGACAAAGAAATAAGTTTTGATGGCTTAAATGTTGATAAAAAAATAAGTGTTTCATCTTGGAAAATTTGAGAAAGTAGGTTGTTATTTGATGGTGTTTACCTTTTATTTTTAGTTTAATTTTTTTGACATATACTATTTTTTTTCTCTCAAAATAATGTGAAAATATTGATATGGATATGATGATTCAATTGATAATACATTATATATTGACATTGACGATTAAAAACTACCATAACCTTTAACCTACCTTGAAAGTAAACAAACTACTTGACATCAAGGTTTTGAAACCCGGATCGACCCGGCCGGGTCAACCGGTCGAACCGGTTCCGGGCAAAAAAACGGGTCAAAACTAACCGGTTTTGTGACTATGTGAAACCCAGTTCGAACCGCCGGGTTTTAGAAACCCGGGTCAATAATTCCAGCCGGGTTCTATTTTTATCTATTTTTAAATTACTAATAAAGTAAATATAGTACATTTTACCCTAAAATGCCACTTTTTCACACTTTTTTTCTAACTCATCTCTTAGTTTGCAGCCACCAAGAAAAAACTAGCTCACCTATAACAAATTTCCATTAAATCAAATGATCAAAACTGCCAAAAAGATACCATACAAGAGCAAGCATTAACCACAATTCAAGTAATGAAGGTAATTTTGACATTTTATTTTTTAATCTACCGTATAAATTTTAGCTGTAAATGGGTTGTTTATTTGGATTGTTGATTTGAATTGTTGATTTATGAAGCTATCATTGGGTAATTTTGACATTTGACAAAAGTAGACCCGGATGTTAGGTTTACCATGGAAGGTCTCTTGAAAGAAAATGAGCATAAGTCAAAAGGGAAGGCAACTGAATTTGGCGAAAGTAATGTCATATCTGATGACGATGAAGAACAAGAGGTTCAAGAGGTAATCCAACAAAAAACGGTCAAAAGAAAAGCTACATCAGGTTTTCATCCTTTCTTTACAAAAGGTATAAACGATTCTTCTCAACCCACTATTAAAAAACCTATGCAAAGTAAGGAAAAATTACATGATGTCGATTTCGCTATTGCTATGTGGTTCTATGATGCTTGTATACCTATAAATGCTTGCAATTCTCCTTATTTTCAACACGCGGTAGATAAAATAGCCGGTATTGGTTTTGGTTACAAAGCACCTAGTTATCATGCGTTGAGGGTGAACTTGTTAGCATATGCAAAAAAATCAGTTTCTTTGTTGATTAACTCGTATAGAAGTCAATGGATTGATAGTGGTTGCACAATTATGGGTGATGGGTGGAGGGATATTAGGCAACGCCCTTTGATTAATTTCTTGGTTTATTGTCCTAGTGGGATCTCGTTTATTAAATCTGTTGATGCATCCAATATTGAGACCAATTCTGAAACTTTGTGTAATTTGTTTTCGGAGATTGTTGAAATGGTTGGAGTAAAGAATGTAGTTCAAATGGTCACCGACAATGGTGCTAATTACAAAGCTGCAGGGTTATTGTTAAGTGAACGATATCGTACTGTTATGTGGTCCCCGTGTGCAGCACATTGTGTTAATCTTATATTAAAGGATCTTTCTGAGTTGAATAATGTGAAAGAAATTATTACTCTCGCATCTAGGGTTACCATTTTTATTTATAATCATAAGTGGCCCTTGAATTGGTTGAGAAATAGACCTGGTTGGACTGAAATCATCCGTCCGGGTGCTACTCGTTTTGGTACATCATTTATTGCATTAAAAAGTTTGGTTGATCATAAAAATGATTTGCAAGCTATGGTCATATCTAGTGACTTTAAGAAGATGTTGAAAGTGAAAAATGCTCTTGAATGTAAACAAGTTATCATGAACGAAAATTTCTGGAACAATAGTTTGATTACAGTAAGAGTGGTGACTCCTTTGTTGAAGCTTTTGCGGTTGTGTGATTCAGATGCAAAACTTGCTTTGGGTTATGTTTACGAGGGAATGTTTCGGGCAAGGAAAGGGATCAAGGATCTATTTAAAGGAAAGAAAGTATTATACCAGCCATATACTAAGATAATCAATGAACGTTGGGATAAGATGTTGCGTACTAGTATTCACTGTGCAGCTTACTGGTTAAATCCAACTTTTCAGTATAATTGCAAGAACCTTTGCAAGAAAGGTGAGGTGTGGGACGGAGTTCTTTATATGGCTGAGAAATATTTTTGTGGTGACAAACTTACAGATCTTAATAAGGCTTTAGGACAGTTTCGAGACAGTAAGGGTAACTTTGGTAGGATTAGTGCTGTTCAAGGTCGTACTAAACATCGTCCAGGTAACATTATATCTTTTTTGTTTCTTATTATGAATTATATTAATATCTTGTTACTAAATATTTTTTTTCTAACCATTTTTATATTAGATGAGTGGTGGAGAATGTTTGGTGGAGATTTTCCCATATTGCAGAACTTTGCTGTTAGGATATTAAGTCAAACTGCATCTTCTTCGGGTTGTGAACATAATTGGAGTGTCTTTGAAAGGATTCACACGAAAAGGAGAAACAGATTGGAATATCAGAGGCTAAATGACCTTGTGTATATTCATTACAACTTGCGTTTAAAACACATGTATTATATACTTCAATACAACGTGTGTGTAATTGTGACATATTTTTAGTTTTACATGTTACTCTTTTGGTATATGTTTTCTAGGCTCGATGTTGATAAGAGGTCTTATGATCCAATTGATTATGAATGTATTGATGATAATGACTTTTGGGTGGTCGAAGAAGACGCGCAAGGAGAGCTAGATTATGATCAATTGGAGAGTATGCTTGAACAAGAACCACCTTCTCAAACACAAAATTGTGCTCTTGTTGACGAGGATGAGGAAGATGATGATAGTGAATTTCATCTCCTAAGTGATCGTGAACTTGATGCGTATAACACTCCAATGTCACAATAAGTGATCCTGAACTTGATGCTTATCATGTCACACTTGATGTGTGTCTTAAAGTTTATGCTTATGTGATGTCTTTTGATGCATAAAACTTGTAAATCTGGTAGGAACACACTTGATGTGTGTCTTAAAGTTTATGCTTATGTGCTGCTTTTTGATGCATAAAACTTGTAAATCTGGTAGGAATTATGTCTTTTGAAGTATGAAACTAGCTTGTAATCTAGTAGGATTTAGAAAGTTTATTCAGGTTATAAACCTGTTCTCCATCTTTGAGTTGTTGTTTACAGCAAATGGATGCTTGGACATGTATGTTTAGACAGTAGAAACTGGATGTTCAGACATATGCATAAAACCGGGTTGAACCGGGTTGACCCGGCGACCCGGTGACTCGGCCGGGTCGATCTCAAACCCGGTTTTCAAAACATTGCTTGACATAATAAACTGCTTGACTTCATGAAAATTGGAACACAACATGACACAATAATAATATATTGATATACTAGTATTTGTTTGTGTATAAATATAATAATTAAATGAGTTATTACTTTAGTTGTTATTTTAGAATGGAATACATCATTTACACATAGTTTTTGATACGATGCAATAGATATTGAAAAAGAATGAAATAAATAAAATATGACAAACATGATTCCATCTCGTAATGCAATGAAAAAAAACTAGAGGGTAATGAATCAATGAATAATCCGTTCCTTTATAAAACTCAAAACAAACAACATTTTTTTATTTCATCGTAATGATTTATTTCATCCCAACTTCAATTCATGCATACCAAATGCTACGTAAGAGTCAGCAAAAGACATTTTGTTTGTAGTGATATTTATCTTAAGGTCGTTAATTGAGCATTAGGAACTTTGGAGCCGTCCCGTTGTTGCTGTGGGAAAAAATGCTGCCACATCAGCACATTTTCCATAACTCTAGAATTCAACATAACAGCAAAACACCCCTCTCTCCTATAACACGTGCCGTCGTGCACCCTTGGACCCCACATACTCGAAAATGCGAAAAAAATACCCGAAAAAAGGCGAGGGACGGTACCCTACTGGCGCCGTCGGGTTGGTGTTTTCCAGTACCATCTCGGCTGGTCACGACGGCTCAGCACTCGAAAATGTCAGGGACGGTACTCTCTTGGCGCCGTTAGGTGACGTTTTGTGGGAAAACTCAAGGGAAAACGGAGGGTAACTTAGGCTCTTAGTTGTATCTTTTTATGGTACATGCTTCTCTAGCTTTTGATTAAATCTTATCGTTATTCTGAGTACGTTATTGTCTTTTCTAAGATTACATTTTACGCCTTCAAATTACTAGAAACACTTGTATAGTTGTATAGCTTAATTAACTTGCTTTGGTTAAACAGACATTAATGTGCCGGCCATTCAAAAACCTAAAGTGTATAAGCGTATGGGAAAGGTAAATATAATGTATTCGATAAACTTTGTAATAATCAAACTTTCGTTAATTTCTATAAAACTGATACAACATTACAAAATTTGCATCACTATTGATCGATCAAGGATAAACAGTTCTAATTAAAGAAAGAAAAAGAAGGGTTATATATCGACTCCCCATTGACGGATTATTTGTATTACAATTCACAGTTCCATAGCCATTTATATTTATGAAAAGTATATAAATCATGCGCGCACTTAGAAGAAAGAAATGATGATATGCATGCATGCATTGACACTAATTAACATCCCATAATCTTGTTTGCATTTGGCTTAGTCTTAGTCGTCTTGTCCGGCACCGTGCCATCATTTCCTGCGAGTGCTCGGTACTTATCCTTACGGGTGAAAGAGGTGCACTCATACGAAAGTGTAGCTGCAATCACCCTTTGTATATAATTAGCCACCTCATGACTCGACTTGCCACTGCTGCATGTTAATTCCAAAGGTAACTTGTTCAAGAAGGTAACTTCATAAGCCGGGCTAGGGTTCATAAAGAAGTAAAAAGGGTCCATCCCTTTCCATCCTCTAGCAGTGGTCCCATGAAACATGCTCATCTTGTTCACCATTGCAACGGGTACGAGCTGATCTGTTAACTCGGCAAACATGGCCGAGAAACGGAGTAGAAAGGGTTCCCGACAAGTGGTACCTTCTGGACATATAGCTAAGTCACCTTCTTCTAGAAGCTTCTTGATCATGGACGCATCAGTGGCTCGGTCACGGGTTAACGGGACAGTCTTGATTGGGGAGATGATCTCTGAGAGTCTAGATACAGAGTAGGTGACAGCGGGAATAGGGCGCCCGAGGGCAGTGGAGAGAAAAATTGGGTCAAGGAGAGTACGGTGGGAGCAAATAAATAGGACGCCGGTAGAGGATTTGGTGACAGGTGGTGGAGGGTTGCCTTTGACAGTGACACGAACACCTAGTGCCCAAAAGGCGTAGTAGACTAGTGGCATGGGGAGGAGGGCGCCAGCAGCTATACGAAGGCAGGCAAGGATGAAACCGATTGGTATCCACAAGACAGTGATGAGCGCCATTATGGGGTAAGGCTTTTGAACGAGCCGGCCGTCGTGGAACACTATGGGTTTCGGTAGCTTGTCTTGCGGTACTGGCTTTACTTCTGGATTATATGGTACAATATAAGCCTCCTGTAAAAAAGAAATATATACTTGTACATAAAATATCATTCAATATGTAATATGGAGTAGATATATCATGTAAGTTTTGTGCATGCATCGGTTACTATACCTTGCATAATGTCATAAATGGGAAGTCAGTTTGGCGATCACCGAGCCCAATTTCAGGCCGATTGTCTCCGAATTCTTTAAGGAGAGCCTGAGCCTTTTGTTCATCCACTAACACGCCAGGGCTGAGCACAAATCCAGTTGCTCTACCTTTATAAGTTCCAATCTCGGTCCCCAAAACCAAATCAGCTCCCAAGAATTCCTTCAAAAAACCCTCTACCATAATCCTTGGGTTCGCAGTTAGCACACATCGCTTCCCACAAGATGAGAACACACGCCACGACTCAGGATGGAGGTCACTCGAGTAAAACTTTGGTAACACCGCTTTACCTACGGATTCAATGTCAGAAACTTTCATTCCAGCATAAGTGGCAAATATAAGGACCTGAATTCCTGCAGACTCTGATGCAAAGTAGTAAAGAAGTCCTGCTAATGGGGCGGATAGAAGGACCATAAGAAGCCGAAGAGCACCACCAGCCTCGAAAGCAACCAATGCAAAATATGGGAAAGAGCTTCGACCTCTTAGAAGTGTCCCGTCCATATCCGCCACCACTGTATGATTTTCTCGTCCATTTGAACTGCATGTTTCGACGGACGGGAAGGGTATAGTATCCTTCATTTGTTTGAAATTCTACTCTATCTAGCTAACAGATTCTTTAAGAATTTAGAAAATCGTTTGAGAGATGTATATAGGGGAAAAGATTATATATCCAACAATGTTTCATAGTATGCAACGTAAAAGTCGCATCCAGAGACAACAACTTTAATTTGGTGGGTGATAACAACATATCAAAGTCTTAATTCTTGTTTTCTTTCTTAGAGCACTACGCCACACTTTCAACTTTATTAGTACTAATTTCTTCTTTCAAAATGAATTTTCTGTAAATTTTATATTATTGTTGTGTTGATTTCATTTTTTTTGGTAACTTTGGTTTTTAACTTCTAATTCTTTTTACCTACAAATTCACAGAATTCGAACCTATCATTGCAAAGTATCAAACACGGGTAAGACCATCCTTTTTCAAGAGGCTTTGTGTTTACAGTTTACACTAATATTGTATTTCGATGTTTTACTTATTACAGGGATGATAATTTGGTGGATTAAAGATGTCAAATCATTTAGGATATCATACTATATTATAAGGGAGGAAGACCTATTATTAATAGAATACTTAAAATTAAGACTTACAACTTTTAAAGCTATAAATACAACAACCAATGCTACTTATAAAAATTACTCTCATATTTAATTCTAACATACAATTAATACTAAAATTATATACAATAAATAAATTATTATGTACATTAAATACAATTAATTAACTGGTCAATAAATACAATTAATGCACTTATTAAACACCCCTTACATAAGAAATACAAATAATCAAGCATATTGTACAACCAACTTAAACACAATTCCTGCATTAAATGTCACTAATACAAATAATAAAGCATATTATACAAATATTCAAGCCTGAACGGGCAATAAGCCAAATGGGCTCGAGCCCGAACGGGCATGGGTAAAACGGGCTCAATCCCGAACGGACATGCGTTAAACGAAATTTTTGATATCCGTAAATTTATTGTCAAAAATAACATAATAAACTAAAATATGTTCACATATTGTACAAACCAAACAAACTACTAAACAAAAAAAATAATAAATAATAAATAAAATAATACAAACTAAGCAAAATTTCATCAAATTTTTGCCAAAAAAACTAATTAACGTACAAATAAAATAAATTATTAACTGAAAAAATTAAATTACAGGGTGCCCACAGCTGTATCGCGCGGGACCCTGCTAGTATAATTTAACACATGGATAACTAAGTTTAACATCTCCTTGTTAAGTTGTAGCATATACTCTAATATCGTTGACTTGGTGTGTTTGTCTTGGGCAACAAACATATATAGATTCGTAACATATTGTCAAAATTTATATTAACCACTTCTTTCAATGAATTGTTTTGTTATATATTTTGTGTAAAATCAATCAAGTCGGTTGGATAACCTAATTTGGTTTACGAAAAAAAATCGATGTTTGAAAGTAGAAAAAAGTAAATATTACTACGTAACTAGACTTGTGGTATAATTAACTTAGAAGTCTAAAACAAAACAAATATAGCAACACTTAATTTTTAATATTCCTAAAATTGGCTGTCTGGTCATCCATAACAAAATATATCGGTGATCATGATTTGCACGCAACATCTTATGCTATCCGTAGTTTTACATTTGCTATATGTTGCTTTGCCGGTTTGTATCTACGTCAGTATACTTATTTCATTTCATTCAAAATCCAGTATCACGAATTGGATGAAGAAATAGGATAATGTTAGAAAGAGGGCAGCTGTCTTTTATATAATTTTCAAACGATCATAGAAGGTGGCGCCAACCTTGCTTGGAAAAAATATGATAATGAACTAAAATACGAAACCCAGCCCATAAGGACGAAATTCCTCGAATAGTCTACGTTTATACCGAATCAAATGAGTGATTAAAACAAAGGATAATATACCCAACAATGTTTTAACTCCAAATTCTATACGATTTTTTAGTTATGTGATACATTAGGTTTTAACATTTTTCCCGATTATTAAAGAGAAGTGTTACAACTTTTTATATAGATAACTAGCTTTTGTTAAACATTAAAAACCCCCTTGGGTATGATATATTATTCCAGCATAATATATTGAAAATGCATGGAACATAATGAAAACCCTAACTGACGTTAAACCTATAAACGGGGCGTAGGCCGTCTATCATCTAATACTCTCCCGCAATTCGAGCAGCGAACTTGCGAAAGCTCGGACTGGAGTAGTAAACTAGAAAAGATTAGAAAAACAACACATTAACGTACTAAAAACATAACTGTAATTGACTCGTAACAAAACTGTACCAACGGTCGACTTTAGTCGGTTGGTACAACGGTCGGCTAAGTCGACTGGTAACAAAACAGTACCAATGCTCAACTTTAGGGATTGATACCAATGATCAACTTTAGTCAACTAATAATAAAACGGGGTAAAGCTAAAGATACGCAACATATTTGTTTAAATAAACACAAGTACGCAACGTACTTAGTAAAGTGTCAAACGTACGCAACATATTTTCAAAAAATGGTCGATCTACGCAATATGACCTGCTGGCTGCAGGTTACCTTAGTTTAAAAGTTACACCTTTGATCCCTAAACTGTCTCATATCTCGCGTACATGATCCTATTTTAGTCCTATTTACCAGCGTTACACCGTTAGTCCCCAAACGTTACACCGTTAGTCCTATTTACCAGCGTTACACCGTTAGTCCCCAAACGTTACACCGTTAGTCCTGTTTAGTTACACCGTTAGTCCCCAAAAATATATATATAAAAAAAATTTCAGATTATTTAAAAAAAAATCCAGATTATTTAAAAAAAAAAAAAAAAAAACTTTAAAATTGATTTTTTTTTTCTTGAATTTTTAAAAGTTTTTCTTTTTAAGTTTAAAAAAAAAAAAAAAAAAAAAAAAACTTTAAAAACAAAACTTTAAGAAATTCCAGATTTTTAATTTTTTTTTTTTTTTCTTAAAAAAAAACTTTAAAATTGATTTTTTTTTAAGTTTAAAAAAAAAAAAAAAAATTAAAAAAATTGTTTTTTTTTTTTTTTTTTATATATATATATATTTTTTTTAAAGCTTTAAAAAAATTCAATTTTAAAGTTTTTTTTTTTTTTTTTTTTTTTTTTTTTTTTTTTTAAATAATCTGAAATTTTATATATATATATATATATATATTTTTGGGGACTAACGGTGTAACTAAATAGGACTAACGGTGTAACGTTTGACGACTAACGGTGTAACGCTGGTAAATAGGAGCAAATAGGACTAACGGTGTAACGTTTGGGGACTAACGGTGTAACGCTGGTAAATAGGACTAAAATAGGATCATGTACGCGAGATATGAGACAGTTTAGGGACCAAAGGTGTAACTTTGAAAGTTATGTGACCTGGTAACCTGCTGCCAGCAGGTCATATTGCGTAGATCGACCATTTTTTGAAAATATGTTGCGTACGTTTGACACTTTACTAAGTACGTTGTGTACATGTGTTTATTTGAACAAATTTGTTGCGTATCTTTAGCTTTACCCCTAATAAAACCGTACGAACAATCGACTAACAAACAAACAATAAAACAACTATAGCTTCTTTTCTCTTTTATTATTTTTTCAACTATTAAACAAAACATAAACATAAATCCTCATCATACATCCAAATATCCAATCCATCCATCTTTCATCAATCCATCCATCTTTTATTACTAGTAGGGTCCCCGCGCGATGCAGCTGCGGGCACCCTCTAATTTAAATTTTTCGGCTAATAATTTATTTTATTTATACATTTTTTGGCAATAGTTTTACTGATTAGTTTGTTATGGCTTGTATTATTATTATTATTATTATTATTATTATTATTATTATTATTATTATTATTATTATTATTATTATTATTATTATTATTATTATTATAGTAGTTTGCTTATTTTGTACAATATGTGAACACTTTTTAGTTTACTATGTTCTTTTTGACAATAAATTTACGGATATCAAAAATTTCATTTAGCTCGTGTCCGTTCGGGCTCGAGCCTGTTTGACCCGTGCTCGTTCGGGCTCGAGCCCATTGCCCATTTGGGCTTGAATATTTGTATAATATGCTTTATTATTTGTATTAGTGACATTTAATGCAGGAATTGTGTTTAAGTTGGTTGTACAATATGCTTGATAATTTGTATTTCTTATGTAAGAGGTGTTTTAATAAGTGCATTAATTGTATTTATTGACCAGTTAATTAATTGTATTTAATGTAAATAATGATTTATTTATTGTATTTAATGTTAGTATTAATTGTATGCTGGAATTAAATATGAAGGGAATTTCTATAAGTAGCATTTGTGTTTGAATCACTTGTACTTTAAGCTTATTAACTTGTAAGGCTTAATTTTAAGTATTCTAATATTAGAAGGCCTTCCTCCATTATTATTATTATTATTATTATTATTATTATTATTATTATTATTATTATTATTATTATTTATTTTATTTTTTCTTAACTTTATCCTTTGTAAGGTAAATGTTCTAGACCATACACTACCTATCCGGAGAGAATAAAGTTTTGATCACTTCAATACCAGATGCCTTAATAAAACTACTTCAATACCAGATGCCTCGATAAAACTACCCGCCCAATCATAACGCTCATCTACATCACTGGCAAGAGTGGTTGTATCTTGATGCAGTTATTTATTTATTTATAATTGAGGGGTTAGAGTTTGGCGGGTGGTTTAGGGGAGGCAGCTCAACATAGCTTGATACCATGGTAGAACATTAAAACCCTGTATTATTCCAGCAAAATATATAGAAAATGCTCCTAATAGACCCTAAACCCACAAACGAACTTGGGCCGTCTATCATCTAATAGTTTTTAGACTCGTGTTTATACATGAATTATTGAGATTGAATATTGTAATAGTCTTATTTCTCATAAAATGTGTGTAATATTAAAGTGAACATAAAATTTAGACAAAAATACACCGTTGGTCCCTAAACTTTCTCAAAAGTGTCGCAGGGGCCCCAAACTCGGCAAAATTGTCGCCATGCGTCCAAAACATGAGTTTTTGAGGCCGAATGCGTCCCTTGACCAGTTTGGTCTCAGTTAACGCAAAGTTTTAGTTAGATATGTAAGGGTATAATAGGCAATTCACTTTTATGACTACACTTTAGTTTATCAACCTAAAAGTGATAGTTTAAGGACCAACTAAGAACTTTACTTCGGAACTTGAGCCTATCTTCTCTGATACGCTAGTTATTATTTGCGCGGCAACCAATTAACCTACTAACCAAACCCATTTACACACCATAATTACACAAACCCTTATTCAGACCATCACAAGGAAATCAAAAACCAAAACCAAACACTCATTTCCAGTACTCAAAGACCCAACTCAAATTCCAACAATACAATGTCTTTTAGAGAAAACGTGATCACTAATATGGCAGATTAAATCAGGAACATGCCAAATAACGTGACCACTAATATTATGAATCGCTTGCCACTAAAAGATGCGGTGAGGGTCTGTACTTTATCGAGAAGCTAGAGGATTAAGTAGACTTTGCTCACCATGTCATAGTTGATGAGGATTTGTTTTAATATTTAACAAGTAAGTTTGATGGGAAGCACATGACTAGGCTTTTACTTCAGCTTAATGGTCCCGTAAGAAGGTTTGTGTTCTCCATAGAGCCCAAAACGCTTTTTGGACAAGACAACTTGAGTTATGAAGAGATTTATGATTGGCTTTTGATTTTGGCTCGGGAAGGAGTTGAGAATGTCACAATTCAAAACTGGTATGGTGAACTAGTTACGTTGCCAATACAACTTTACTCTCGTATGAAGTTGAAACATCTCAAACTTCATTATAGCACTTTTCCCACTTTGACAAGTTTTAGGGGTTTTCCAAATCTATTAGCTTAGAATTGATTTCTGTCAATTTTCATAGCGGTACAGTTTGGGAGTTTGTTGCTGGTTGTCCCTTACTTGAGTCTTTAAAAACGGATCGTTCTACTACAAGCGAGATGAGACAATGGAATCTTCCAATACTTAGCAATATGAAGAAGTTAAATTTGTCATTCGGTGTTTGGAACCATGCTATGACAATCATAACTTCCAATATCTTTCACTTGTCAACTCTTCTAAAACTTGAGACCCTTACCTTGGATTTTCAGGACTGCAAGGTAAGACCTATTTCAGTTTTACACTTCAAATTACAGAATGTTAAAGTAATTTGTAAAATGTTATCTTTGAAACTAAAGAAAATTTGACATTTTGTAGTTGTTGGCAGAAGGTACCTCTTGGATGAATGTCCGTGTGACATTTGTATCCCTCAAGACTCTTGAGTTATCCGGGGTCGATTTTGGGAATAATGTAATGGTTTCATTCATCATTCATATGATTCGTAGGTCTCCAAAGATGCAAATGCTAGAAACCAGATTAAGTGAAATGCATATGTATGAAAAACATCATCTTAAATTCCAATGGTTGTGCATCTCAATACTCTCTCATTTTGTAGGCCTCATACACGCTTAGTGTTCTACCTTTGGAGATTGATTCATTTGATTTAGACAACAACACAATGAGCCTAGGGCAGCTTAAGAGAGTGGTGTTTCATTCTTTCCCTAGAACAGAGAATAAAATAGCCATAATAAAGTTCATACTTGCATGTTCCTCCTTACTGAAAAAAATTTATATCCATGACTTCAATTTAAGTCATGATGAGTATGAAAACATCAAGATGAATTGGGAGTTGGCAAGGAGGCTGTTGAAACTCCATCAAGCTTCCCCTACAGCCGGGGTAGAATTATTTTACTGTTTCTAGTTTATGCATGGGTTGAATATTCTAAGACAAGTATTTTTGTATAAAGTATGTTGCTATTTAGTTGTTGGTTGTGAATATGTTTGTGCTGCGAAACATTTTACATATGTTGGTCGCCAAACAGTGGTAATGAGAGTATTCAGTGCATCGAAAAAAGGCTTTGTTTGACACATGCATTTGCATGTGTGACTTTAGAAAGTCAAAGTTGAAAACGTTAAAGGTTATTTAGCATTTTCATTTTGAGGAACTAAAGTCAAACTTGCCAATCCATTATTAAAAATCCAATTTAGAATGTACAATTTTAAGTTTCTAATGTCAATCTTGTAAAAGCATTATTCAAAAACTCCCATTTACCATTGTCAAGTTTGACTTTAGAAAGTCTAACTGAAAATGGTTAGTGACCTTTACCATTTCCAGTTTAAGTTTCTAAAGACAAACTTGCCAATGCCACTTGGGAGTCAAATGTGGTAAAAAAAATTTACACAATACGTATGACTAGTGTTTGGATATGATTTGTACGAAAATAATAATACTCTTTTTTGTTATTTGGCTTCATTTTTTGTGTGTGTATATGTGTTTGGTAGTATTTTAGGATTTTGAGTAATTAATATATGACTTTGACTTTCAACAGGGTGGGTAAGGATTTAATGAGGTGCGATTAATTTTACACAAATTACACTGTTGGTCCCTAAGCTTGTCAACTTAATGTAAAAAATTGTGAACACGTCACTTAAAAATAGGCGGGAATTTTAAGTATGGCAACGGAAATGTATACAACTTTAGGGACCAAATCTGAAATAAAAATGTTATTAAACCCCTTGACCGTCTCTTCCCTTAGACGGTATTTACTTTTACGTGTAAACCAATAAACCCGACCACAACCTTTTCCTCACATATTTCCGCATAGAAGATTTCCGAATGTTGAATGAACTTATGGAAGTCACCGATTCATTACGTTTAAATGATCGTATGGGTCTGTGGTTTAGTTAAGAAGCTGTAGAAGAAGGGTTTTTTAAAAACCTTATTCATGCCGCTATTGATCATCTAAAGAGGCTGATACCAAAGCGTAGGGAGATGATTATGGAGAATGAAGCTTTGGGAGAGCGTGGTGTGGTGCTTAACAGTTTGGATGCGTTAAGAAAAACCCAGGCCAGGCACATCGACATACTTGCTCGTTTGATCAAGATTTATGGTGAAGCTGATGATGGTATTCGTATGCAGGAAGGTTATGTTCAAAAAATGGCTGAAAATA
Source organism: Artemisia argyi (assembly GCA_030686995.1). NCBI lineage: Eukaryota > Viridiplantae > Streptophyta > Magnoliopsida > Asterales > Asteraceae > Artemisia > Artemisia argyi. The sequence continues at coordinate 79,213,094 of CM060699.1, forward strand.
ATTAGTGAAATGGGGTCTTTGGGTACTTCCTGGGGTAGCTAAATGAGGTCTCTTGGGTTCTTTCTTTAGGATTTTAAGGTTGTTCTTGTAGTCTACTTGCCACTATGATGAATATATAAATATAAGTTTTAGCATTTAATATTCTTGTATTATCCTATTTTATGTATTGTTCGTATCACCAAAAACAAACACCCCTTTATATCAGGAAACCCAAAGACAGTGGTTACAATGTCTTTGGGGGCAAAATGGTAAGGCTTTTGAATATTAAATCTTATTATATTGACAATGGTGTATTTATTATCAAAAAAATTATATGGTGTCAGTGTTAACAATGGGAGGGAACAAGCAAATATCACAAACCAAACACCTCATTTATGTGCTGTTTCTATCGGCAAGCCTTTTACACCTCATCATATGAGGAAAACCAAACACATTGGCTATAATTTTCTATCAGCAAAATAAACACCCCTTTATTGACAATTTGGTATTGTTTATGCCCCGTAATGACTTCCCTGAGTCAAAGCTTTTTAGCAAATGGCACAAATTGTAACCTCTATAGGGTTGACTTCCCTAAACTATCACTCTTGGGTTGATTAACTAAAGTGTAGTCATAAAAGTGAGTTGCCTATTATACCCTTGCATATCTAACTAAAACTTTGCGTTGACCGAGACCAAACTGGTCAAGGGACGCATTCGGCCTAAAAAACTCATGTTTTGGACGCATGGCGACGCTTTTGCCGAGATTGGGGCCCCTGCGACACTTTTGGGAAAGTTTAAGGACCAACAGTGTATTTTTGTCTAGAATTTAAGTTGTTGAGAATATAACTTCCGCCAAAACTTTCAACAAAATTTTGCACTAGAAAAGAAAAATTCATATAGTTCACGAGCACTTCAAATATCATCTCGGTCCGCCCCTAGAAAAACAATGGAGTGGTAAACGAAGAAGGGTTGTATGTGAAAGATCGGTGAAGGCTAGGAAATATATATTTTGATAGTGTATTTATGTGATATTTTCAAGTATAAAATTTCATTTTTTTTTTATTTTTTTATTTTTTATTATTATTATTTTTTTTAACAGAAATTTTACAACCTACACCACATATCTCACAAATTCTATCTCACATGTCTCTAACAAGACTTGAACCCATAACCACTAGATTGATGAGTCACTCACATACCGCTGGACCAAAAGGCTTTTGGTGGGTTATTAAGTTTTTAACATATATGGTGCATTGGTGCCAATTTATTAAAACCAACTTATATGCCCTTTTATATGTTTGCTTTCGTTTACATTATTTCCAGTCAAATATAATATGTACAATTATCAAACGGCAAGAATAAACCTAAGTACCTAACACTAACAATAACATATGAAAATTATATGAACAAAATACTACTACAGTAGTAATGAAGTTTCATTTTTATCTTTCTATACATAATCACATTTAAAACGAGGGTATGATTTGTACTTTACATCAAACTTGTCATGATAAGTTAAATGTTGGTTTCTTATTTATCTATTCCAGTTTTTTGGCATACAAATTGATGTAAACAAAACAAAAACATAGTTGGATAGCTTATAAGTTAATTCCAACAAATGAGTGATAGAAAACTATAACGTACATTATTCATGGTTAAAATAGTAAGGCGAAAATTGTCTTGAAATGGACAGGGGATTCAAAGATTAAAATAAAGATTAAACTTGCTTGGAAATATAATATTCTTTTCTTCACGAATTTTTTGTCTCCAATACAAAAAATACATAGTTTAAGAAAAATAAGACAACAATAATTATCAACCAATTAACTAGCATCTTCACCCACTAAAGTATTCCTCTTTTTTATTTTGTTAAAATAATGAGAAGTGAACAATTATTCTAAGACATCTTAAAAATGAAATGTGAAATGTAATTTTGAGACAGATAAAGTAATAAATAGTAGCGGTGGCAATTGAATCGTGTTCGGGTTGACCTATTCGGGTTCACACGTTGACGGGTTACTATAACATTTACCCAAACAAGACTCGTATCAAGAAACTTAACCCTAACCCATATCTGATAACATGTGTAACCCGTTTAACATGCTTAAGTAAATATGTCAAGCGATGAATAAGGTTGGTGGCTTGTCGATTTAACTAGTTTAAATACAAAAAGTTATATAAAGATCTAAAAAATGATAAAAATGACATACAAATAACTATATAAAAATTTCAATGATATTTGAGTGATAATCGTAATTCACTCATATTGAGTACATAACAAAATACACTTGATCCAAATCCAACATAAAATTCAAGTTTTACATTTACTTAAGCAAGTTCACTGGTTGATATATTTAATAATTATTCAACCCAAATACGACCTATTTATTAAACGGGTTAGTCAGATTAACCTGTTTAAACCCAAACCTGTTTATTCTCATCCCAAACTTATAACTTCGTGTGAGATTCGATAAGTGAGTGAAATGTAGGGGTGGATTATGAAAGTAGAAGAAAGAAGAGAACCCCTAAAACATTTTGGCTAATTCCTTCCATTCTTGTGGAACGAACGAAAGAAGCAGTTAATTAAGGAAGGAAGCTCAAGGTTATAAATCTCAATCTTCGTCTTTCTTTCTTTCTTTCTTGTTATTTTCGTTCTCTCTTGTAGTTAATTAGTAGTAGTAGTAGTAGTAGTAGTAGTAGTAGTAGTATTATCATTGTACATTTAAATAGTAGTGTAATTTTAGATGATTTAAACTTAATTACCCTCCCGCCCACCACCTGTTTGATAAAATGCCTTGATGAATTACTCCTAAATTTCTTATTCTTTTATGTGTGCCAATGACTTACTGTATTACTTTGCACACTACACTTGATGTCAGGTGCTCCTGCTTCATACTTTTCTATATGGTGAGGCCGCGTACATCAAGGCTCGCCCTCCCCGTGTAACGTGAACAGCCGTTTTATATGAAGAAGGCTCATGGCAGCATCAAACCATTTGATGCTCACAAGATATGATGATGAGGTACAAGACTACTATCTTCGTCCCGACAAGATATCTTCATTATCGTCATTGTCAACACATGCTTTCGTCTTTCATATGCCTTCTCTCGTCGTTTCACGCAACTCGTTCTTTTAGGCGCAACTTCTCCCCGTCACATGGTCCCCGACCCTTTCCAGACTATTCACCTAAAAAACCAACTATCAAAGATTCTCAACTTGTCCACAACATCTGCACCACCATCAAGCAACGCCCTTTTGACACCATACAACGAGTTCTCAAACCATTTGAATCTAGGTTTAAGTCTGACCACTTTATTTGGGTTCTCATGGACATTAAGGATCAGTACACCTTAGTTTTGAATTTCTTTCACTGGCTGTGCTTACGTAGGTCTCCATCACTCGAGGCTCGTTGCATCATCATTCAAATCTCTGTTGCTGCAAAGGATCCTAAAATGGCGCATGGACTTATTCACGACTTTTGGACTAAGCCTAATGTCGATGCTAGTCTGCCGTTCACCCTCTTCATGGAGAAGTTGATTTACACGTACAAGGACTGGGGCTCTAATCCTCACGTCTTTGATATATTCTTTCAGGTCCTTGTCCAAGTTGGAATACTTGATGGAGCCAAAAAGTTATTCTATAAGATGTTGAATTATGGGGTCGTGATATCTGTTGATTCATGCAATTTGTATCTCTCGCAGCTATCAAAGAATATTGATGGGTGTAAAACAACACCACGCGTTTTTTCTGAATTTTCTAAAGAGGGTGTTAAGTGGAACACCACGTCACACAATATAATGATTCACTCCCTTTGTCGAATGGGGAAAGTGAAAGAGGCTCATAACTTACTTCTTCAAATGGAGTTGAGAGGCTATATGTCTGATGCTGTTAGTTATAGCACTATGATTAATGGCTACTGTCAGATCGGAGAATATAATGTGGTTCTGAAACTTATGGATGAAATGCAAATAAAAGGGTTAAAGCCAAACATGTTCACTCTTAACAGCGTAATTTTCCTTTTGTGTAAGATTGGAAAAGTTGTGGATGCAGAGAAGGTGCTCAGGGAGATGATATACCAGAAAATAGTTCCTGATAAGGTTGTATATACAACACTGATTGATGGTTTCTGCAAAGCTGGGAACGTCACTGCTGCATATAGGTTGCTAGAGGAGATGCGTAGAAAGGACATTTTTCCTGATCCGGTAACATATACTGCTCTTATATCTGGTAATTGTCAAAAGGGGAATATATCGGAAGCATACAATCTCTTTCTTGAAATGCGTAATAGAGAAATGGAAGTAGATGAAGTCACTTACACGGTACTTATTGATGGTTACTGCAAGGACGGTCAGATAAAGGAGGCATTTTCACTTCATAACCAGATGGTTCAGATGGGCCTCACTCCGAATATTGTCACTTATACTGCACTGGTTGATGGGCTTTGTAAACAAGGAGAGATGGATACAGCAAATGAACTTCTTCTTGAAATCTGTGCCAAAGGTCTGAAACTGAATATTTGCACTTATAATTCACTCGTTAATGGTCTTTGTAAACTTGGAAATATCGTACAAGCAATAAAGCTAGTTGAAGATATGGAGGTGGCAGGCATTTATCCTGATACTTATACATACACAACTCTAATGGATGCTTATTGCAAGGCGGGAGACATGGATAAGGCGCATGAGCTTCTCCGCCGAATGCTGGATAAAGGGCTTCAGCCTACAGTTGTTACCTTCAACGTTTTAATGAATGGATTCTGTATGGCGGGGATGCTTGAAGATGGCAAGAGGTTGCTCAAATGGATGCTGGAAAAAGGCATCATGCCAAATGCCACCACGTACAATTCACTTATGAAGCAGTACTCTATCCGAAATGATATGCATGCAACAACTGAAGTCTACAGGGGGATGTTAGGCGAAGGTCTATCCCCAAATGCCAACACTTATGACATACTAATAAGAGGCCACTGCAAGGCAAGAAATATGAAAGAGGCATGGTTTTTGCATAAAGAAATGGTAGAGAAAGGGTATGACCTCACAGTAAATGCTTATAATGCTCTCATTAAGGGTTTTATTAAGAGGAAAAGAATTCTGGAAGCCAAAACATTGTTTGACGAAATGAGGAAAAAAGGTTTAGCCGCAGACAGAGAATTATACAGTATTTTTATGGACATGAACTATCATGAAGGGAACCTGGATTTGACTCTTGAGCTGTGTGATGAAGCGTTAGAGAAAAGTATTGTGGATAAGACTGGAAAATGAAATCTTTGCTTGGCATGCAAGATAAATAGTTTCGTGTTGCTGGGCAAGAAGTCAAGATTGTTGATCTTTTTAACAAATGAATCCCAAACCTGGTATATTCTTTTTTATATTATATGCTGTTTACGATCTTACCAAGTACATCTTTGTGGTACCCATGTTTTGTTGCCTACTCAAAGCTAAATCACGTGGTCAACCGAGACACTGAGACACACTTAAATTGATACATGCTCTTACTTCAAGTATTATGTATCATTATTCAAAAAATTTTTATTTGGCAAAATAAATTATTGATACTCTTAGGCTGATGCATGTTCAATTAAATTTTATCAAATTAGTTACCTATTTTTGGTTTTTGCTAAGTGTGATTAATCCATCTTTCTGATGCATCACATCATAAGAATTATATTAAGACCCTCCCCTTTGTTTTGCACCTGGTGTGGGTGGGTGGGTGCGTGTGTGGAGGGTGACGGGGCGCGGGGGGCTTACATAAATACTATATTCCTTTAGATAGTGAACAATGAGTATACTTTGAGTGTATCTTTGGCAGCAGAATATAGGATACCTTAGCGGAGGATGTAGGCAGACAATAAGCAAATGCCATATTTTCATCGTATTTGAACCATAAACTCGTATAAATTGAGTATTGACACACATTTCACTATTCTTGAGAATAATTTTGGTTCACTGAGGTGCAACCGTCTCACAACTCACAATATGTGGAATCTACATCATTATGCTTGCTTATTAATTAACTCAAAATACAGAACAAAAAGTAGCCTATTTCATTTTCACATCCAAGCTAAATGAAATGATACATCGATAAAAGCATGGTCCGTGATAAGCATGGTCCCTGATACTCTTTAATTTTACACTTACAGCATATACCCTACAAAGCTCAATATCCAATAGATATGGAGCAAAAAGTTCATACATTGGGCGGTGAGGTGATTACCACTTGAGGAAGGTGCAGAAGTACGAGGAGTTTCAACTCGTGTTTCGTTTTCCTTTGGGCAACTGTAATTACAGCGACTTGGGCGAACTACTCTGTAGACTCCTGTACTTGCCAAAATATACAAGTCTTTCTTGTTATCTTCTCCAAACGAATATATGTATCCCAGAGCAGCCAAGTTAGTGTTTGGTACAGAGTTGCACTCTAATGGAGAATCACGAGCACAGCTAAAGGGGATTGAATAGGTGGTAAAGTTTCCGCTATTTGTTGGAATTTCAGCAGCTGCCCATAAAGCAGTGGCGTACAGATCTGCATAAAGGTAACTGAACATCCTTTTACAGTTAGAATCATAGCCTTTTATCTTCACTATTTAGAAGTCAATTTTTCATTAGAATTTAAAAACTTTAACTGTAGAAAGATTTGTAACATTTTTCTCATGTGTAACTTAGAAGTATTTAAGAGGTGGTGAAAAGTATGATGTTGCATTTATATAGTTATAAAACAAGGTAGAAAATTGGTCATAGGCTCTTGATGCTTTACCTGCCATACATGCATGGATCGGTAGCTGAACGATAAAAATAGCCACCAGATATTGCTGCAGAACCCTCTTTTTTGTTTACATCATAGTGGTTATATCCCATTACCGGGAAGATAAGATCTGTAGAATCAGACGTATTTCCTTTAGCAGGCTGCAGAGAGTTAACAGGAAGATGGCCTTCATAGGTACTCCAGCCATAGTTGCCACCCTTGGTAATAACGTCAATCTCCTCATACCGATCCTGATCAATCAAAATTAATGTGAGCTTTATGCTGAAAATAATTCAAATAAAGCTTTAGATGTATCTTTGTAGCAATGAGCCAAATTAGAATGCCTTTTTATGTTTATGAGGAACATAAGACCAATGCAACAAGATAAAGCAAGTGAACTGAGATACGAACCTGACCAACGTCTGCACACATGAAGTAAGAAGGTCTTTCAGCATCAAAGCTACAACGCCAAGGATTTCTGAATCCTAAGGCCCATATTTCAGGCAGCAGTTCTTTATCTTCAGCGTAAGGATTGTCACGTGGGATTGAATAATTTCCCCACAGATTCAGATCATCTGCATCTTCTGGATTATCATTTATAAGGTTAAACTCTGTAAATGGAGTAACCGGTGCTCAAACTTCATCAATAAAACGAAATACTTACTAGGTATTGTGTCTACATCCACCCTCATAATTTTTCCGAGTAAAGACTTCTTATTTTGAGCAAATCCAAAAGGACCATCTTTGCCTCCACCGTCTCCCAACATTATATACAGATACCCGTCATCAGGCCCGAAAAGAATCTGACCACCATGATTATTTGTAAATGGAAGTCCCATTGTAAATATCCTTCTCACTTCTGTAGGTTTCCCTTTTGTTGCCTATAAACATATACAATCTTATATATCGGTAAGAAATATTGTCAACCTTTTTTATGGAACCGGTCTTATGTTTTTTTCTCTCTGTCGTTTAGTATGTTCAATTTCTATACTCTGTTAAGACTACATGTGCTAAGTAAGTGCGTTACCTTTGCAGGCTCTGATGCTGTCCCGTTAACAGTGTATTCTGCTACAACATTATGATACTGACATGGGTGATCTGCACCCCCAGAAGTACCTAATTTTGAAGGGTCACAACCCACATCCGAGTTACAACCACATCTTCCTGAACACGCTGAAGACATTTCTTTGTCACAGTTAAATGAAGCAAAGAAACGACCGTTTTTAGAAAAATTCGGATGAAATGCGATCCCCATTAACCCAAACACGGTATCAAATTTGACTTGGTCTGTTAAATCAACAAAAGGGCTAGATTCATCTAATCCCAGTGGTTCTCTAGAATCTTGTGAAGGAATTGTTGTGAGCCATATTTTTCCAGGTAGGTCTGAGAAGAAGGCACGGTCTGACCCGTCTGGATGAGCAGCCATGTTGATATACCCTTTATCTCCAAGTCTCTCAAGACACAGGCCTTTTGGAGGGACCGGGGTTTGCGTCGAGTTCAGCAGAATTGGGCTCCCGTTGAAACACTGATTGCTATCATCTGGTCTGCCACCAAATGCAGTACAGAAGTCGCTTCTTGATTGCCACAGATCAGTTAGCTTAGATGAGGTGTTCTGGGGTAATCCACCTGCACCTTGTAGTGAAGGGGCAAATGGGGAATTACGCATGGAGACATTTTGGCATGTGTCCCAAACATTCGTACAGAAACTAGTTTCAGACTGTTTCGACAGTGATGAATCTGGTGAATTAGGAGAGTCACACAGAACCGGAACTGAGCGGATCTGTGATTCAACCTTGAATAGGTTTGCTGAAAATTGATCACATGCCTGCACATTAAACAAGTCACCATGACATGAAATTTGATTAGCTTTGTGGTTTGTAATCCACCGAATCTCTTGGTCTGTAATATTATAAAACACAAAAGCTCCTATTTTAATTTGCATCATAGGATTCAGAAATCAGTGTTACAAGTTCGCCACAATTGACTCTTGAAATCAGTGTTTCTGTGGCTTGTTACATCCTTTTTAAAAATTGAGGTATTATGATGCGTAGTTGTAACTGTTGAATTTGACAAAGGATGCCTGGTCGACATGATTGTATCTCTAGGTGTACTTTAGTTGAGGCAAGCCTGATTGTTCCTGCTTAATGCTTGGTGCCTTGGCTTAAAGGATAGCGTGTAGGTTCCGTTCATATAGATTGGTTTATATGTAGGAGCGGGAAAAAGTCTCTTGATCTACATAATTGGAAAACCAAATTGGACCTAGCTATATTTAGTTTGGTTCATGGCTCTGGAATTTTTGAAAATTGGCTTTTGGTTCAACACTTTTGATTTCCATTCTTAAAAGTCGATTATTTGTCATATTTGGTCCAAACCAGAACAAAACTGGCTCTTCTATTTTTAGTTAGTATTTTGAACTTGAAAAATGACCTGATTTAGGTATGTATTCTTGAAATGAAAAAGCACAAGTTTGTATTTATGTACGAGTTAGTTTGGACTGATTTGGTTTCAGTCTGGTCATTTATTTGCGGCTGTGTTTTGTGCGTAGTTTGTTTAGGCCTGATGAACAACCTTATTTTTACAAACTCTTATGGAAATAATCGATATTTAGTGTGTGCAAATTTACTAAGTACTAAACTTTTACAGAACTGGCAGTTAAATTAATAAGTATACTGTATCAAGTAGCTTATAGAGGTTTTAATCATGAGCTTGAGCTCGAGCTCCCACCATCCACCTTCTATAACCAGAACTCACCTCCTATCAGTGGAGTGCAGAGCATAAAACACTTTGCTAAGCAGGAGCTGCTTATGGAATTTAAAGCTGATAATCCAGCACTTACGAAAGGTAAACTTACAGCACAAAGAATTGATTTGATAGCAGAAGCACAGTCAGGATCTTTGATGCTCATAGCTTCAAATTGCTTCTGCAGTTGTGAGTCTTTGGTTGAATCACAGCACACTCTCCCCTTATAGCTAGGACAAAATGCCAGAGGTTCATTTGCAGTCACAGGTGCCCCTATTTACCACCATACATGATCAGTCAGCTATAAATACATAGTGTATGTTTTTGTCCACATAAAATATTGCTCATATTTGTATATATGTGTGATATAGAGACTCACTGAAGTTAGTACACATGGGCAGTGAAGAAGAAGGATAAGGAGAATACATGACTAAGAGACAAAGCAGCAGCAGGGGAGCAAAAGCTTCCATTTTTTTTTTCAGAGGCAAAGTGATAGTCTTTCTCTACATGAGTGTGTATGTATATATAACTAGTGTATTTTTTTTTATGTATGGGTCAATTGTGTTTATCTCCAATATGTTGTTCAAAGTCTAAGTTGTGACAGCTTTAAAGGGTAGAGTGTGGGTAATCTTGGAAATGAAAACAGACAAAAAAACTGCCATGCCATGCATTTAGTGCCCCTCTGCTATTTTAAGTTGTATTTTGAAATAAGTATCATTTTGTGTCTCTCTCATTTGACAATCAAGGTACCATAAAGTTTGATGAATGATAATTCATAATTTTATTCAACAAGAAACCATCCCATTGATAAAGACACCAATTAACTCAGATATTATGACCCCACCTAACTAATATGCTAATGTTTAGAAAATCTCAGTGGATATAATAGTTGCTAATGGTGGATAGAAATGCACTACAAAAGTTGTGTGTAATACTTTTTGTTTCTGATATTTTTATTGAACAAGAACCATATAATATACAAAATTCCGGGATAAGGTTTTTCTTTTTCATACACTGAGGTCGACATAGAGAAAATATTGATCAACTAAAAAGGTAGAGAGTGCTATGATATAAAACGTGTGTAAAACAACAAAAATTCGTTCACAGTCTAAAAAGTTAAGGCGGGAGTAATTTTTTTTGAAAGACAATTTTTTCAACACGTATACCACTTATCTCACAAATGTGATTGACGACTTGAACTCATAACTTCTAGATTGATAGACACACTCACGTACCATTAGGCCAAAAGCTTTTGAGAAATACTCGGAGTAATTTAGAAATTACACTTATAGAAGTAAACTTTAAAGAGAGATCATAGTGAGACTATGAGTTGTAAACAGTTTTGACAAGTAAAAGTTATAAAGTAAATTTGAAGCTGAAAATGAGTTGGGGTTGGTATTGATTATTGCAAAGACCACTAGCAGGTTTTTCATACCAAATTGAATTGAGTGCTTGTGTTTCACAAACACTTTATTGACTCAAGGGGAAAAGCTAGCTAGAGACCTATGGCATAAATTCTCAACCACTTGGATTTTAAATGTCTCCAAGTTGAGCTTTTCATCCAGTATAGAGAGAGTGAGAGAGGCTGGTATATTATGAAATGCAAACAATATACATAAACTTGGTATTTGGCTTTCAAAGTTGGACTAATTTTAGAATGCATGTACAAAATGATTGATTTGCTTACTTCCTAGCAAGTCTTTATGTAAAGCTTATTAGCATTAGAGTAAACTTAAGTTGATGAACAGATTATAGTAAAACATTTACATAGCGTTTGGTATGTTGTAATTAAAGGGGGAATGAAAAAGATCATTACGACGGAATGGAGAAATGTTGTTTGTTTACATTTATGTAATGTAATAATTTATTACAAGGAATGATCTATTACACCAAAATCATTCCTTAGGGGTCCCTTGCTTTTTTTTCATTACGACCGTAATTGAATCAAAATTACATAAAACTCCATCATTAATTAACCATATTAACTAAACTTCTTATCAATAATGGGCATTTTAGTCTTTTTATTATGATTCCATTACATCATATCATACAAACCAAACATGATTAATAAATATAATTAATCATTACATTACACTGGTTATTACATTACGTCGGTCATTCCATTCATTCGACATTTCATTACGTCCTATCAAACGAACCCTTAGTCGTCAAACGTGCAATGTTTTTATGACTTTAAGTTGATATTTTTCAGTTATATAAAGTATAGGAAATGAGATAAACAAGTAGGCACCAGTGGTCTAGTGGTAGAATAGTACCCTGCCACGGTACAGACCCGGGTTCGATTCCCGGCTGGTGCAATTGTTTTTTTTCTTTTCTTTTTTGTTTGTTTGCGTTTTGTGTAAGATTATTCAGCGTTTTAAAAGAGATGAAAAGGCAAATCAAACAAGAATTGGTTCTATGGTGTAGTGGTTAGCACTCTGGACTTTGAATCCAGCGACCTGGGTTCGACTCCCGGTAGGACCTTTTTTTATTCTTTTTGTTTTAATTTTATTTTGGGATGCAACAATAGCCGGGCTACGTATAAGGTCACTATATCTTCGCTATGTACATATCATATTTTTTGCATTTATTGACTAAGATCTTCCATGTATATAAAATTAAGCATTAAAACAAATAAAACATAAACTATAATCCAACTAAATAAGGAGTATAATCTACCAACATATTAATAATTGATGTTCCTTTAAATAAAGGGAAAATGATCCCTGCTGTTTACTGCAGGGATCTTACCTGCTGCAAAGGTATAAAGGAAAGGACCAATTGTGTAAAGTTGAAAATGTTAAAGGGTAAAAAATATAATTTATAAAATTATTTTTCATGTAGCAGTAGATAAGTTGGTTGCTGCAACAGCAGCGATGATTTGCCCTTAAATAAAAAATACATATTCATCTATTGATTTTTCCTTTAAATAAAAAATACATATTCACCTATTGATTATTTTAACTCTTTTAATAAAGAGTGGAGTTATTTAAGAAACCATACTTTTCTTAGATAAGACAATAAAAACTGAATCAATAATTATTAATAATCACCACTCCATATACGTTTATTAAGATAATTTTATATTTCTACTTTTTGTTAATTTTCCTTAGTTAGATATATGAATGGTTATGGAATGAAAGTGGGTATATAGCGTCTATTCCAAATCATAAGTTAGTTTTGAAAATCGGCGCTCCGGTAATGTGTTTGCGCAACATGATCAAAGAGGTGGTTTGTGTAACGGAACAAGGTTGCAAATTTTGAGAATGGGGGTCACTAATATCGAGACAAAAATTATATCAGGAGGTAAACTGGGAGAAGTTATTGCTATTCCTCGGATGATAATATCCCCATCAGATAAGAAAATGCGTTTTCAACTAAAAAGAAAGCAATTTCCCATTTGTGTTTCATTTGCCATGAAAATAAACAAATGTCAAGGTCAAACTTTGGGAAAGGTTGGACTTTATTTGGAACGCCCGGTTTTCTCACATGGGCAACTTTATGTGGCCGTTTCACGAGTGGAGAGCAAAAAAGGTCTCAAGGTGTTGTGACAAAGATGGTAATTACACCAATACTACAACAAATGTTGTGTATAAAGAGGTGCTTCATAGATTATGAATTTTGTTTACATGTATGGTTTCAATTTTTTTTAATAATTTCTTTTATTTCAGGACTTGATGTTACAAGAGTTTTGTTTTATGTTATTTGTATCGATATCCTAAAAAACCTATTACTAATATTTTTTTTGAAGATATATAAAAGGTAGCCGCCCAACGGGCGGGCCTGGAGCTAGTAAATAATGAAACAGAATTAAATAATGAAAGTCGAAAAGTAATTGAGGCACAAATCCCAGCCATCCATCTAAAAAAAGAAGGGTGCAGATTAAAAAGGATTTTTGTATTTAAAAAAAAAACAATAAAAAGCGGAAGGGTAATTTGGTAAAATTATCCCCCAACTACCCACTCACCATCACACTCACACCCCGTCTTTTTCTCATTCTTATTTTTAGATCTACTTTTTCTCTCTCCAAAACACACATTAAAAACACACACAACACATACTTTTACACAAATCAAAAGATACACACACATCAAAAATCATCCACAAAATCGCATCAAAAAATTGAAGAAAAGGATGTCGATGATGTTGTTGAAGAACAAATCTTAACGATTAAGCTTATAGATGAAGCTTTGAGTAAAAAAAAAAAGAATAATACAAGCTTAACATCACTAATTCAGGAGTAAAACACTTTATTTGCATATTTTAATGTTATATATGCATAAATGGTGAAGGTTAATGTTTATGTTTTTTTGTGATAAACATATTATGATTTTTGTTCAAGTTATTGTGTTTAAATAGTTTACAAAGAAGATATTTTGATATTTGATGATGTTATAGTGATAAGTAAGCTTTAGATCGAGTATGTTGATGTTTATGAAGAAAATATGTTGATGTTTATGAAGAAAATATGTTAATGATGACCTGTTAGTGAAAAATCATATATGATAAGTTGCCTGAAAAAATTGTAAAAAATTTGTGAAAAACTAGAAGGGGGGTTGAATAGTTTACCGCTTTTTCGATTCTTTTTAACTTGAATATCTTTAAAAACATTTACGTTTGCTTAAAGATATAAACACAATGTTATATGTTTGATTCTTTGAAAAGCTTTTCATGTGAATAACAATTCTAACTTTACTAGTTTCATACTTTGAAAAGCTTTGCTTGTGATGATCCTAACTTTGCTTGTTTAGTTCTTTGAAAACCTTTACTTTTGTTTGAAGATATAAACACATCTTTACTTGTTTAGTTCTTTGAGAAGCTTTATATGTAACTAGCTATTTTAACTAAAGAACAACATGTAATAAGCAAAGATAAAGAAAGAAACGATCAAACCACAACACGATTGTTTATCGTGGTTCGGCTACAAGGACTCTTTTTCCTTGCCCTACATCCACGCCCCGAGTTTCCAACTCGAGAGTTATAAGCACTAATCAACAAGCTCCTTTCATCGGCGGAGAAAACCATTACAACGTCGCTTACACTTTTACCGACACTACTGACGCCGTCATGTGTACTCCTTATGCAGGCCTTCACCAAAAATACTCTTGACGCCCTTCTTGTGACGCCTTCAGGTTTTCACTGGGTCGTCACGGATTTTACTCTTGACACCGTCAGGTTTTTCTTCTTGACGCCGTCAGGTACTGATCTCAGCATGGAAAATTAAGTCTTTGCCGTTTTCTTCACTTTTATGCTCCAAAAACGTCCAAAATGCTTCCTTTTCCAGAATTCACTCCCAAAGTACCTAAAATCACAAAAGGAACGATTTAGGGCAATATTTGATCAAATAAATTCAATTCCGGGCTTAAATGACCCCCTAAAAATGGTTCATTTTTTGTCTCATCACAATCTTTACCAACACTAAGCTAGATGTCGAGTTCTTTTACACGGGTACAACCACTCCCATCGTCGCTTATACTTTTACCGACACTAAGCTAGATGTCGAGTTCTTTATCAAGGGTACAACCAATCCCGTTAGTTCTTTTACAAGGGTACAACAACTCCCGACACACTACGTATTTTGAGGCCTAAAATACTAACCACTCACTTCTACATACATGACACAAATGAAGTATAAACTACCAATGCTTATACATGACCAAGCTACCAAGACTTGCAACTTTAGAGTTGAAGCTTGTAACTTCTTGAATGATCTTGTGAAGTCCCTTGCTACATAAGAGAATCACACAAATCAAAAGGTTACTGAGTTAGTTGAGAGAGTATGTGAAAATATGTCCTAAAGGGGTTACACAAAACTAACAAATGGTTTGGTATTTATAGCAAACTAATCTGCAGGTCTGGCGGATCAGGCGGAACCCTCAGATGGGTTCCGCCCGTGTACCCCCAGGGTACCGTCAGGGCTGCAGTTGGTTTTTGCAATAAATCTCCCAAACCAAACAAGGTCACATCACATGAATACTAGTCAAACACAAACCTTGCAAGCAAACATATATTTAGTCAAACACACTTTCTTACCATAAATGTATATTGACAAAGCTTGCCCTAAATGTGATGTGACACTTTCTTATTATGTCAACATGCATTGCACCAAACATGGAATGCTTCCAAAATGTGTAAGAACTTCATGGATAGTCAAACACATAAACAAACAATGTCACATCTACTAAATACTAGTCAACATGCATTGCGCCAAACATGGAATACTTCCAAAGTGTGTAAGAACTTCATGGATAGTCAAACACATAAACTTATCATAAATGCACATTGATGAGATGTGACACTTTCTTATTAAAGAAATACTTTCTTATTAAAAAAATAAAAACAATGTTAAATTTAAAAAGAAATGTAAAGACTAGTTATATAAGACTTAAACTAAAATGATGTTTTACTACAATCTAAAGTTTGTACTTGTCATTAACAAAACTTAGCAAAGATCGTAAAATATAAATAACGTTTTTAGGCGATATTTGTATTAACAATCTCCCCCTTTTTGTTGATGACAAACATAAACTTTGTTTATAAGTAAGTCACTAGTTTTAGTGTTAAGTCTTATAAAGTTAGTATAAAAACTTGTTTTTGCTAAGATGATGTGATATGCAAAAAAAATTTTGAAACAAGTTTATATCTAAATTCTCCCCCTTTTTGTCGAAACAAAAAGAAGAGTAGCGAAGCGGAAGTAAGCACTTGCTCCCCCTTGGACGATACTCCCACTAAATGGAGTGCCAAGAGAGGAGACATGGATTTTGAACCTACAAGAAAAAAGGTTAGTTGTCGCACAAGATAAGTCATGAAAGTATTGCATGTCTAAAACACAACTAAGAGTTGTGAAGTGGAATAACGCAACACTCATGCTCCCCCTTGAATATTACTCCCCTAAATGGAGTATCAAGGAAGGAAAACATGGATAATGATCCTACAAAAAGAAAGGTTAGTTTCTAAAACACAAGATATATGTATGCTACCATAGCAAGGTATAGTTCACTTATTATACCTAAATGATCAACAAACAATGCACACCTTGTAGTAGAATGAAATTTATTCCATGTAAAATTTTGACTCTTAAAGAGTCAAAGACAAGAAATTTGGATGATACCATCCTACTTCTAAAAATAAAGAAAAACTAAAAATAAACTAAGAATATGAAAAGCTACAAGGAAATCATCATTTTCCTTAATGAGAAATATTTTCCAAAAACAAGGCTAAGGTTGTTTAAGGATGAAAATGTGTGTTGAGGGTTGTAGCGGGCTTTATTTTGAAGGTTGAGAGGATGACACGGTTTTGGTTTGTTGGTTTAAATGGGAAACTTTTTCCAAAAGAAACGGTTTTGTTTCATTTTGGAGACTCTAAACTTGAGACGTTCCACAATGTGGTTTAGGATAAACCTCATTTCATTGTTTAGAGGATCATGGATGTCTTTGTAGATAGGGTGAGACAACAATGGTTTAGGGTGGTGATATTCTTGTTGTGGTGTTTGGTTCTGGTCAAAAGACTCATTTTGGTTAAGCAATGACCTTGGTTATTTATTTGTGAAAGGTGGTGGTTTTGTTGGTCTTGGTGAAAGATCATTGAGATGCTTCTTTTTTCTTATACGAATAAAATATAGATTCAAAGTGTTGGGAAGGTTCTTGTGCTTGTTATCGTTGAACAAAGTGATGGAAGCTTGGTTCTCCGGAAGGATTACCATGAAGGTTTTTTTTGTAAATTGGGTGAAACACAAATGATTGTAGGTGTGTATGACCTTGATCATTTGAAAAAAAAATTTAGGGTCTAGCATAATGGTAAGCCAAACTCTCAAGCAATGACGGTGGATGAGGTGCATCATCTAATGACTCATTTGGTTGAAATATTGTTTGTTGTTGGGTTTCTGTTTCGACAATGGTGTCAAAAAGTGACAATGATGGAGGGCTTGATGGTTTAGGTGATAGGTTTTCAAAAGTTTCCAATAGTGGATGTGGTGATGTTGGTGGTGTATGGAAAAGTTCCATTGGTGTAAGTGTTGGTGATCGATGGTTGAAAAAGTTTTTGATGGTTGAAAAGTGTATATGTTTGTATTGCCATGTTTGGGAGAGGATGTTGGAGTAGCAAGATTGAGGAAATCTTTAATAATGGTCATGTTGATGTTGCAAGGTATTGAATATGATGTTGAGGTAGTAAGGTTAAGGAAGTTTTGGATAGGTGAAGAAATGTCAAGTGATAAGCTTGATTTGATGGTTTTGTTGAAGCAACAAGATTTAACACTAATCCTAGTGGTTTTAGCTTGATGATTCGGATGAGGTGTTTGATTAAGTCATCTCAAATCTTTGGTTTGCAAGAGTTTTGAGATTGAGAGAAGTAATGGTGTTGGTGTGAGTTTTGGGGTACTCTAAAGTGATCAAACTTAAAAAGAATTGTGGGAAGGAGTGTTTGGATTTGATGTTCTACGATTCAAAGATTGAGGTATCAAATGATTTTCATGAACTTGTCACATCATTTGATGTCAATCCAATGGAAAAGGGTGGAGTGAAAGACCAACATATGCACTCAATGCTTTGTGATCATGGGATGTGATTTGGTTGAAAATGTTCCAATGGTTTGAAGGATCCTTTAAAAGGATTCCTTGGGTTAGTTATGTTTGAATTTGAACTTTTGGCGGGAAGTGACTTCCTAATTGTTTTAGTGAGTGAGAGTTGCCCTAATATGGTTATTGGAGGTAAGGGAAGATGTTTCTCACTAAAGAAAATGGTTTGACACTTTACAAGTTTTGAACTTAAGAAAAATGACAAAAATTTTCTGCAGGTGACTGGCGGAACCCTCGCGATACACAGGCGGAACCCTGTTTTGGGTTCTGTCTGGTCCGTTGGGCCATTTCTGGGTTGCCCAAAAATTTCACTGGCGGAACCCAATCTAAGGTGCCGCCAGATCCGCCAGTCCTGAAAAACTTTGCAGTCCGCATTTTTGACCCGCGAGACGTTTTTCAATTTTTTCGAAAACTCCTAAAATAAAAAAGAAAATGCATATCTGGTTAGGTAATGCAAAAATTGGACATGTAAACACACATACCATAGGACTTTGACCGGGGGGTTGAGAATTTCACTATACTTAGTGAAAATTTCATAAACATGAAAATTTGACAACTTGCCAAATGTTGTCTTCCTGCATCATTGTTAGTTCCTACAAGTTCCAAATAGTACCAAATATCTTACCAACACACAAATACATAACACGTAATGTTTAAATGACCAAATCGTTCAAATAGCACCTAGTGCCAAACACTCCTACACACCCGCTCTCATAGACGGTCAATCTTCTTCTTGAGCATTTCAAGAAATCTCTCGATGTTTTTGAACATCCCCTTTGTTTGCTTGAACTCCACCGACTCATTTGGAATATCCGAAAGTTGGAAAATGTATTCTAGAGGTGGGAGCCTAGAGTTGGGCAAAGCCTAAAGTTGGAAAATGTTTACCTTGGGCTTTGTAGATTCTCCTATCACTTAGTGGGACAAAAGCGTATGGAATGAGAGAGTAGTCTAGGTGAAGACCTCTAGGAGTTGATGGAATGGGAGAGATGAACCTAAAGAGACGGGTCAAGAGCATTCCATACGGCAAAGACGTTGTGCCTTGCACGGGAATGTTGATAATTCTCTTGGTCATGTAGTAGTCAAGTTTGAAGGGTTGCCTAATGGACAAGGAGTAGAGCATGTAGCAAAGACAAACATTGATGTGATCCCGGTTTCCTATGGTGCTAATTACATTGGCTCTAAGGAGTTCTTCCCATTTCTTGAATTGGGGCTTGAGTTCATTGAATTCCATTTCATATGGGTCTTTGTGACCTCATTTCCGGTTCTAGTTCTCCTAGTGTTGGTGGTCCTAATGAAGAGGTGGTCACGAAGTTCATCTTTGGACGCAAGAGGGGTATCATAGGGATGGATGCGGTCAAAGAGTGTGTCAAGAGTTGAGAGGGCGTGCAAGTCGGAGTAGATGCAAGTACCATGGTTTGGGACACCTAGGATTTGAGCAAACTCCTCGAGAGTGAAGGAGTATTGATGACTACTAGCCCTAAAGTTAATAGACATGCGACCATACTCATCCTTGGAGAGGGTGACGGATGCATAGAATTCTAAAATGAACCTAGAACAAATAGGCTCGTCGATTTCTAAGAGACACTCAAGTTTATTGTGGCAAGTTCCATGTAGAGGTTTGTACCTTCTAAGAAGGATGGATCAATGGTTCTACCCTTATGGACATATCGTTTTTCTAAGGCTTTGAAAACAACGATTTGAGTTTGAGTAAGACCTTTGGTGTCACACCCCCAAAATCGGGTCCAGCGGAAGCATACATGTAGCTGGGGTGTAACTCAATTGGTATTACAACACAAGTTCAAAAATGGTTTTCACTTGAATCATTTAGTATAAGATAGCTTAATCAAAAAAAATGTTGAATTTACATTTTTAATAGTAGTGCGGAAGTAGGCCCGTAAAATAGTTTTAAATGGTCCCCAAGTGAATATCAGAGTCTTCTATGACCATGCCATGCCCTGCCAAAACCTCTTGTAGCGTGCCATTGCTTAATACCTGAAAATACACGCTAAAGAGTGTCAACACGAGGTTGGTGAGTTCATAAGTTTGTATTAAAACAATAGTGTTGTGAGTACAATAGAGAGTTTTGTGACCATTGTGTAACTCACAATGTCATAAAAATAAAGTTTACCTTACAGTAAAATCAGGATTGTGGACCATGAGTAGAGTGTGTGATCATTACAACAAATATAATATCACATAGAAAAATAGTCTATTACGCTAGCGCTAAGTTCATGCAACCGAAGCTACGACAGTGTGCATGCTCAAGAAGCATGTTAAATATAAAGGCCCGGCAAGTGTTTATCCCGTTACACTTGTAATTCGACATGTTATACGCTCGCGTTTGCCTATCCGGTCAAACCGAACGGGGGAGTCACCACCAATAGATCTATTTATAACATTCGCGCTTCCCAGCAGGAATTGACGGTTCATGAGTTTGGGCATAGTGGGATTCAAGGGCTTAGGATTATCCGCGTAATAGTTTAAATAAAGCATAAATTTCAGTGTGGTCCATAAAAGTGTTTGCATAAAAGCAATTGTTCATAAAGTGTGTCGCATGTTTATAAAATGCTTGTGTATGCGAGAAAATAATCAAGTATGCAACCAATATACACATAGGTGCATTTGAATAATCAATCAAGTATTCAGAGAAACAGTAGTGTTTAAGTATACAATTGAGCATTCAAATAAACAATCATTGAGTTTAGTTAAAAACGAGCATGTATTCTCCCCCAAAACAGTTATAAAAACAAGTAAAAGTAGGGGGGTATGAACTCACCTGGTACGATAGCTATGATGACAAAAGTGGATACACTGAAATGAGGCACGATCTCTAATCGCAACCTAATATGAATGATAGTTTCTAATGTAAGAAACGAAATGATGCTACACATGCAAGTACGTATGTTATCGATATCACTCGTTAGTTTTGAAAATAGTGTTTATCGTCAAAAATACATTTTTGACGCCTCGTTAAGTTTATAATCACTTTTCATGTGAATATGTTGAAACGGTACTCCACGATCCTTGTTTGGTGTCTTTTCGGCAAATATAAGGTTTTCGTCGCAAAAAATAGCATTTTCATAACTTGAAAATATGACCAAAATGGCCTCGCAAAACTAGTCGCGAAATATTGTACGTTAAGTGTTAATGGTCAAGCTCGGCGTGTTTGAAAACCTTGTAACAATATCTTGAAGTCGTGTTATTTAACTTTTGGCTATACGGGTCTTGATCAATGAGAGAATCGACTCTTATTGTTGCTATTTGAAAATATTATGTTCAACACTTAGAAAATTTCATTATAGCAAAAGCTGTCAAAATATATATAGTTTATCGGGTATATAGATGAGGTCGTAGTTTATTCGTTACAAGTCCAATGATCAAACGGCCAATTGATTTGAAAAGCTAGCTGAGAGATCTTGATTTCATAAAACTACGGCTCGGACTCAAACTGATCCGATCATAAAGAAAAACAGCCGTGAAAGTGGTGTCTCGCAAAGACAGTTTACGTCAAAACTCTATTAGTGTACAAAAGCTGATGAAAATTTATATATATCGTCGGATTTCAAACACTCGTATCTTTTTCGTTATAAGCCCGTTTTCTATGTTCTTTATATCCCCGCGAAGGTATTCAAGTATACTTTAGGTTTTTCAAGGTCTCGGCTAGTCAAGATATCATTTAATCTCAGTTTTCCTAGCTAGAAAAATCGGGACAGATTCAATATTTCAGAAAATATAGTTTTCGTCGTAAATCTTGAAAATAGCATATCTTTTTCGTCGTAACTCGGATTTTATCCCCGTTTTCGGCCATAGTTTCGTCTCGGAATGTATTTTCTAAATCTTTGGTCCAAAGTTACACCCTAGACCCTGAGTTTCCCACGTTTTACAGAAATGGACAGCAGCTTTATATAATTTGCAAAAATCAACTTTTCTAGTTTGTAACTTGTTCAAGGCTTAACCAAACTATCTCAAATCAACTTCACAAATACCCAATCCTACCATACACCTTCTTAGGGTGTCATGGGTTCCTAAACATCACCAATCTTGGTGGATCTCATGAGATTACTAGTAAAAATTATAGATCCATGTTTATAAAAACAAAATGAGTAATAAGTGGTATGGATCTTACATACTTGCATGTTTTACCAATATATCTTGAAAATACATAGAAATATAAAGTAAATGAAAGTATGAAAAGATCAAAAGTGTTTTTGAAGCTTACTTGAAGATTTGAGGTGATTTAATGAGAAATTGATTAATAATCTTGGGTTTTTACCACAAAACCCCAACTAGATCTTGATTAGGACTTGATTCAACACTTGATCTTGAAAATTTTATGGATTCTTCTTATGGTTGTTTCTTGGTCGATTATACACAAAGGGAGGAAGAGAGGAAAATTTTTGGTAGGTGTTTTATGTGAAAATGAAGAATGTGGTGAAGTGTAGTGTATATATATATAGCTAGATGGTCAAAAGTTGGTCTAAATATTTATGGTCTTAGTCCAAGGGGGGGGGGACAATGGGGTGGCACAAAGGAGGGAGACAAGGAGTGTGTTTTGTGAGCTCATTAAATGAGCTTGTCCCATGGTGCAAGTATTAGTTAGATCTTTTGGGTTTTAGGTGTTATCGGGTACCGAGTTAACTAAAAATAAATGTTACCGAGGTGAAATAAAATACGACGAAGTTGTAAAAGTTGAAAAATATTATTCCTGATGAGAATCGGGTGTTGAAATAATTATCGAATTGAAATAACGCAAACCGACGGAGTAATAAGCTCCGACCGAAAAATGTAGCCATTGTTTAGAAAACGCCGGGTAAAATAATAATATAATTTCTATATTATTATAATGAGTATAAAAATATGTTAGGATCATAGTCGGGAGTATTGGGTATACGTTAGTAGTAAAACTGAGTGGTATCGTTAATTACAAATTAAGCATACGTATCTAGAAATAATGCATATCCGTGTAGGTTCTCAAGTGATGATGATAATGTGTAGACTACTCCAGTCTATATGAAATGTCATTAATGAATAATGCATGAATTCGCAGCTAAACCTAACTGGTTACGCGAATTTGAATACCCGTAAACTCAGTTTACGATGGAATGAATGGCAATCATGAATAGTGATTCCCTCCGGGAATGAATAGTGTCACATGAATAGTAAAATTTTTGAACGTTTCTCGAAATCACAAACTGACTTCGAAAATGATGAATAGTAAAATGATGAATAGTGACCGATGAATAGTAATCGATGAATAGTAACTGATGAATAGTGAATAGGAGAAATGTCCCGAAAATGCGGGTTGTTACAGTCTCACCCCCTTAAAAGGAACTTCGTCCCGAAGTTCAGTTTGTGTTGGTCTCTGAAGTTGTATTGGTGAAAAGATGATGATTCTTATCGTGTAAGCTACTGAGCTCTAACAAGGTTCAAGTCTGACGGCCAGCAGGCCTACTCTGTCAGAAATGTTGAATGGTCCAGTGTATATCGGGTTCATGAATGCTTACTGGACTAGTGAGTTGGGCTTTTCCAAATTTCAATCCGTCAATGGATGTTGGCACTTCGACCATGTAGTGTTTCAAATGGTGTAGTCTCTACACTCGTGTGGTAATTAAGGTTGCAACTGAATTTGATTTATGGCAAATGGTTAATCCAACAATTTCTAGTGTCAATCACACCCGATTTGGGCATATCTCCCTATGTTTGAATCAACCTCAAATTCCGACCTTTGGTCTGAAGATAATAGGTGGTGTGGTTCCAAAGGAATCTTAATGAAATCGCTAGGAGTTCGAGGTGAATCAAATTCCTCTATTAGGAATAATTGAAATGGATGTCATGAATCTTGTTTTGAAAGATTTACAAGGTTAAGTCCGTCAAAGGGTGTTGTTGAAAATAATAGACTAGGATAAGGTTGCGATCCTCCGCAGGATGTCATGGATTGAATCTTTCTCCACCTACAATGCTTAGTCTCCATTACTAAGATTTTCCCTAAGTTATATGTCATCGAATCACAAACTCCTAAAGGTATAAGAGATGTAATATAGTGATTGATTTTCAAAGTTTGTTTTGAGATTGTGTGTTTTGTTCATAAACCTTCCCTTTAAAGTAACGTATTTCTTGATGTTTCAAAATTTAATAGTTATGCAAGATAGGACAATTTTCAACATAAGGTGGATAATATGGTTGACCAAAGATTGATGTTTAAAATTTCCTAATCATTCAATAGTTTTGTGAAAGATTAACCAAAAGAAATTTGCTTGTCAAAATAAGTGCCTCAGAAAAGTGTTTTGTATAACGGTAGTTTGGAGAAAAATCCATTTAGAAGTAAAAGTATTAAGAGGATAAAATAGTCGGGTAGGTATGTCTGCACAATGCATGGATGTCTAACATGTTTGAATAATGTCTATTGGTGAGGACATGTTCAATTGAGGGTTCTATAGTCTTGGTTAGGAGGTTGGATGTATCTCTATAGTGTTGCTTAGTGAGCATTCGCATCGAAACTAATCTTGTAATTCAGTCAAGCCAATACTTTCCAGATGGGGGAATTGTGGCAATTAGGCCAGTGATAGTGGTTCGATTGGTTTTGTGGTATCCTGAGATTTCTGTTGAGTTTTGAATGGTTTCAATGTACAGAGGGATCCTCCTTATAGATGGTATGGAAAGTTTTTCCTAGGGAGGTCATTGATAATATCCACTTATCAATATAGGGAGTAGTGAGGGATGAGTGACATCGGAGTGTATAGAGTGTTAGCTAATTCCTTATATATATATATATATATGGGGGTGGGGGAAGGAAATGATAGTGATGGTGAGAAGGGAAAAGATTGTGACAACTGCGACAAGATGAGATTGTGATAAAAGAAAATACTGTGATATAAGTGTATCGTGCATAGACGTAAATGTCCATGAGATGAAATGACCAGTTGACGTGCTTCCAATCGGTGGTTAACGAAATGGTGAAAAGTATGAATGTTCTGCCAACGAGTGTTTACACACACGTAAATGAAACATTTGGAAATTGAGTAAAGGATTCAATCCAGACATAATCTTATTATAACCACTCTCAGTGTTACAAAATTCACTTCTGAGTCAGACATAGGTGGTCAGCCTATATCTCACTATCCCGGGTTGAATATAGATGACCAGTCTATATTCCACCGAGGTTCCATGAATTTTGAAATACTCAGCTCAGTTATACTAATACCATGTCCTTCACCAACACCAAGACGTTCTGAAAGACAAAAGCAAGTGACCAAGCTCGAGGTCAAGTTATGAAACTATGCAAGGAGAAACATAATGTGGTGACATATATGATACGTGAACATGCTTATATGAAAGACAATTATAGTAATCAACTATAATAAATGAATATAGTATATCAGATAACGAGACACAAATCTCATCACCTAAGTCAGCAACTAACCACAAATGAGGCTTCAGCTTGGCAGGCAGGCACGTGACGGTCATAGGGTTAAGTTTTCGTGAAAGTAGCTATAGTCTAGGTTTTAAAAACACTTAGTTCGCTATAGCCAAAGCTCTGATGCCAATCTGTCACACCCCCAAAATCGGGTCCAGCGGAAGCATACATGTAGCTGGGGTGTAACTCAATTGGTATTACAACACAAGTTCAAAAATGGTTTTCACTTGAATCATTTAGTATAAGATAGCTTAATCAAAAAAAATGTTGAATTTACATTTTTAATAGTAGTGCGGAAGTAGGCCCGTAAAATAGTTTTAAATGGTCCCCAAGTGAATATCAGAGTCTTCTATGACCATGCCATGCCCTGCCAAAACCTCTTGTAGCGTGCCATTGCTTAATACCTGAAAATACACGCTAAAGAGTGTCAACACGAGGTTGGTGAGTTCATAAGTTTGTATTAAAACAATAGTGTTGTGAGTACAATAGAGAGTTTTGTGACCATTGTGTAACTCACAATGTCATAAAAATAAAGTTTACCTTACAGTAAAATCAGGATTGTGGACCATGAGTAGAGTGTGTGATCATTACAACAAATATAATATCACATAGAAAAATAGTCTATTACGCTAGCGCTAAGTTCATGCAACCGAAGCTACGACAGTGTGCATGCTCAAGAAGCATGTTAAATATAAAGGCCCGGCAAGTGTTTATCCCGTTACACTTGTAATTCGACATGTTATACGCTCGCGTTTGCCTATCCGGTCAAACCGAACGGGGGAGTCACCACCAATAGATCTATTTATAACATTCGCGCTTCCCAGCAGGAATTGACGGTTCATGAGTTTGGGCATAGTGGGATTCAAGGGCTTAGGATTATCCGCGTAATAGTTTAAATAAAGCATAAATTTCAGTGTGGTCCATAAAAGTGTTTGCATAAAAGCAATTGTTCATAAAGTGTGTCGCATGTTTATAAAATGCTTGTGTATGCGAGAAAATAATCAAGTATGCAACCAATATACACATAGGTGCATTTGAATAATCAATCAAGTATTCAGAGAAACAGTAGTGTTTAAGTATACAATTGAGCATTCAAATAAACAATCATTGAGTTTAGTTAAAAACGAGCATGTATTCTCCCCCAAAACAGTTATAAAAACAAGTAAAAGTAGGGGGTATGAACTCACCTGGTACGATAGCTATGATGACAAAAGTGGATACACTGAAATGAGGCACGATCTCTAATCGCAACCTAATATGAATGATAGTTTCTAATGTAAGAAACGAAATGATGCTACACATGCAAGTACGTATGTTATCGATACCACTCGTTAGTTTTGAAAATAGTGTTTATCGTCAAAAATACATTTTTGACGCCTCGTTAAGTTTATAACCACTTTTCATGTGAATATGTTGAAACGGTACTCCACGATCCTTGTTTGGTGTCTTTTCGGCAAATATAAGGTTTTCGTCGCAAAAAATAGCATTTTCATAACTTGAAAATATGACCAAAATGGCCTCGCAAAACTAGTCGCGAAATATTGTACGTTAAGTGTTAATGGTCAAGCTCGGCGTGTTTGAAAACCTTGTAACAATATCTTGAAGTCGTGTTATTTAACTTTTGGCTATACGGGTCTTGATCAATGAGAGAATCGACTCTTATTGTTGCTATTTGAAAATATTATGTTCAACACTTAGAAAATTTCATTATAGCAAAAGTTGTCAAAATATATATAGTTTATCGGGTATATAGATGAGGTCGTAGTTTATTCGTTACAAGTCCAATGATCAAACGGCCAATTGATTTGAAAAGCTAGCTGAGAGATCTTGATTTCATAAAACTACGGCTCGGACTCAAACTGATCCGATCATAAAGAAAAACAGCCGTGAAAGTGGTGTCTCGCAAAGACAGTTTACGTCAAAACTCTATTAGTGTACAAAAGCTGATGAAAATTTATATATATCGTCGGATTTCAAACACTCGTATCTTTTTCGTTATAAGCCCGTTTTCTATGTTCTTTATATCCCCGCGAAGGTATTCAAGTATACTTTAGGTTTTTCAAGGTCTCGGCTAGTCAAGATATCATTTAATCTCAGTTTTCCTAGCTAGAAAAATCGGGACAGATTCAATATTTCAGAAAATATAGTTTTCGTCGTAAATCTTGAAAATAGCATATCTTTTTCGTCGTAACTCGGATTTTATCCCCGTTTTCGGCCATAGTTTCGTCTCGGAATGTATTTTCTAAATCTTTGGTCCAAAGTTACACCCTAGACCCTGAGTTTCCCACGTTTTACAGAAATGGACAGCAGCTTTATATAATTTGCAAAAATCAACTTTTCTAGTTTGTAACTTGTTCAAGGCTTAACCAAACTATCTCAAATCAACTTCACAAATACCCAATCCTACCATACACCTTCTTAGGGTGTCATGGGTTCCTAAACATCACCAATCTTGGTGGATCTCATGAGATTACTAGTAAAAATTATAGATCCATGTTTATAAAAACAAAATGAGTAATAAGTGGTATGGATCTTACATACTTGCATGTTTTACCAATATATCTTGAAAATACATAGAAATATAAAGTAAATGAAAGTATGAAAAGATCAAAAGTGTTTTTGAAGCTTACTTGAAGATTTGAGGTGATTTAATGAGAAATTGATTAATAATCTTGGGTTTTTACCACAAAAACCCCAACTAGATCTTGATTAAGACTTGATTCAACACTTGATCTTGAAAATTTTATGGATTCTTCTTATGGTTGTTTCTTGGTCGATTATACACAAAGGGAGGAAGAGAGGAAAATTTTTGGTAGGTGTTTTATGTGAAAATGAAGAATGTGGTGAAGTGTAGTGTATATATATATAGCTAGATGGTCAAAAGTTGGTCTAAATATTTATGGTCTTAGTCCAAGGGGGGGGGGGGGACAATGGGGTGGCACAAAGGAGGGAGACAAGGAGTGTGTTTTGTGAGCTCATTAAATGAGCTTGTCCCATGGTGCAAGTATTAGTTAGATCTTTTGGGTTTTAGGTGTTATCGGGTACCGAGTTAACTAAAAATAAATGTTACCGAGGTGAAATAAAATACGACGAAGTTATAAAAGTTGAAAAATATTATTCCTGATGAGAATCGGGTGTTGAAATAATTATCGAATTGAAATAACGCAAACCGACGGAGTAATAAGCTCCGACCGAAAAATGTAGCCATTGTTTAGAAAACGCCGGGTAAAATAATAATATAATTTCTATATTATTATAATGAGTATAAAAATATGTTAGGATCATAGTCGGGAGTATTGGGTATACGTTAGTAGTAAAACTGAGTGGTATCGTTAATTACAAATTAAGCATACGTATCTAGAAATAATGCATATCCGTGTAGGTTCTCAAGTGATGATGATAGTGTGTAGACTACTCCAGTCTATATGAAATGTCATTAATGAATGATGCATGAATTCGCAGCTAAACCTAACTGGTTACGCGAATTTGAATACCCGTAAACTCAGTTTACGATGGAATGAACGGCAATCATGAATAGTGATTCCCTCCGGGAATGAATAGTGTCACATGAATAGTAAAATTTTTGAACGTTTCTCGGAATCACAAACTGACTCCGAAAATGATGAATAGTAAAATGATGAATAGTGACCGATGAATAGTAATCGATGAATAGTAATCGATGAATAGTAACTGATGAATAGTGAATAGGAGAAATGTCCCGAAAATGCGGGTTGTTACAGTCTCACCCCTTTAAAAGGAACTTCGTCCCGAAGTTCAGTTTGTGTTGGTCTCTGAAGTTGTATTGGTGAAAAGATGATGATTCTTATCGTGTAAGCTACTGAGCTCTAACAAGGTTCAAGTCTGACGGCCAGCAGGCCTACTCTGTCAGAAATGTTGAATGGTCCAGTGTATATCGGGTTCATGAATGCTTACTGGACTAGTGAGTTGGGCTTTTCCAAATTTCAATCCGTCAATGGATGTTGGCACTTCGACCATGTAGTGTTTCAAATGGTGTAGTCTCTACACTCGTGTGGTAATTAAGGTTGCAACTGAATTTGATTTATGGCAAATGGTTAATCCAACAATTTCTAGTGTCAATCACACCCGATTTGGGCATATCTCCCTATGTTTGAATCAACCTCAAATTCCGACCTTTGGTCTGAAGATAATAGGTGGTGTGGTTCCAAAGGAATCTTAATGAAATCGCTAGGAGTTCGAGGTGAATCAAATTCCTCTATTAGGAATAATTGAAATGGATGTCATGAATCTTGTTTTGAAAGATTTACAAGGTTAAGTCCGTCAAAGGGTGTTGTTGAAAATAATAGACTAGGATAAGGTTGCGATCCTCCGCAGGATGTCATGGATTGAATCTTTCTCCACCTACAATGCTTAGTCTCCATTACTAAGATTTTCCCTAAGTTATATGTCATCGAATCACAAACTCCTAAAGGTATAAGAGATGTAATATAGTGATTGATTTTCAAAGTTTGTTTTGAGATTGTGTGTTTTGTTCATAAACCTTCCCTTTAAAGTAACGTATTTCTTGATGTTTCAAAATTTAATAGTTATGCAAGATAGGACAATTTTCAACATAAGGTGGATAATATGGTTGACCAAAGATTGATGTTTAAAATTTCCTAATCATTCAATAGTTTTGTGAAAGATTAACCAAAAGAAATTTGCTTGTCAAAATAAGTGCCTCAGAAAAGTGTTTTGTATAACGGTAGTTTGGAGAAAAATCCATTTAGAAGTAAAAGTATTAAGAGGATAAAATAGTCGGGTAGGTATGTCTGCACAATGCATGGATGTCTAACATGTTTGAATAATGTCTATTGGTGAGGACATGTTCAATTGAGGGTTCTATAGTCTTGGTTAGGAGGTTGGATGTATCTCTATAGTGTTGCTTAGTGAGCATTCGCATCGAAACTAATCTTGTAATTCAGTCAAGCCAATACTTTCCAGATGGGGGAATTGTGGCAATTAGGCCAGTGATAGTGGTTCGATTGGTTTTGTGGTATCCTGAGATTTCTGTTGAGTTTTGAATGGTTTCAATGTACAGAGGGATCCTCCTTATAGATGGTATGGAAAGTTTTTCCTAGGGAGGTCATTGATAATATCCACTTATCAATATAGGGAGTAGTGAGGGATGAGTGACATCGGAGTGTATAGAGTGTTAGCTAATTCCTTATATATATATATATATATGGGGGTGGGGGAAGGAAATGATAGTGATGGTGAGAAGGGAAAAGATTGTGACAACTGCGACAAGATGAGATTGTGATAAAAGAAAATACTGTGATATAAGTGTATCGTGCATAGACGTAAATGTCCATGAGATGAAATGACCAGTTGACGTGCTTCCAATCGGTGGTTAACGAAATGGTGAAAAGTATGAATGTTCTGCCAACGAGTGTTTACACACACGTAAATGAAACATTTGGAAATTGAGTAAAGGATTCAATCCAGACATAATCTTATTATAACCACTCTCAGTGTTACAAAATTCACTTCTGAGTCAGACATAGGTGGTCAGCCTATATCTCACTATCCCGGGTTGAATATAGATGACCAGTCTATATTCCACCGAGGTTCCATGAATTTTGAAATACTCAGCTCAGTTATACTAATACCATGTCCTTCACCAACACCAAGACGTTCTGAAAGACAAAAGCAAGTGACCAAGCTCGAGGTCAAGTTATGAAACTATGCAAGGAGAAACATAATGTGGTGACATATATGATACGTGAACATGCTTATATGAAAGACAATTATAGTAATCAACTATAATAAATGAATATAGTATATCAGATAACGAGACACAAATCTCATCACCTAAGTCAGCAACTAACCACAAATGAGGCTTTAGCTTGGCAGGCAGGCACGTGACGGTCATAGGGTTAAGTTTTCGTGAAAGTAGCTATAGTCTAGGTTTTAAAAACACTTAGTTCGCTATAGCCAAAGCTCTGATGCCAATCTGTCACACCCCCAAAATCGGGTCCAGCGGAAGCATACATGTAGCTGGGGTGTAACTCAATTGGTATTACAACACAAGTTCAAAAATGGTTTTCACTTGAATCATTTAGTATAAGATAGCTTAATCAAAAAAAATGTTGAATTTACATTTTTAATAGTAGTGCGGAAGTAGGCCCGTAAAATAGTTTTAAATGGTCCCCAAGTGAATATCAGAGTCTTCTATGACCATGCCATGCCCTGCCAAAACCTCTTGTAGCGTGCCATTGCTTAATACCTGAAAATACACGCTAAAGAGTGTCAACACGAGGTTGGTGAGTTCATAAGTTTGTATTAAAACAATAGTGTTGTGAGTACAATAGAGAGTTTTGTGACCATTGTGTAACTCACAATGTCATAAAAATAAAGTTTACCTTACAGTAAAATCAGGATTGTGGACCATGAGTAGAGTGTGTGATCATTACAACAAATATAATATCACATAGAAAAATAGTCTATTACGCTAGCGCTAAGTTCATGCAACCGAAGCTACGACAGTGTGCATGCTCAAGAAGCATGTTAAATATAAAGGCCCGGCAAGTGTTTATCCCGTTACACTTGTAATTCGACATGTTATACGCTCGCGTTTGCCTATCCGGTCAAACCGAACGGGGGAGTCACCACCAATAGATCTATTTATAACATTCGCGCTTCCCAGCAGGAATTGACGGTTCATGAGTTTGGGCATAGTGGGATTCAAGGGCTTAGGATTATCCGCGTAATAGTTTAAATAAAGCATAAATTTCAGTGTGGTCCATAAAAGTGTTTGCATAAAAGCAATTGTTCATAAAGTGTGTCGCATGTTTATAAAATGCTTGTGTATGCGAGAAAATAATCAAGTATGCAACCAATATACACATAGGTGCATTTGAATAATCAATCAAGTATTCAGAGAAACAGTAGTGTTTAAGTATACAATTGAGCATTCAAATAAACAATCATTGAGTTTAGTTAAAAACGAGCATGTATTCTCCCCCAAAACAGTTATAAAAACAAGTAAAAGTAGGGGGTATGAACTCACCTGGTACGATAGCTATGATGACAAAAGTGGATACACTGAAATGAGGCACGATCTCTAATCGCAACCTAATATGAATGATAGTTTCTAATGTAAGAAACGAAATGATGCTACACATGCAAGTACGTATGTTATCGATACCACTCGTTAGTTTTGAAAATAGTGTTTATCGTCAAAAATACATTTTTGACGCCTCGTTAAGTTTATAACCACTTTTCATGTGAATATGTTGAAACGGTACTCCACGATCCTTGTTTGGTGTCTTTTCGGCAAATATAAGGTTTTCGTCGCAAAAAATAGCATTTTCATAACTTGAAAATATGACCAAAATGGCCTCGCAAAACTAGTCGCGAAATATTGTACGTTAAGTGTTAATGGTCAAGCTCGGCGTGTTTGAAAACCTTGTAACAATATCTTGAAGTCGTGTTATTTAACTTTTGGCTATACGGGTCTTGATCAATGAGAGAATCGACTCTTATTGTTGCTATTTGAAAATATTATGTTCAACACTTAGAAAATTTCATTATAGCAAAAGCTGTCAAAATATATATAGTTTATCGGGTATATAGATGAGGTCGTAGTTTATTCGTTACAAGTCCAATGATCAAACGGCCAATTGATTTGAAAAGCTAGCTGAGAGATCTTGATTTCATAAAACTACGGCTCGGACTCAAACTGATCCGATCATAAAGAAAAACAGCCGTGAAAGTGGTGTCTCGCAAAGACAGTTTACGTCAAAACTCTATTAGTGTACAAAAGCTGATGAAAATTCATATATATCGTCGGATTTCAAACACTCGTATCTTTTTCGTTATAAGCCCGTTTTCTATGTTCTTTATATCCCCGCGAAGGTATTCAAGTATACTTTAGGTTTTTCAAGGTCTCGGCTAGTCAAGATATCATTTAATCTCAGTTTTCCTAGCTAGAAATATCGGGACAGATTCAATATTTCAGAAAATATAGTTTTCGTCGTAAATCTTGAAAATAGCATATCTTTTTCGTCGTAACTCGGATTTTATCCCCGTTTTCGGCCATAGTTTCGTCTCGGAATGTATTTTCTAAATCTTTGGTCTAAAGTTACACCCTAGACCCTGAGTTTCCCACGTTTTACAGAAATGGACAGCAGCTTTATATAATTTGCAAAAATCAACTTTTCTAGTTTGTAACTTGTTCAAGGCTTAACCAAACTATCTCAAATCAACTTCACAAATACCCAATCCTACCATACACCTTCTTAGGGTGTCATGGGTTCCTAAACATCACCAATCTTGGTGGATCTCATGAGATTACTAGTAAAAATTATAGATCCATGTTTATAAAAACAAAATGAGTAATAAGTGGTATGGATCTTACATACTTGCATGTTTTACCAATATATCTTGAAAATACATAGAAATATAAAGTAAATGAAAGTATGAAAAGATCAAAAGTGTTTTTGAAGCTTACTTGAAGATTTGAGGTGATTTAATGAGAAATTGATTAATAATCTTGGGTTTTTACCACAAAAACCCCAACTAGATCTTGATTAGGACTTGATTCAACACTTGATCTTGAAAATTTTATGGATTCTTCTTATGGTTGTTTCTTGGTCGATTATACACAAAGGGAGGAAGAGAGGAAAATTTTTGGTAGGTGTTTTATGTGAAAATGAAGAATGTGGTGAAGTGTAGTGTATATATATATAGCTAGATGGTCAAAAGTTGGTCTAAATATTTATGGTCTTAGTCCAAGGGGGGGGGGGGGGACAATGGGGTGGCACAAAGGAGGGAGACAGGGAGTGTGTTTTGTGAGCTCATTAAATGAGCTTGTCCCATGGTGCAAGTATTAGTTAGATCTTTTGGGTTTTAGGTGTTATCGGGTACCGAGTTAACTAAAAATAAATGTTACCGAGGTGAAATAAAATACGACGAAGTTGTAAAAGTTGAAAAATATTATTCCTGATGAGAATCGGGTGTTGAAATAATTATCGAATTGAAATAACGCAAACCGACCGAGTAATAAGCTCCGACCGAAAAATGTAGCCATTGTTTAGAAAACGCCGGGTAAAATAATAATATAATTTCTATATTATTATAATGAGTATAAAAATATGTTAGGATCATAGTCGGGAGTATTGGGTATACGTTAGTAGTAAAACTGAGTGGTATCGTTAATTACAAATTAAGCATACGTATCTAGAAATAATGCGTATCCGTGTAGGTTCTCAAGTGATGATGATAATGTGTAGACTACTCCAGTCTATATGAAATGTCATTAATGAATGATGCATGAATTCGCAGCTAAACCTAACTGGTTACGCGAATTTGAATACTCGTAAACTCAGTTTACGATGGAATGAACGGCAATCATGAATAGTGATTCCCTCCGGGAATGAATAGTGTCACATGAATAGTAAAATTTTTGAACGTTTCTCGGAATCACAAACTGACTCCGAAAATGATGAATAGTAAAATGATGAATAGTGATCGATGAATAGTAATCGATGAATAGTAACTGATGAATAGTGAATAGGAGAAATGTCCCGAAAATGCGGGTTGTTACATTTGGTTTTGTGGTGTTTGGGTAGGTATTTGATGGTGTCCTTGTGGTCGTAGTGAGTTAGAAGAGGCATTATGATTCCTAGAAAATCAAAATTTCACATTTTAGTCTAAGTGAACGACTATTGTAATGTGTATGTTCTAGTGTGTGCCTATATGAAGACAATGTGGAGGTGCGGTTAACTTGACTCATTTTGATGCTTAAAAACGTTTTATAATGCAAGTGATGTTTCAATGACGTTTTTCATTTGTTTTAACAATGTGGTGAACGGTGGTAAAGTATGGTTGACGACCGAGAGTGGATATGTGAAATGAGGTGGTGATTGCTTGACAACACTTGAAGCTTGGATTATCTTCTTTGTGTTCTTCACTTGCTAGAAATTGGAAGAGACACATTTCATAATGAAATTCACTTGACTTTTGACGACATAGACAAATATGTTAATGAGAGTTTGGATATGACAATTGCCCTTTGTTTCAAAGAGTGACACAAGGGTGAACATAGGTTTATGTATCATGAAAGGTGGTTTAATCTTAATAGGTTAGGTTATAGTGGGGATGACACACTTGTTTGGTTACATTGTGGAATCTTCTTGTGAAGATGACTAGGTGGAGTTACTGGTGAAGATGATATTGACTCTTGGTTTCTTTGAGGGCATGGAAATGGTGGATGACTCGATATTGATAGGACAAAGGATAACTCGGTTTCTCATTTCACATTGGTTGTTTAAGGTTTGAGTGATGAAAGGTTATGAGGAATATGCTTGAAGTTTTGCTCATTTTGTGAATCTTATGGGCTGATGGTAAGTTGGAGTTGTGAGTAAAGAGGTGTTTGGTTTTGAAATTAAAAATAAAACATCCTGTAGATTTGGCGGACCAGGCAGAACCAAAAAGAGGGTTCCGCCCGTATGGTCTGAGGGTACCGTGGGAGCTGTAGGAAAAATTCAAAAGGGATTGTCTTGATTTTTGTGGTTTTATCCTAATGTTCAAAACTAAGGTTTTAGGTCTTATGAGTCCTTGACTAAGCCTAGGGATGATGAATGCTTCTCATTCAATAGGTTTTGTGAAAACGTTGATAGAATGGTTAACGTATAAGACTTTCTTAGTTAAGATGTTCCTCAATGAACATTTTTACCAAGACGATGATGATGGATCACAATATGTCAATTAAGAACATAATGGATTGAATTGTCGCTGAAGTCGATGCTTCCTTTGTTGAAGGTATAACAATGTTGATAAGATGAATTCCGTTGTTGATGCGAGTTTGCTTGTTCAAGCGGAGCTTGTTGATGTGCTTCTCCATCCGATACTAATTTGAGAATCTTACGCGTTTTGGAGAATCATTGGGTAAGTAAGTATAAAAGTGCAAGTACCACTTGTGCTTTTCTTATCAACTTATTACCGACATAATTCCATTTGGCATACACTATGGTTTCTATTCCCGTTCTTTTGGGAGACCATAATCCTAGTTGTATAGTACCTTATGATGTATCCAAATAGGCTCAACTAAAGAGTTGTTTTAGGATCTTCTTTAACACGAGCACATAGACAAAAGCTAAACATAATGTTGAATCTAATTGTTATGAGAACAAGTAGTCTTCCAAACATTTCTCTACGTTTAGTTTTACCTACGGATTTACTAATTTCATTCTTGATAAGTCATCAATAACTTAACCATTGAAAACAAGAGAGTAACTAGGAATGTCTTTAAGTTAAAATCTCTTGCTTTTGTGGCTTGCTTTAAAAAAAAAATTTCAAATATTGACACTAAAATCACTTGATTACTTTTGAAAAATCTATTTTGTTTCACTAGTTGTTTTACTCTAAATTCCAAAAACTATTTTGTTGAATTTGTTTAGACACAACTATGATCTATAAATCAAGTTTTATAACATATGTCAATTTTACTTGATTTAATGTTTGACTCAAGGTGAGAAGATGTTATTTTGTACCTTTATCCTTATACTTGTCTTGCCATCGTTGGACTTTCGACTAAGTCATCATCTACCAAAGATAATATCTTAGAAGGAGGAGATCACTCGTTAAATGTTATATTCAACGACTCCTCGACTCTTTAGGTTTTCTTACTTAAGACACTATGAACTCTATTTGTTTAGAAAAAGTCCAAGAGGTACAACATCATGAGACTATGTGTCACATTTAATGTGTAAATTCTAGATGTTGAAAAATCATTTTCTTTCACACATCCTAATATATGCTAATGTGATTTATTTCACCTTGTGTGTTTTATGTGAGATTATCATAAAAGAGTGATTGAAGAAAAACACAATTAAAGACTCAAAGTATGGTGTTTGAGAAAATTGTTTAACAAAGGTTTGTTTTGCAAGCATCACAAAAGTGTTAGACATTTTAACACTTAGGAAATTCTTAGTTAGCTCACTTGTAAGCAAGAGTTGAGTGAGACTTACTCAAGAGTTTTTCGTGTTTATCTCTTGATGGTTAAAGAACCAAAACACCTTATATCTCCTACTAGTACTAAAGACTAAATTCCTTGTTGCATAGAATCTAATCTTAGTTATTTACAAATAGCAGGTAGACACTCTAGAGTATTACAAATAACACATATTCGAACACATAATGCTAGAAACAAGAGACAATCAAAATCAAGTTGAAGTAATGCGTACCTTTTAAATTGCATAGAGATGCTATCAAGCGGATAAGCATTACGCGTAAAATCTTGGTTTGACGACATGCTTTGAAACTCAATAACTCATGTATCCAAGAAGGTTAGATAATCATATAAAGGCATAGAGAATGATAGTCTTAATCCTTTTATCATGAGTTTCTATTAGAGATTGAATTATCTCTAAATCTCTCTTCTAGGTTTGACAAATTTTACATGCTTTGTTTTATTAGTTGATGATGCTTATGAGTTAAATCCTAATCCGGTTTTATCTTTAAACAACCTTTGACTCCTCAACAATCTTTCAAGAGATTTTGAGCTTTCATCAAATTTAACTAATAATTTTTCCTTTCTCATTTTGCATTTTAATCTCATGTTTGTAATCTAGACATAATTTACATTCTAGATCAATTTCAACATTACTCTCAATTCAAGACATTTTATCTTCTAATAAGATTTCATTTTCAAAGATATTCTTAAAAGATTTTGAAGACTCATTCTTAAAGATAGTTTTTAGGTCCATGTTGCATAAACGTTTAGACTCATTTTCTAGTTTAGAAAACTCTAGGATAAATTAATCAAAGCAAAAGTGTTTGGTTTCAAAGTGTACCTTGCTTGATGTTTTATCTAGTTTAGAATCACAAACCGGATGATTGACTTCATCTTCATCCGTGTTATTCCATGAATCGCAAGCAAGTCTACTACGAGCTTGACACGAGTAATCACCTTTACTTACACCTTGCTTGTTGTTTCAATAAATTGACAATTAACTACCGGATCATTGTCTTCGTCAACATCCATTTCATTCCAAGATACGCAAGCAGGTTCATCAAAACACACGTACTCATCTTCACTTGTACCTTATTTAAAACATTTAAACTAGTAGCACATGTATTAACTTCTACTAAGTGTCTATCAATTAGTTTTTCTAAAACTTCTAATTCATATGTAAGATCAAATTGATCATCTTTGACTTGACATATTCCTTGATGAAAGTTTACCATATTTTTCCAAATATCATTAGCCTTTTGACAAAAATACATTTTTTCATATTTGGTACTAAAGCTTTGTAAAACATTGTTTTAGCTTTGGTATTTTTATCAAGTTTAAGATAGTTATCTTGGTTTTCAAAAACTTGTTTTCTATGGTTTGAAATTATCAAAAGAAATAATATGCCAAAGATCTTGATCAATTGATTTCACATAGTTTTCAAAATTACTTTTCCATTCAAGTAAGTTTTCTTTTTCAAATAGCGGTTGGTTTTGAATAGGTTGTCATTCTTTGAGATTTTCAAAATCCATGGATCGATCCAAGTTTTAAAATACATTCTATTTTAAAGATCTTGAGTAACGTAGCTCCTGATGCTAATTGTGGAAAACTAGAAGGGGGTTTGAATAGTTTACCGCTTTTTCGATCTTTTTAACTTGAATATCTTTAAAAACATTTACGTTTGCTTAAAGATATAAACACAATGTTATATGTTTGATTCTTTGAAAATATTTTCATGTGAATAACAATTCTAACTTTACTAGTTTCATACTTTGAAAAGCTTTGCTTGTGATGATCCTAACTTTGCTTGTTTAGTTCTTTGAAAACCTTTACTTTTGTTTGAAGATATAAACACATCTTTACTTGTTTAGTTCTTTGAGAAGCTTTATATGTAACTAGCTATTTTAACTAAAGAACAACATGTAATAAGCAAAGATAAAGAAAGAAACGATCAAACCACAACACGATTGTTTATCATGGTTCGACTACAAGGACTCTTTTTCCTTGCCCTACATCCATGCCCTGAGTTTCCAACTCGAGAGTTATAAGCACTAATCAACAAGCTCCTTTCATCTGGCGGAGAAAACCTTTACAACGTCGCTTACACTTTTACCGACACTAAGCTAGATGTCGAGTTCTTTTACACGGGTACAACCACTCCCATCGTCGCTTATACTTTTACCGACACTAAGCTAGATGTCGAGTTCTTTATCAAGGGTACAACCACTCCCGTTAGTTCTTTTACAAGGGTACAACAACTCCCGACACACTACATATTTTGAGGCCTAAAATACTAACCACTCACTTCTACATACATGACACAAATGAAGTATAAACTACCAAAGCTTATACATGACCAAGCTGCCAAGACTTGCAACTTTAGAGTTGATGCTTGTAACTTCTTGAATGATCTTGTGAAGTCCCTTGCTACATAAGAGAATCACACAAATCAAAAGGTTACTGAGTTAGTTGAGAGAGTATGTGAAAATATGTCCTAAAGGGGTTACACAAAACTAACAAATGGTTTGGTATTTATAGCAAACCAATCTGCAGGTCTGGCGGATCAGGCGGAACCCTCAGATGGGTTCCGCCCGTGTACCACCAGGGTACCGTCAGGGCTGCAGTTGGTTTTTGCAATAAATCTCCCAAACCAAACAAGGTCACATCACATGAATACTAGTCAAACACAAACCTTGCAAGC
Organism: Artemisia argyi; assembly: GCA_030686995.1. Classification (NCBI taxonomy): domain Eukaryota; kingdom Viridiplantae; phylum Streptophyta; class Magnoliopsida; order Asterales; family Asteraceae; genus Artemisia; species Artemisia argyi. The sequence continues at coordinate 79,253,217 of CM060699.1, forward strand.
AAACATATATTTAGTCAAACACACTTTCTTACCATAAATGTATATTGACAAAGCTTGCCCTAAATGTGATGTGACACTTTCTTATTATGTCAACATGCATTGCACCAAATATGGAATGCTTCCAAAATGTGTAAGAACTTCATGGATAGTCAAACACATAAACAAACAATGTCACATCTACTAAATACTAGTCAACATGCATTGCACCAAACATGGAATACTTCCAAAGTGTGTAAGAACTTCATGGATAGTCAAACACATAAACTTACCATAAATGCACATTGATGAGATGTGACACTTTCTTATTAAAGAAATACTTTCTTATTAAAAAAAATAAAAACAATGTTAAGTTTAAAAAGAAATGTAAAGACTAGTTATATAAGAGTTAAACTAAAATGATGTTTTACTACAATCTAAAGTTTGTACTTGTCATTAACAAAACTTAGCAAAGATCGTAAAATATAAATAACGTTTTTAGGCGATATTTATATTAACAATCTCCCCCTTTTTGTTGATGACAAAACATAAACTTTATTTATAAGTAAGTCACTAGTTTTAGTGTTAAGTCTTATAAAGTTAGTTTAAAAACTTGTTTTTGCTAAGATGATGTGATATGCAAAATTTTTTTTGAAACAAGTTTATATCTAAATTCTCCCCCTTTTTGTCGAAACAAAAAGAAGAGTAGCGAAGCGGAAGTAAGCACTTGCTCCCCCTTGGACGATACTCCCCTTAAATGGAGTGCCAAGAGAGGAGACATGGATTTTGAACCTACAAGAAAAAAGGTTAGTTGTCGCACAAGACAAGTCATGAAAGTATTGCATGTCTAAAACACAACTAAGAGTTGTGAAGTGAAATAACGCAACACTCATGCTCCCCCTTGAATATTACTACCCTAAATGGAGTATCAAGGAAGGAAAACATGGATAATGATCCTACAAAAAGAAATGTTAGTTTCTGAAACACAAGATATATGTATGCTACCATAGCAAGGTATAGTTCACTTATTATACCTAAATGATCAACAAACAATGCACACCTTGTAGTAGAATGAAATTTATTCCATGTAAAATTTTGACTCTGAAAGAGTCAAAGACAAGAAATTTGGATGATACCATCCTACTTCTAAAAATAAAGAAAAACTAAAAATAAACTAAGAATATGAAAAGCTACAAGGAAATCATCATTTTCCTTAATGAGAAACATTTTCCAAAAACAAGGCTAAGATTGTTTAAGGATGAAAATGTGTGTTGGGGGTTGTAGCGGGCTTTATTTTGAAGGTTGAGAGGATGACACGGTTTTGGTTTGTTGGTTTAAATGGGAGACTTTTTCCAAAAGAAACGGTTTTGTTTCATTTTGGAGACTCTAAACTTGAGACGTTCCACAATGTGGTTTAGGATAAACCTCATTTCATTGTTTAGAGGATCATGGATGTCTTTGTAGATAGGGTGAGACAACAATGGTTTAGGGTGGTGATATTCTTGTTGTGGTGTTTGGTTCTGGTCAAAAGACTCATTTTGGTTAAGCAATGACCTTGGTTATTCATTTGTGAAAGGTGGTGGTTTTGTTGGTCTTGGTGAAAGATCATTGAGATGCTTCTATTTTCTTATACGAATAAAATAGAGATTCAAAGTATTGGGAAGGTTCTTGTGGTTGTTATCGTTGAACAAAGTGATGGAAGCTTGGTTCTCCGGAAGGATTACCATGAAGGTTTTTTTGTAAATGGGGTGAAACACAAATAATTGTAGGTGTGTATGACCTTGATCATTTGAAAAAAAAATTTACGGTCTAGCATAATGTGTAACACCCCCAAAATTTGATACAGCGGAAGACTCAACAAGCTTTCGGGGTGCTACGGGGATTGGTATCCAACACAAGACAATATAGAACGAGATAAAGTAAACATAATAAAAACACAACCAAAACGGGGTTTTAAGGTTTACATTTATCCCAACATCATTCAGAGTCAGACCCAAAATAACATAACAGTAGGTCCAAAATTAATTATCAGAGTTTAGAAAAATAGATCCATAAACCATGAGCCTTGGCCGAGCCTTCCATTCCAAGCATGCATATCATCACTTAATTACCTGAGAAAACGTGCTAAAAGTCAGCTTTCGCTGGTGAGATCATAGGTTTAAATTCATTTAACAATATAGTGGACATATACGCAAAACGCTTGCTAGCTAGACTAAGGATTCACTAAAAGCCTGCGGATGCCCTCCGCTCCAACCTAACACACGGATACCCTCCGTTCTAACATAGATATTCGGGTAACCCCCGCAATACCAATAAATACTCGGATAACCTCTGAAGTATTAATAACCTATAGGTGCACACTATAGTATCTAAATAAGCCAACCTTGAATAGTACACACGAACCGTGTGACTAAAGCTGACAATAACAAATAAGCCAACCTTGAATAGTATACACAAAATATATGTGACTAAAGCTGACAATACATCCTAGTCCATACGCATAGCAAGTTTTAGAAAGAATATAGAAGCGATAAATAGTCCACATAAAATAATTTGCACGTTTCTCACCCCAAGTATTGAAAACATAGTTCAAGAGTAAAAGTGGGGCTATGACTCACCTCAAGTCCAGAAAATAGCAAGAAGAAGTCGGTAGAAATAAGATGTATAGTAACTCACGAAACAGCAACTACGGACTCGGCACGACCTAACATTACCAACTCGTTCAGAAATCATATTCTTAAATTCAAAATATTCCCAAACCCGGACGAGAATCCGTTTTATTTCCGAAAATCCATTTCGTATTAGTTGGTGTATTTGCGTTTGGTATCCATACGGGTGGTGGGTCGACTCAAGACAAACCAAAAGGTCACACAAATAATAATAACATACACTATGGATCTAATATTAGCCCGATATATCATTTAAATAAATCGCCGAAGTTTATCGAATCCGTCGATTTGATAATCCTCATATTTATTTACGTAACATGCCGTTCCAAGATTACACCCCATCCTAAAACACATAGCACATAAATACTATATGGTAGATATCATAGTTTAATAAATTCCTCATATATATCGTCAAATTGGCCAGATTTCCCGATATATACACTCGCAATTTATTACACTTTACATATACCACAACCTATGGGCGTCGTAGGATACGATGCCCATTAATATACTCATTTCGTATAACCAAATAACCCGGTTCAACCTTACGGTTAAGTGGTTATTTAGCTATAGAAAACGTTTATATTAATCGTCATATATCCGTGACAACACGAAAGTCACAAATAAAACTTACCTGGACTCGAGTGACAACGACTCCGCATAACTCGATAAGTTTATTTATTATATAAAATGACATTTTTATTTAATATTAGAGAATCGTCGAGGATTCCTCGTTTTATAACAATTTCTTTATAATAATAATACGTTCAATAATATTACGCCACTTTCGTAGCCTAATATATATCTAATTGTATTATTTATAATACGACTCGTGATTATCATTATTATTAATATACGCGCTTATATAATTATATATCCGTTATTCACGTCTATATATTCATATAAACGTTTATATTATCAATAACTATTATTACGAGTTTATTATTTATGTTTTATTTGTAAATAGTTATCGAGTCATACGAAATGGTCACATGTCCGAGTCATGACTCTCGGCTCATTGTCCAAGTCCAAAGTAATATAAAAGTCATAATAATCAATACATCTCCGTCCAATCAATCCCAATCCACGAGCTACAACAATAGGGTCCGACTACGGCACCCGACTAACCTATCTCCGTCAATCTAAGTGACCGTCTCACAATCGGTCCCCAAACCACTTTATCGTCAACACAACTTCAATTAATACCACGAGTCCATAATACTCGTCAACTTCATCAAAATCAAATTAAGCCACAATAATGGTAACCAACAATAAATAAATAACCATAAAATAAACTTTGCCGAAATATATATATTTCGACACCACAAACGGTTCTCAAAAATAACCGTATCCGGGTCAAGTTACCAAGTCAACCCGAGTCGAAAAATATATACCAAGTGTCACGTGGGTCCCACCCGAGACCACAAGGTCGCGGCTAGCTCACGAGAGCTCGACCCAAACAAAATAAATAACCAAACCGACCCAATGGGGTCGTCGGCTCCATCCCAAGTCGAACAACAAGAATCAACAATCAAGAAACCAATTAATCCATCAACCACTATGACTAAAACAGGTCAAACAACAAGAAAATCGGGGTCGACCACAACTCGGAATCATCACAAAGTCGAGGGTGAGACCCTCGGCTACGGGTCGACCACGCCAAGAAACGCAACCGACCATCAATACCCGGATACCAAACTAATTTTTAACCACGTTTTTAATAAAACCCATTATCATTTTTGACCATTTACACCAAATCCGAACCATATTAATAGATTTCGTGGGTTTGGGTAAGTTTTTCAACAAAATCGAGGCACCTAGTGCCCACTTACCCGCGGATCTACAATGATAACCCAAGAAAAATGGTGAAGGTGATGTGGGTGGCGTCGGAGGTGGTAAAACGAGGCGAGGGGGAAGGTTTTTGGGCGCGTGAATCACCACTATGTAACAAGGAGAAGGTGGGGAGTGTTTTGGGAGTGGCGGTGTATGGCGGTGTGCGGCGGTGGTGGCCGGACGAGGGGTGGCCGGCGGTGAGAAAGAGAGGAGAGGGAGAAGAGGTGAAGTGATGAAGATGAAATGGGTTATTAGTTTTAGGGTTAGGGTTAAATAAGGAGATTTTACACTTTAGGTCCCTCTACTTAGTTTCCTTATATTTTGCACACAAAACCTTTTTATCACCAATTTTAGTTTATAAAAACGCCCCCTTACGTAAGTAAAAACTTACTAAGAAATATTAAACGTTCCCAAAACTCGTTATATTCACCATTTGACGGCTATATATATATATATATATATATATATATATATATATATATATATATATATATATATATATATATATATATATATATATATATATATATATATATATATATTCCACCGAAATTTATAATAAATACGTTATTAAACGTCCAACGTATTAAAACTCGTAAGTTATTAAACTTTTAGGTTTCCTAGTGCCGGAGTCAACGTAGTACTAAGTGAGAATTTAAGAATACATCACCGAGCATAATATCAAAATGAATTATGAAAATAATTCACGAATTCCATAACATCATTAATTATAAATATCCATAAAATAGGTCTTACAAGTTCGTTGTGAAATAAAATTTCAAATAAAAATTATAAACGAACTTTAACCTAATGCGGGTTTTTAAAATAGCTCCCTAAATTGCCGGTTGTCACATCCTCCCAGTCTCAGAAGAAACCCGTCCCGGGTTTCACTCGGAAAAATTCCTCTACGAAGTGAAAAGCTTCGGATATCTCTTCCGGAACTCGTCCTCACGTTCCCACGTAAATTCTGGTCCATGTCGGGAATTCCAACGAACCTTGATGAGCGGAATGCGACTTCGCTTGAGTCGTTTAACTTCACGATCTAAAATCTCCATTGGCTCTTCCACGAAGTTCAATTTCTCATCAACATGAATATCCCTCATTGGAATGACGGGCATCTCATCAGAAAGATATTTCTTCAAATTACTAATGTGAAACACGTCGTGAACTTTGCTCAGTTCATGTGGTAGTTCCAACCTATAAGCCACGGGCCCAATTCTTTCTAAGATCAGAAATGGTCCAATGTAGCGTGGGTTGAGTTTACCACGTTTCCCGAAACGTATTACACCCTTCCAAGGCGATACTTTCAGCATCACTTTGTCTCCAACCTGGAACTCTAGGGGTTTACGTCTCTGATCAGCGTAGCTTTTCTGCCTATCTCTGGCTGCTTGCAACCGATCACGAATTTGAGCTACTTTCTCTGTAGTTTCTAAAATAAGCTCAGGGCCTGTGAGTTGGCTATCTCCAACTTCTGCCCAACCAATAGGCGAACGACACTTTCTGCCATACAAAGCTTCGAATGGTGTAGCCTTAAGACTTGTGTGGTAGCTATTGTTATAAGAGAATTCCGCAAGGGGTAAGTACTTCTCCCAGCCTTTACCCAAGTCTATGATGCATGCACGAAGCATATCCTCTAACGTCTGAATGGTCCTCTCACTTTGACCATCGGTTTGGGGATGATATGCAGTACTCATATCAAGCCTCGTCCCCAAAGCCGTTTGAAGTGATCGCCACAAAGCTGACGTAAAACGACTATCGCGATCCGAAATAATAGATATCGGGACTCCATGACGAGAAATAATTTCCTTCACGTACAACCTCGCAAGTTTATCCACACTATCATCTTCACTAATTGCTAGGAAATGAGCAGACTTCGTCAGACGATCCACAATTACCCAGATAGCGTCACAACCGCTAGCTGTCCTCGGTAATTTGGTAATGAAGTCCATAGTAATCCGCTCCCATTTCCAGACTGGAAGTTCTGGTTGCGTTAGTAATCCTGACGGTCTCTGGTGTTCAGCTTTAACCTTAGCACATGTCAAGCATTTACTAACGTATGATGCTATATCTGCCTTCATATTTGGCCACCAATAGAACTTCTTAAGATCCTGGTACATTTTATCGGACCCAGGATGAATAGAGTACCTTGACTTATGCGACTCATGCATAATTAACTCTCTAATTTCTCCATATACAGGTACCCAAATCCGATCTCCAAAACATAGCAATCCATCAGAACGCTTAACGAATCCTTTCTCATTCTCAGCCATCCCAAATATATTCTCGGCAGATCTGTTTTCTGCTTTCAACACTTCCGTTTGAGCTTCAAGTATTTGAGATGGTAACGGCGATACGATAGTCATTCCCAATGACCTAACTCGCAACGGTGGTACTCTCTCCTTTCGACTAAGAGCATCAGCGACAACATTTGCTTTACCAGGATGGTAGCGAATTTCACAATCATAATCGCTTAGCAACTCAATCCAATGTCGCTGTCTCATATTGAGCTCTTTTTGATTCAAGATGTGTTGTAGACTTTTATAGTCAGTAAATACAACACACTTTGTTCCGTACAAGTAATGTCTCCATATTCTTAAGGCGAAAACCACAGCACCTAGTTCCAAATCATGGGTGGTGTAGTTTTTCTCATGCTTTTTGAGCTGTCGGGAAGCATAAGCTATCACCTTCTCTCGTTGCATTAATACGGCTCCCAATCCTTTATGTGAGGCATCACAATAGACGACGAAATCCTCGTTACCTTCTGGTAACGCTAAGATAGGAGCACTACACAACTCTTCTTAAGCAATAGAAATGCTTCCTCTTCTTTATCTCCCCATTCATACGTAACACTCTTTTGAGTCAATTTGGTCAATGGTTTAGCTATCTTCGAAAATCCCTCAATGAATCTTCGGTAGTAACCAGCTAAACCCAGAAATTGACGAACTTCGGTTGGGGTTGTAGGTGCAGCCCAATCTTTTATCGCCTCAATCTTAGCAGGATCCACATGGACTCCTTGTCTATCAATCACATGACCCAAAAATTGTACCGTTGGAATCCAGAATTCACATTTCGAAAACTTGGCATAGAGTTTCTCTTTCCTGAGCAATTCTAAGATGAGTCTTAGATGCTCCTCATGCTCCTTCTCACTCTTTGAATAAATCAGAATGTCATCGATGAATACAATCACAAACTTATCTAAGTAAGGCTTACACACATGATTTATGAGATCCATGAATATTGCCGGTGCGTTAGTCAACCCAAACGGCATCACCTGAAACTCGTAATGCCCGTACCGGGTTCTGAAAGCTGTTTTCGGAATATCTTCCTCGCGAACTCGAAGTTGATGATATCCCGATCTCAAATCGATCTTCGAATACACACTCGATCCTTGGAGTTGATCGAACAAGTCGTCGATCCTAGGTAACGGGTATCTATTCTTCACCGTTAACTTATTCAATTCTCGGTAATCAATGCACATACGGAACGATCCATCCTTCTTCTTCACAAATAAGACTGGGGCTCCCCAGGGTGAAGAACTTGGTCTTATGAATCCTTTTTCGGCTAACTTCGCCAATTGTTTCGACAACTCTTCTAGCTCGGTAGGTGCAAGACGATAAGGCGCTCGTGCTACAGGTGCAGCACCAGGTATCAACTCAATCTGAAACTCCACTTGTCTAGTCGGCGGGATTCCCGGCAAATCATCGGGAAACACATCAGGAAAATCACGAACTATAGGCACATCTCGAATGCACCTTTCCTTTTTCTTCGTCTCTCCCTTCTCAGAGATTTGAGCTAAGAAAAGGTAACATCCCTTCTCCATTAGCTTTGGCAACTTAGTGCAGGAAATCACTGCTAATCGGGATGGGCTCCTAGAATCCTTTCGATCTCCTAATATATTTAGGATTTCCTTCCGTATGGTACACGCACGATCTTCTCGTCGCAAAGTATGTGAGCACGATACTTCGACAACCAATCCATACCAATGATGACATCAAAACTTCCTAACGTGACGGGTAGAAGATCTATGTTGAAAGGGTGGTTCAAGAAATTTAACGTGCAACCGCGAATGATAGCATTAATCCTTTCTATATTTCCATTTGCTAACTCAATATCATATCCAATTCCTAAGGCCATCGGGGGTTTCTCGAGTAAGGGTACAAACGTAGTGGACACAAAACTCCTATCGGCACCAGTATCAAATAGTATGGAAGCATAACGATTATTGAGAAGGAACGTACCAGTAACGACGTTCGGATCTTCTCCTCTCTCGTTCCTGAGTGCATACACTCTTCCCTGAGCAGCTCCAGCTTCCACACGTTGGTCCCCATTATCTTGTCGTCCACGGTTTCCTCCAGCTCCACGGTTTCCATGATTGTACCCATTACCACCCGAGCCTTGATTTCCACGGTTCCACGATTCTCTACACTCATTCCGATAGTGTCCCTTCTTTCCACACCCATAACAAGTAACATCTGCCTTGTTTCTCATTTCAGGAGCAGCTTGAACCATAGCAAGAGGTCGGGCTCTACAATCCCTAGCTGTGTGTCCTTTCTTTGAGCAGTTCTGGCATTTCACACTACACCATCCAGTATGATGCTGGTGGCAACGATCACACTTGGGTGCATCACCGTTCTGATTCTTCTTATCTCCATTCCCAATAGCATAAGCCTTAGCTTGTCTCTTGCTTCGGTGATCATTACCCTTAGAGTAACGGTCTCTCTTTCTCTTTCCATTCTTCTCCTTATCAGCTCCTTCCAATTCCAACGAGTCCATAAGTTGTTGAGCAATTGTGATTGCCTCATGGATGTTTGCAGGCCTAGCAGAAATTACATCATTCCTCGTAGCTACAGGCAACCCATCAGTATACCTCTCGATCTTTTGAGTCTCAATTTTCACCATATCTGGGCACAACAAGGCTAATTCCTGGTAACGACGATTGTAGGTTGTCATATCATTACCTTTCACCTTGTGGTTCCAAAACTCAATCTCTAGCTTCTTGACCTCATTCCTTGGGCAATAAGTCTGAATCAGCAAAGACTTAAATTGCTCCCAAGTCATGGCATAAGCTACATCACTCCCAACTGCATTTCGGTAGTTGTTCCACCAAGTCAAAGCTTCATCCTTGAAAGTAAAAGAAGCAAACTTTACCTTCGCATTTTCCGCACAACCACTGACATTGAACACTGACTCAGTCTTTTCAATCCATCTGACTAAATAAACCACTCCTTCAGTTCCACCAAACTCAATGGGTCCACAAATCTTGAACTCCTTGTATTGACATCCATTAGCACGAGCAGGTGGAAAAGTTCCAGCAGAATTGTTGGAATGATTTGACTCAGCTAGTAGTTCAGCAACTCTTTGCTCCACAAGTTGATTGATCATTGCTTGATCCACAGTAGGTGCATTAAGTGGAACATGATCATTGTCTCCTTGAACATCAACATTTTGATTCCTGTTGTTGCGGTTAGTGGTGTCCAGGTTGTCAGGAGTAGGGGTTTCAACATTTCGAGTAGGTCGGCGTCCTCGGCGACCAGGAGTAGTCACAGCAGGACCAGTTCTGGTAGCTCTAACAGGGTTTCGTCGTGGTGCCATTGATCAGTAACATCATACAAGTTCATGAGTCTCCAATAGAACTTATCAATATGCTCAACAAGAGTAATTCAACGAAGCCAAGTCACGGAAAGAAAAGCAACAATACACCATGAAACATCAATAAAACGGATAAGGACTCAATTTTCACAATACCCCAAAATCATATACCAATATAAATAACCGTCAACATACAATAGCGATCTAGCATCGTTCCAACTAACGGATAATACCAAACGTACTAATCGTTTCAAAAGAGACGAATACTGAACGAAATACATCAAAATATAACAACTAGCTTTTCTAACCGAACACTCCTCGGTTAAGAAAGCAACCATACAGCATAATCCAAGCAACTAGTCACGCTGCTGGCGGAGGCTCCTCAACTCCTGCCTCAAGCCATCAAGATCCCTCCATAACGATCCTAGCTCCACGCTATGGGTGTCTCGGTATCTCTTGAGGTCAGCCACCTCCTTCTCTAGCTCGGCATTCCTTTTCCATAGCTTGCGGTCAGCCTCACGAGCAGTAATAAAACCTCGCTGAATACTATCAATATGCTCATGAACCTCCATCAAAACTCTCCTCATCTCGGTAACTCTTCTCTCAGCCATAACCATATCAACCCTCAACTGCCCAATAAACTCAACAGTCACTCAATCAATCCGCTCAGACATATGAGTAACTCTCTCACCAAGAGCCGTAATCCGAGCCCACAACCTGCCAATCTCACCTAACTCTGCATGCTCAACAGAAACCTCAGACGATGCATCCGACTCACCGGGACTACCAGGTGGCAACTCAACCAAAAATGGATGATCAGGTGAATCAGGCTCAATCGGGTGTACAGGTGAATCAGGCTCCTCAGCCTGAGCTGGTGGTACTAACTCATCATCATCATCATCAGGCATCTCATCCTCCTGAGGGTCATCCTCCTCCTCAGGGTCATCATCATCACCCTGCTCAGCCTCCTGAGGGTCATCCTCCTGCTCAAGGTCATCAGCCTCATCCTCACCCTCGTACTCCTCTTCCTCCTCATCGGAAGAGTACCTCATCAATCGTCGTCTCCTACTAGGTGATCCATGTGGAGATGTGGTAGGTGATCTAGGACGACGACGCAATGATGTGGGTGACGCCTCTGACAAGAGAGAGTGATCATCAATCTGTAAAGGTGATGGAGTAGGGCGTACCGACATGCGTGCCGTAGCTCGGTGGGCAAAGCGTGGGGCCACACGAGCCAAAGCCTGATGAAGAGTAAGCTGCCTCGATGTACCAGGGAGCCCTAGAGAAGATGAGGGTCCCTGCGTAGATGCAGTAGGTAGTGCTGAAGTAGAAGCTGCCTGCGGTACAGTAGCTGAAGACATGGCCATCTGGTAAGGATCATCAGATGCCATAGTGAACTGTGCAGGTAAAACCGGTGCAGTAAGAATATCCTCGACAACATCGGACAAATGGGAGGCCATGGTCTGTGACAACGGTGTAGGGTAGGTGTAAGTGTTTCAAAACAACTAAATCACAACTCAAAATACCATACCAAAAATCCTCATCAAATAATTCAAACATATAATCTCAATAAAAAGAGTTTCAAACACCGCATTACTAAAATGTTTATAAAACATATAGACCATATAATTCCTCGAAAACGCCATCTTATTACTAAAATCCATAAACCTCAAATCATCTCAATAAATCCCAAATCTAACAATCATCTCAAAATCTCATAATACCTCCAATAATAGAAGATGCTTCGGCTTGGCGGGCTGGCGGGCGGTGGTCAAGGATCATTTTCTATAAAATACGGTTATAGTTTAGGCGTTTATTTACCTAGTTCTCTATAACCTTGGCTCTGATACCAATCTGTAACACCCCCAAAATTTGATACAGCGGAAGACTCAACAAGCTTTCGGGGTGCTACGGGGATTGGTATCCAACACAAGACAATATAGAACGAGATAAAGTAAACATAATAAAAACACAACCAAAACGGGGTTTTAAGGTTTACATTTATCCCAACATCATTCAGAGTCAGACCCAAAATAACATAACAGTAGGTCCAAAATTAATTATCAGAGTTTAGAAAAATAGATCCATAAACCATGAGCCTTGGCCGAGCCTTCCATTCCAAGCATGCATATCATCACTTAATTACCTGAGAAAACGTGCTAAAAGTCAGCTTTCGCTGGTGAGATCATAGGTTTAAATTCATTTAACAATATAGTGGACATATACGCAAAACGCTTGCTAGCTAGACTAAGGATTCACTAAAAGCCTGCGGATGCCCTCCGCTCCAACCTAACACACGGATACCCTCCGTTCTAACATAGATATTCGGGTAACCCCCGCAATACCAATAAATACTCGGATAACCTCTGAAGTATTAATAACCTATAGGTGCACACTATAGTATCTAAATAAGCCAACCTTGAATAGTACACACGAACCGTGTGACTAAAGCTGACAATAACAAATAAGCCAACCTTGAATAGTATACACAAAATATATGTGACTAAAGCTGACAATACATCCTAGTCCATACGCATAACAAGTTTTAGAAAGAATATAGAAGCGATAAATAGTCCACATAAAATAATTTGCACGTTTCTCACCCCAAGTATTGAAAACATAGTTCAAGAGTAAAAGTGGGGCTATGACTCACCTCAAGTCCAGAAAATAGCAAGAAGAAGTCGGTAGAAATAAGATGTATAGTAACTTACGAAACAGCAACTACGGACTCGGCACGACCTAACATTACCAACTCGTTCAGAAATCATATTCTTAAATTCAAAATATTCCCAAACCCGGACGAGAATCCGTTTTATTTCCGAAAATCCATTTCGTATTAGTTGGTGTATTTGCGTTTGGTATCCATACGGGTGGTGGGTCGACTCAAGACAAACCAAAAGGTCACACAAATAATAATAACATACACTATGGATCTAATATTAGCCCGATATATCATTTAAATAAATCGCCGAAGTTTATCGAATCCGTCGATTTGATAATCCTCATATTTATTTACGTAACATGCCGTTCCAAGATTACACCCCATCCTAAAACACATAGCACATAAATACTATATGGTAGATATCATAGTTTAATAAATTCCTCATATATATCGTCAAATTGGCCAGATTTCCCGATATATACACTCGCAATTTATTACACTTTACATATACCACAACCTATGGGCGTCGTAGGATACGATGCCCATTAATATACTCATTTCGTATAACCAAATAACCCGGTTCAACCTTACGGTTAAGTGGTTATTTAGCTATAGAAAACGTTTATATTAATCGTCATATATCCGTGACAACACGAAAGTCACAAATAAAACTTACCTGGACTCGAGTGACAACGACTCCGCATAACTCGATAAGTTTATTTATTATATAAAATGACATTTTTATTTAATATTAGAGAATCGTCGAGGATTCCTCGTTTTATAACAATTTCTTTATAATAATAATACGTTCAATAATATTACGCCACTTTCGTAGCCTAATATATATCTAATTGTATTATTTATAATACGACTCGTGATTATCATTATTATTAATATACGCGCTTATATAATTATATATCCGTTATTCACGTCTATATACTCATATAAACGTTTATATTATCAATAACTATTATTACGAGTTTATTATTTATGTTTTATTTGTAAATAGTTATCGAGTCATACGAAATGGTCACATGTCCGAGTCATGACTCTCGGCTCATTGTCCAAGTCCAAAGTAATATAAAAGTCATAATAATCAATACATCTCCGTCCAATCAATCCCAATCCACGAGCTACAACAATAGGGTCCGACTACGGCACCCGACTAACCTATCTCCGTCAATCTAAGTGACCGTCTCACAATCGGTCCCCAAACCACTTTATCGTCAACACAACTTCAATTAATACCACGAGTCCATAATACTCGTCAACTTCATCAAAATCAAATTAAGCCACAATAATGGTAACCAACAATAAATAAATAACCATAAAATAAACTTTGCCGAAATATATATATTTCGACACCACAAACGGTTCTCAAAAATAACCGTATCCGGGTCAAGTTACCAAGTCAACCCGAGTCGAAAAACATATACCAAGTGTCACGTGGGTCCCACCCGAGACCACAAGGTCGCGGCTAGCTCACGAGAGCTCGACCCAAACAAAATAAATAACCAAACCGACCCAATGGGGTCGTCGGCTCCATCCCAAGTCGAACAACAAGAATCAACAATCAAGAAACCAATTAATCCATCAACCACTATGACTAAAACAGGTCAAACAACAAGAAAATCGGGGTCGACCACAACTCGGAATCATCACAAAGTCGAGGGTGAGACCCTCGGCTACGGGTCGACCACGCCAAGAAACGCAACCGACCATCAATACCCGGATACCAAACTAATTTTTAACCACATTTTTAATAAAACCCATTATCATTTTTGACCATTTACACCAAATCCGAACCATATTAATAGATTTCGTGGGTTTGGGTAAGTTTTTCAACAAAATCGAGGCACCTAGTGCCCACTTACCCGCGGATCTACAATGATAACCCAAGAAAAATGGTGAAGGTGATGTGGGTGGCGTCGGAGGTGGTAAAACGAGGCGAGGGGGAAGGTTTTTGGGCGCGTGAATCACCACTATGTAACAAGGAGAAGGTGGGGAGTGTTTTGGGAGTGGCGGTGTATGGCGGTGGTGGCCGGACGAGGGGTGGCCGGCGGTGAGAAAGAGAGGAGAGGGAGAAGAGGTGAAGTGATGAAGATGAAATGAGTTATTAGTTTTAGGGTTAGGGTTAAATAAGGAGATTTTACACTTTAGGTCCCTCTACTTAGTTTCCTTATATTTTGCACACAAAACCTTTTTATCACCAATTTTAGTTTATAAAAACGCCCCCTTACGTAAGTAAAAACTTACTAAGAAATATTAAACGTTCCCAAAACTCGTTATATTCACCATTTGACGGCTATATATATATATTCCACCAAAATTTATAATAAATACGTTATTAAACGTCCAACGTATTAAAACTCGTAAGTCATTAAACTTTTAGGTTTCCTAGTGCCGGAGTCAACGTAGTACTAAATGAGAATTCAAGAATACATCACCGAGCAAAATATCAAAATGAATTATGAAAATAATTCACGAATTCCATAACATCATTAATTATAAATATCCATAAAATAGGTCTTACAAGTTCGTTGTGAAATAAAATTTCAAATAAAAATTATAAACGAACTTTAACGTAATGCGGGTTTTTAAAATAGCTCCCTAAATTGCCGGTTGTCACATAATGGTAAGCCAAACTCTCAAGCAATGATGGTGGATGAGGTGCATCATCTAATGACTTATTTGGTTGAAATATTGGTTGTTGTTGGTTTTCTGTTTCGGCAATGGTGTCAAAAAGTGACAATGATGGAGGGCTTGATGGTTTAGGTGATAGGTTTTCAAAAGTTTCCAATAGTGGATGTGGTGATGTTGGTGGTGTATAAAAAAGTTCTATTGGTGTAAGTGTTGGTGATCGATGGTTGAAAAAGTTTTTGATGGTTGAAAAGTGTATATGTTTGTATTGCCATGTTTGGGAGAGGATGTTGGAGTAGCAAGATTGAGGAAATCTTTAATAATGGTCATGTTGATGTTGCAAGGTATTGAATATGATGTTGAGGTAGTAAGGTTAAGGAAGTTTTGGATAGGTGAAGAAATGTCAAGTGATAAGCTTGATTTGATGGTTTTGTTGAAGCAACAAGATTTAACACTAATCCTAGTGGTTTTAGCTTGATGATTCGGATGAGGTGTTTGATTAAGTCATCTCAAATCTTTGGTTTGCAAGAGTTTTGAGATTGAGAGAAGTAATGGTGTTGGTGTGAGTTTTGGGGTACTCTAAAGTGATCAAACTTAAAAAGAATTGTGGGAAGGAGTGTTTGGATTCGATGTTCTACGATTCAAAGATTGAGGTATCAAATGATTTTCATGAACTTGTCACATCATTTGATGTCAATCCAATGGAAAAGGGTGGAGTGAAAGACCAACATATGCACTCAATGCTTTGTGATCATGGGATGTGATTTGGTTGAAAATGTTCCAATGGTTTGAAGGATCCTTTAAAAGGATTCCTTGGGTTAGTTATGTTTGAATTTGAACTTTTGGCGGGAAGTGACTTCCTAATTGTTTTAGTGAGTGAGAGTTGTCCTAATATGGTTATTGGAGGTAAGGGAAGATGTTTCTCACTAAAGAAAATGGTTTGACACTTTACAAGTTTTGAACTTAAGAAAAATGACAAAAATTTTCTGCAGGTGACTGGCGGAACCCTCGCGATACACAGGCGGAACCCTGTTTTGGGTTCTGTCTGGTCCGTTGGGCCATTTCTGGGTTGCCCAGAAATTTCACTGGCGGAACCCAATCTAGGGTGCCGCCAGATCCGCCAGTCCTGAAAAACTTGGCAGTCCGCATTTTTGACCCGCGAGACGTGTTTCAATTTTTTCGAAAACTCCTAAAATAAAAAAGAAAATGCATATCTGGTTAGGTAATGCAAAAATTGGACATGTAAACACACATACCATAGGACTTTGACCGGGGGGTTGAGAATTTCACTATACTTAGTGAAAATTTCATAAACATGAAAATTTGACAACTTGCCAAATGTTGTCTTCCTGCATCATTGTTAGTTCCTACAAGTTCCAAATAGTACCAAATATCTTACCAACACACAAATACATAACACGTAATGTTTAAATGACCAAATCGTTCAAATAGCACCTAGTGCCAAACACTCCTACACACCCGCTCTCATAGACGGTCAATCTTCTTCTTGAGCATTTCAAGAAATCTCTCGATGTTTTTGAACATCCCCTTTGTTTGCTTGAACTCCGCCGACTCATTTGGAATATCCGAAAGTTGGAAAATGTATTCTAGAGGTGGGAGCCTAGAGTTGGGCAAAGCCTAAAGTTGGAAAATGTTTACCTTGGGCGTTGTAGATTCTCCTATCACTTAGTGGGACAAAAGCGTATGGAATGAGAGAGTAGTCTAGGTGAAGACCTCTAGGAGTTGATGGAATGGGAGAGATGAACCTAAAGAGACGGGTCAAGAGCATTCCATACGGCAAAGACGTTGTGCCTTGCACGGGAATGTTGGTAATTCTCTTGGTCATGTAGTAGTCAAGGTTGAAGGGTTGCCTAACGGACAAGGAGTAGAGCATATAGCAAAGACAAACATTGATGTGATCCCGGTTTCCTATGGTGCTAATTACATTGGCTCTAAGGAGTTCTTCCCATTTCTTGAATTGGGGCTTGAGTTCATTGAGATCCATTCCATATGGGTCTTTGATGACCTCATTTCCAGTTCTAGTTCTCCTAGTGTTGGTGGTCCTAATGAAGAGGTGGTCACGAAGTTCATCTTTGGACACAAGAGGGGTATCATAGGGATGGATGCGGTCAAAGAGTGTGTCAAGAGTTGAGAGGGAGTGCAAGTCGGAGCAGATGCAAGTACCATGGTTTGGGACACCTAGGATTTGAGCAAACTCCTCGAGAGTGAAGGAGTATTGATGACTACTAGCCCTAAAGTTAATAGACATACGACCATACTCATCCTTGGAGAGGGTGACGGATGCATAGAATTCTAAAATGAACCTAGAACAAATAGGCTCATCGATTTCTAAGAGACACTCAAGTTTATTGTGGCAAGTTCCGTGTAGAGGTTTGTACCTTCTAAGAAGGATGGATCAATGGTTCTACCCTTATGGACATATCATTTTTCTAAGGCTTTGAAAACAACGATTTGAGTTTGAGTAAGACCTTTGGTTTTGTGGTGTTTGGGTAGGTACTTGATGGTGTCCTTGTGGTCGTAGTGAGTTAGAGGAGGCATTATGATTCCTTGAAAATCAAAATTTCACATTTTAGTCTAAGTGAACGACTATTGTAATGTGTATGTTCTAGTGTGTGCCTATATGAAGACAATGTGGAGGTGCGGTTAACTTGACTCATTTTGATGCTTAAAAACGTTTTATAATGCAAGTGATGTTTCAATGACGTTTTTCATTTGTTTTAACAATGTGGTGAACGGTGGTAAAGTATGGTTGACGACCGAGAGTGGATATGTGAAATGAGGTGGTGATTTCTTGACAACACTTGAAGCTTGGATTATCTTCTTTGTGTTCTTCACTTGCTAGAAAGTGGAAGAGACACATTTCATAATGAAATTCACTTGACTTTTGAAGACATAGACAAATATGTTAATGAGAGTTTGGATATGACAATTGCCCTTTGTTTCAAAGAGTGACACAAGGGTGAACATAGGTTTATGTATCATGAAAGGTGGTTTAATCTTAATAGGTTAGGTTATAGTGGGGATGACACACTTGTTTGGTTACATTGTGGAATCTTCTTGTGAAGATGACTAGGTGGAGTTACTGGTGAAGATGATATTGACTCTTGGTTTCTTTGAGGGCATGGAAATGGTGGATGACTCGATATTGATAGGACAAAGGATAACTCGGTTTCTCATTTCACATTGGTTGTTTGAGGTTTGAGTGATGAAAGGTTATGAGGAATATGCTTGAAGTTTTACTCATTTTGTGAATCTTATGGGCTGATGGTAAATTGGAGTTGTGAGTAAAGAGGTGTTTGGTTTTGAAATTAAAAATAAAACATCCTGTAGATTTGGCGGACCAGGCGGAACCAAAAAGAGGGTTTCGCCCGTATGGTCTGAGGGTACCGTGGGAGCTGCAGGAAAAATTCAAAAGGGATTGTCTTGATTTTTGTGGTTTTATCCTAATGTTCAAAACTAAGGTTTTAGGTCTTATGAGTCCTTGACTAAGCCTAGGGATGATGAATGCTTCTCATTCAATAGGTTTTGTGAAAACGTTGATAGAATGGTTAACGTATAAGACTTTCTTAGTTAAGATGTTCCTCGATGAACATTTTTACCAAGACGATGATGATGGATCACAATATGTCAATTAAGAACATAATGGATTGAATTGTCACTGAAGTCGATGCTTCCTTTGTTGAAGGTATAACAATGTTGATAAGATGAATTCCGTTGTTGATGCGAGTTTGCTTGTTCAAGCGGAGCTTGTTGATGTGCTTCTCCATCCGATACTAATTTGAGAATCTTACGCGTTTTGGAGAATCATTGGGTAAGTAAGTATAAAAGTGCAAGTACCACTTGTGCTTTTCTTATCAACTTATTACCGACATAATTCCATTTGGCATACACTATGGTTTCTATTCCCGTTCTTTTGGGAGACCATAATCCTAGTTGTATAGTACCTTATGATGTATCCAAATAGGCTCAACTAAAGAGTTGTTTTAGGATCTTCTTTAACACGAGCACATAGACAAAAGCTAAACATAATGTTGAATCTAATTGTTATGAGAACAAGTAGTCTTCCAAACATTTCTCTACGTTTAGTTTTACCTACGGATTTACTAATCTCGTTCTTGATAAGTCATCAATAACTTAACCATTGAAAACAAGAGAGTAACTAGGAATGTCTTTAAGTTAAAATCTCTTGCTTTTGTGGCTTGCTTTAAAAAAAAAAATTCAAATATTGACACTAAAATCACTTGATTACTTTTGAAAAATCTATTTTGTTTCACTAGTTGTTTTACTCTAAATTCCAAAAACTATTTTGTTGAATTTGTTTAGACACAACTATGATCTATAAATCAAGTTTTATAACATATGTCAATTTTACTTGATTTAATGTTTGACTCAAGGTGAGAAGATGTTATTTTGTACCTTTATCCTTATACTTGTCTTGCCATCATTGGACTTTCGACTAAGTCATCATCTACCAAAGATAATATCTTAGAAGGAGGAGATCACTCGTTAAATGTTATATTCAACGACTCCTCGACTCTTTAGGTTTTCTTACTTAAGACACTATGAACTCTATTTGTTTAGAAAAAGTCCAAGAGGTACAACATCATGAGACTATGTGTCACATTTAATGTGTAAATCCTAGATGTTGAAAACTCATTTTCTTTCACACATCCTAATATATGCTAATGTGATTTATTTCACCTTGTGTGTTTTATGTGAGATTATCATAAAAGAGTGATTGAAGAAAAACACAATTAAAGACTCAAAGTATGGTGTTTGAGAAAATTGTTTAACAAAGGTTTGTTTTGCAAGCATCACAAAAGTGTTAGACATTTTAACACTTAGGAAATTCTTAGTTAGCTCACTTGTAAGCAAGAGTTGAGTGAGACTTACTCAAGAGTTTTTCGTGTTTATCTCTTGATGGTTAAAGAACCAAAACACCTTATATCTCCTACTAGTACTAAAGACTAAATTCCTTGTTGCATAGAATCTAATCTTAGTTATTTACAAATAGCAGGTAGACACTCTAGAGTATTACAAATAACACATATTCGAACACATAATGCTAGAAACAAGAGACAATCAAAATCAAGTTGAAGTAATGCGTACCTTTTAAATTGCATAGAGATGCTATCAAGCGGATAAGCATTACGCGTAAAATCTTGGTTTGACGACATGCTTTGAAACTCAATAACTCATGTATCCAAGAAGGTTAGATAATCATATAAAGGCATAGAGAATGATAGTCTTAATCCTTTTATCATGAGTTTCTATTAGAGATTGAATTATCTCTAAATCTCTCTTCTAGGTTTGACAAATTTTACATGCTTTGTTTTATTAGTTGATGATGCTTATGAGTTAAATCCTAATCCGGTTTTATCTTTAAACAACCTTTGACTCCTCAACAATCTTTCAAGAGATTTTGGGCTTTCATCAAATTTAACTAATAATTTTTCCTTTCTCATTTTGCATTTTAATCTCATGTTTGTAATCTAGACATAATTTACATTCTAGATCAATTTCAACATTACTCTCAATTCAAGACATTTTATCTTCTAATAAGATTTCATTTTCAAAGATATTCTTAAAAGATTTTGAAGACTCATTCTTGAAGATAGTTTTTAGGTCCATGTTGCATAAACGTTTAGACTCATTTTCTAGTTTAGAAAACTCTAGGATAAATTAATCAAAGCAAAAGTGTTTGGTTTCAAAGTGTACCTTGCTTGATGTTTTATCTAGTTTAGAATCACAAACCGGATGATTGACTTCATCTTCATCCGTGTTATTCCATGAATCGCAAGCAAGTCTACTACGAGCTTGACACGAGTAATCACCTTTACTTACACCTTGCTTGTTGTTTCAATAAATTGACAATTAACTACCGGATCATTGTCTTCGTCAACATCCATTTCATTCCAAGATACGCAAGCAGGTTCATCAAAACACACGTACTCATCTTCACTTGTACCTTATTTAAAACATTTAAACTAGTAGCACATGTATTAACTTCTACTAAGTGTCTATCAATTAGTTTTTCTAAAACTTCTAATTCATATGTAAGATCAAATTGATCATCTTTGACTTGACATATTCCTTGATGAAAGTTTACCATATTTTTCCAAACATCATTAGCCTTTTGACAAAAATACATTTTTTTTTCATATTTGGTACTAAAGCTTTGTAAAGCATTGTTTTAGCTTTAGTATTTTTATCAAGTTTAAGATAGTTATCTTGGTTTTCAAAAACTTGTTTTCTTTGGTTTGAAATTACCAAAAGAAATAATATGCCAAAGATCTTGATCAATTGATTTCACATAGTTTTCAAAATTACTTTTCCATTCAAGTAAGTTTTCTTTTTCAAATAGCGGTTGGTTTTGAATAGGTTGCCCTTCTTTGAGATTTTCAAAATCCATGGATCGATCCAAGTTTTAAAATACATTCTATTTTAAAGATCTTGAGTAACGTAGCTCCTGATGCTAATTGTGGAAAACTAGAAGGGGGTTTGAATAGTTTACCGCTTTTTCGATTCTTTTTAACTTGAATATCTTTAAAAACATTTACGTTTGCTTAAAGATATAAACACAATGTTATATGTTTGATTCTTTGAAAAGCTTTTCATGTGAATAACAATTCTAACTTTACTAGTTTCATACTTTGAAAAGCTTTGCTTGTGATGATCCTAACTTTGCTTGTTTAGTTCTTTGAAAACCTTTACTTTTGTTTGAAGATATAAACACATCTTTACTTGTTTAGTTCTTTGAGAAGCTTTATATGTAACTAGCTATTTTAACTAAAGAACAACATGTAATAAGCAAAGATAAAGAAAGAAACGATCAAACCACAACACGATTGTTTATCGTGGTTCGGCTACAAGGACTCTTTTTCCTTGCCCTACATCCACGCCCCGAGTTTCCAACTCGAGAGTTATAAGCACTAATCAACAAGCTCCTTTCATCGGCGGAGAAAACCATTACAACGTCGCTTACACTTTTATCGACACTAAGCTAGATGTCGAGTTCTTTTACACGGGTACAACCACTCCCATCGTCGCTTATACTTTTACCGACACTAAGCTAGATGTCGAGTTCTTTACCAAGGGTACAACCACTCCCGTTAGTTCTTTTACAAGGGTACAACAACTCCCGACACACTACGTATTTTGAGGCCTAAAATACTAACCACTCACTTCTACATACATGACACAAATGAAGTATAAACTACCAAAGCTTATACATGACCAAGCTGCCAAGACTTGCAACTTTAGAGTTGAAGCTTGTAACTTCTTGAATGATCTTGTGAAGTCCCTTGCTACATAAGAGAATCACACAAATCAAAAGGTTACTGAGTTAGTTGAGAGAGTATGTGAAAATATGTCCTAAAGGGGTTACACAAAACTAACAAATGGTTTGGTATTTATAGCAAACCATTCTGCAGGTCTGGCGGATCAGGCGAAACCCTCAGATGGGTTCCGCCCGTGTACCCCCAGGGTACCGTCAGGGCTGCAGTTGGTTTTTGCAATAAATCTCCCAAACCAAACAAGGTCACATCACATGAATACTAGTCAAACACAAACCTTGCAAGCAAACATATATTTAGTCAAACACACTTTCTTACCATAAATGTATATTGACAAAGCTTGCCCTAAATGTGATGTGACACTTTCTTATTATGTCAACATGCATTGCACCAAACATGGAATGCTTCCAAAATGTGTAAGAACTTCATGGATAGTCAAACATATAAACAAACAATGTCACATCTACTAAATACTAGTCAACATGCATTGCACCAAACATGGAATACTTTCAAAGTGTGTAAGAACTTCATGGATAGTCAAACACATAAACTTACCATAAATGCACATTGATGAGATGTGACACTTTCTTATTAATGAAATACTTTCTTATTAAAGAAATAAAAACAATGTTAAGTTTAAAAAGAAATGTAAAGACTAGTTATACAAGACTTAAACTAAGATGATGTTTTACTACAATCTAAAGTTTGTACTTTGTCATTAACAAAACTTAGCAAAGATCGTAAAATATAAATAACGTTTTTAGGCGATATTTGTATTAACAAAATTATGTACTGCATCATATATGAT
Organism: Artemisia argyi; assembly: GCA_030686995.1. Taxonomy (NCBI): domain Eukaryota; kingdom Viridiplantae; phylum Streptophyta; class Magnoliopsida; order Asterales; family Asteraceae; genus Artemisia; species Artemisia argyi. Next base: position 79,276,710 of record CM060699.1, read on the forward strand.
ATAAGCTAGGTTTTAAGCATTTATACTATATCATATATGATAATGTGCTTGAAAATAAAATACAAGCAGTTTGTGATCTCCTGGTGAGTACTACAAAGTTAGTTTTGTGTATAATATCATATATGATAATCTGCTTGCAATCCAACTTTTTTAACACTATAATATATCATATATGATAATGTGCTTGAAACTAAAATACAAGCTAGTTTGTCATCTCCTGATGAGTAATTAAAAGTTAGTTATGTGCAGGGACGGAGCCAAGGGGGTGCCCGCGGGTGCACGTGCACTCCATGGATTTTTTCGATATAGTGTTAATTTTTTTAAAAATTATCGATTTTACCTAAATGTATCTTAAATGCACCCGGTGCATTAAATTTGTCTATAGTATTATTTAGTTCGTATACTTTTAATATAAAATTTTGTAAACGCCCAAAGATAAAACAAGTTTAATAAATTGAAGCACAAAAACCCAAAGATGAAATAAGTTTATTAATGGAACAAGTTTATTCATCATCCTAATAATTTACAAAATTCAAAATTGAACCAACACACAAAGATGAAACAGGTTTGTAGTCGTAACATATACCTTTCATTTGTTTATTATGTCTTTTAAAATTTTCATGTTTTGATTTTTTGTATGAAATCTTGACTAATTTGTTAGTTCCGTATAACCTATCATCATCAATAAGGGCTTAGGGTAATAAGAATAAGTGAATAACTATGCAATTTCTATTAAGACAAATAGGGATAACAAGTTTAAGTGATAGTCAACAATATATTAGAATATGAATAGCACCCCAATTGTGTTGTCATGAGGCATTTTTAATGTTGTCGTAGTTACAATATATGTGAAAAGTAGTGCTTAATTGAAGTTAGCTTTAGTCTTGCCTGTTGCTACCGCTACGATTGAAAGATGATTTTTTTTAAATAAAGCTCATTAAAACTGATTTGCGAAATCGGATGGGTGATGATTATTTTAACGGCGCTTTAACTTGTGTGCTATAGAGAAAGAAGAACTTATTAATATTAAAAATGAGGGTGCACGTAAGTGTTATTTTGCTAAGGGAGATTGTAGAATCACTAATTAGAAGGTAATATGTTCATTTATTTATCATTTTAATGAATTCTTCTTTTTAATTCACGTTTTAACTCTATTATATTACGGTTCAAAAAAATTTGTGCACCCAGTCATATTTCTTTCTGGCTCCGTCCCTGGTTATATGTATGATATCATATATGATAATCTGCTTCAAAGTTAACTTCTTTACCATTATAATATATCATATATAATTATGTGCTTGAAAATTAAATCAAATCTTCTTATTTGTGTAGAGAAGACTGTTTTCAAAGCATCTTGAGCATTACAAGAATCCAAAGGCCCAAGAAGCTCAATAAACAAGTTCATGAGTCTTCATTTCACGTTTAAAATGTATTATTCATTTTTTCTTGTAATATGTAAGGAGTTTTGACGTCTACGGACGATTTTGTAAACCATTGGTAACTGGCACAATGTCTTGCTAATATGGTTTAACTTTCTTGGTATTATGTCATGATGTTTATACTGAAATAAAAATGGCAAAACATTTACAAATGTGATTTTCGATATTATGTCTATTTTGTTTAAGTTTTATTGCACACATTCATAATCACTTAATGGTTTGATAAATTAGTGATGACCATGTTAAATCATATACGATTTTTGAAAAAAAATCACATATGGTAGTTTGTTACTAACTTGTAAAATACAACGAATCAATTAGTTTGATGAATTTCGAAGCAAATCACATGTGAAAAGAATCAATTAGTTTGATGAATTTATCATTGAACCAAAACCTTCTTATTTTTGAAACAACTCTTCTTCTTCTTTAACCAATTCTTCCTCTCCTTAAACAACAACTACAAGCGGCTTTGCAACTCCAACAAGCTGCTCCAGACCTTGTCGTTCTTTAAAGTCAGTGTTATTATAGATTTTTTGCACATATCTGTAAGAAAAAAAACAAAAAATTAAAAAAATGAAAATATAAATAAGTTGTTTCATGACAAAAAGTAAAAAAGCACACATGATATCACATATGATATATCAAATAAAATAGAGTGTATGATATAGTATGTGATATCATATATGATACATCCAATAAAATGATATATCACATGTGATATCACATATGATATATCAAATCAAATAACCTCGATTATAAACACATTAACCCAAGCTAAAATCATATATGATATACTTCATACTAGCTTAGATTAGCTTATACCACGAATTTAATTCAATTAAATGCTAAATAGTAAGTTGTTCAGATCGTAAAACTAGTTAATAATACAACTTATTCACACTAACTCTACTCTAATTCATAAGCTTATTCGTATAACTCTCTTTTCCTCTAATTCACAAGCTTATTCACATTAATCAGCTAAAAATGATAAAATAACAAGATGTGATGAAAATAAGCTAATAAGTTAGCTTATAATTCATCACAATAAACTCAAGTCACAATAATTCATAAGCTTATTCATAACTCTCCTCTAACTTATAGCTTATTCATACAAAATTTCATCTAATTCACACGCTTATTCATACAACTCTCCTTTCCTCTAATTCATAAGCTTATTCACATGAATTAGCTAAAAAAAATTAAAAAGTACAGATCGGATGAATATAACAAGAAGAATATGAACATGATGTTAACAAATTGAAAAACGAGATGATAAGATGATCGATTGACGAATCGAAGAAGATAAATTCGTGTTGTTTGTGAAGATCGATCGAATCTAGATGTATTTGTGTTGTTTTGTTTTTGTATTAATGGTGTAGAGAGAAAAAATAATGAGATGAAGAAAACACACATGTGTGTATGTGATTAAATGGAAAGTTTATTAGAAAATATCTATATATATTACACAAAAATATCTCCTAGTGTAAAGAGGGAATTTAATCTCATCCATTGGATGAGATGAAGATGAAAAGTGGGGATTGATCCATTGGTATGTAAACAATGTTTGGTCCTCAAATGATTTTAAATCTTTAATAAATAATTGATGTTCCTTTAAATAAAAAATACATGTTAATACATATTGCACAAACTAATAAAACACACAAAGTTTCAGATAGTTTTATATGCAAACAAGCTGACGGTACATATTGTTTTGAAAATCATACTGGACTAGCAGGTTTAAACGGTTTAACCAGGAACAAGAGTCGCCATCTGTTCGGCTAACCAATAATAGCCGTTCGAAAACAAATGAGAGGGGATGAACCGGTAAAACCGGTGAACCGTTGAGATCATTTTTTTATTTCCCATTATTATTACTTTGTTGATATTTGAACTTTAATCATAGAATATTTGCCGCCACAACACGCTCATACACTACTAGTAAGTGGGTAACCAATTTTCTTTCGAGAAATGATTAGCATGCCTAAAACTTGTTCCTAAACTTATGCCTAAAACTACATGTAAATCATTTATTAGTGCTAAGCTGGGGCTCACTATCTCACAAACCAATCAACTAATAACATGCATGTTTAGATATACATTTAGTCATGCGAATCATTTCTCTTTTCTTAAAAAAAATGATTTGCACACTCTTTATTTTAATCAGAAAGTTTACAAAGCACACTCTTATGCACAAAATAGAGTATCCTAATCAAAATAAATAATTCTCTTTCTTAAAACATAGGCATGTTTGGCATATTCCTTTTGACAAGACCGACACAGACATAGCGATTGATTGAATTTATCCAAAATCTGCCGCGGGCCCAGATTCCTGCTTGATTTCATCATTATTATCTCCTTGTAAGGAAGAAACAAAGTAACAAACCCAACACCCTTTCACTTGTACTAAAGTACAAACACAGACACAGACACAAGCAAAGCAAAGGAAAGGCGATGGGAAAAGAGAAAGAATTAGAAATAAAGTGGGGTTATTGGATCAACAGCTCTTCATCGGAATGCATATCTAAAATAAACTCTTATTTTGACGAGGTACTTAGTTATGGAAGACATAGGAATGTGATAATGGAAACAGTTGCTCTTGATCCCAACTGTGTTTTAGCCAACTCTTTGGCCGCTCATTACTGCTCAGACAACACTCGTACCCCGGACCTTCTTCATGCTGCCAAATCCAATCTCGTACGCAATTTTTAAGCCTTGATTCATATTATTTGCTAAATATTATATCAATGTTAAAAGTTTTGAATTAGCTTTATTAATTCCAGTGAATCTACGACAGATTGGCTTTTGTGACCACCCGTCACCCTGTGTTCTCGAATATCACTTAAATGTGTGTTGTGTTCTTTTTAGTAAAGAAAAGTAAAGTAATAGGAGGTAAATAGTTTCGGCCGAATTATGGGAGGAACCACTTTACTTTAAAATTAATCAAATAACACTTGTTTTTTTAATCATTTTTTTCTTTTCTTTTCCTTTTAAGTGATACTCGAGAACACAACTCTTTCTGTTTCTTTTCATTTTCTTTCCATTTCTTCCATAACTCATACTCAGAGAACAGTGTTAACGAAGGAAAGTAAAGAAAATGAAGTGAAACAAAAATGTTATGTTCTCGAGTATCACTTAAGGAAGAAAAAAAGGAAAATGACTGAAACAGAAAGGTGATTTGGTTGATTTTGAAGTAAAATGTTTCCTTTTGGGGCCGAAAAAAGATATTTCTACGTATAAAAACTATGAATCAATGCGACTAAATGCATTTCTCACGTTAAGGATTTCTCTTTCTCGTTACCTTACCTCCCTTTATGAAATTATATATATGCAGGAGTGTGCAAGTCCTTATGAAAAGGCAGTCTATGAAACTATCACTTGTCTCCTTTCACCAAACAGAGATGATGATCTTGCTATCCAATTACACTCCAAGGTCTCAACATTTCCCGGCCACTAAATAAATAAATAAATCATTTCTGTTTCTCAACTAATCGCCGATTTTCCCTTGATAGCTGTTGAAAGATTTTCCAAAAGATTTGGTGTCTTTGAAAAGAGCTCAGATTCTTGCCTTTTACATGGGTCGACCCGATCTTTCTCTACAACTTGTCCAGCAAGTACTTCCTTCAAATGAGCAACAAGATTTTGTATACGGGATGCTTGCGTTTCCTTTGTTAGAGCTTGGAAATATGGAAGATGCTGAGAAAGCTGCGAAAAAGGGGTTTGAGATCAACAAGGAGGATCCATGGTCGCAACACGCTGTGAGATAATCATCCTATTATTAAAACCAACATTTTATATAAGGGCGTGCATTGTGTTTTGGTATTCATAGTATTACTCGCTACTATTTGCAGTTGTGCCATGTATTACAATACGAGTGTCGTTTTAAGGAGGCAGTAGAATTCATGGAACAATGCTCAAGCTCTTGGGCTCCTTTATCATCATTCATGTAACCAACCACTTATGCTTCACCGTTTTGGATATTATATTGTTGGAATTTATTATGAACGAAAGGGTTCTCGGGACCATTATCTATTTGACTTTTAACCCAACAACTCCTTGTGATCAACATGACCGTGTTATGCTAAGTAGTTGAATGAACATTTAATGTGTAGGAACACTCATAATTGGTGGCATGTTGCTCTTTGCTACTTGGAAGGTAACGCCCCCTTTGAGAAAGTCAGAGAAATTTATGTTCATCGTATCTGGAAAGAGTTGGATAGAAGTGATGCTACTCCTGTTGAGGTTTTCACTCTTTTGCTTTCTGATCGACATATCAAAGGGGTCTAGTTTTTCACCATTTTGCTTTATGCCAGTTATATTTCTACTTTTTGATGTGTGCATTTAGGTATACTTGAATGCAGTTGGTTTGTTATTGAGGGTTCATGTAAGAGGAGAGATCCATATCTTTGAGGACCATTTAAAGATTTTATCAGACTATCTATCAGATCGAGTGAGTTGGTCAACATGCTGAATTTTCATCTTTAATAAGTCTTTGCAAAACAATATGTCTGCAGAATGTTTAATAATTTATTTGGAATGAAACCATAGCTTTTCTTACTTACAGTTTGTTCACTTTTAATGTGTTATGGTTTCACTTTGTCAGAGCTTTTGGTATCTTGAGTGGCACCTTGACTTGTTGATATTATGGGCCTTAGCTTGTACCGGGAAGTCATTGGAGGCTCAAGAGTTACTCAATGGCCTAAAATCGAAGTAAGCCCCCCTGTCTGTTTTTCCAAAGTATCTTTGTTTATCTTAGTCTAGCTGATTTGATTGTTCCCCCGTAGGGTTACATCAATGAATTCAAAGAAGGGAAAGATAATGCAGAAAGGACTTGTGGTTTGTTTTCTTGACATCCCTTTTGAACTTTTTGATATGGTTTTGCATATGATTGATCTCTTTAGTCTTTACACTGTAAAATTTCTTATTGAGGTGTAATCAAGTAACAAGACTTCGAATCACAAACACACCCACAAAACATTGTAATTTACATGATTAACCAAGTAAAGCCACGTTTGTCCGAACTGGAAATTACTATATGGAAAAAACAGTACAAAAGCAAATGGTGCATAGTCAGTTTACAGTAAGGATGTAATGCCCCAACAAAAGCAAATGGTGCATATTTGTTTCAATTAGTCCAGATATGAACTTTCAAACTGTTCTGCAAAGTTTCTCAAGGATGTTATCAGCCTTTATAATTTGGTGTTATAGCTTGCAGAAGCTGCATACGAGTATGGGAGAGGTGATTTCACTAGAGCATTAGAGCTGCTTGGTCCAGACTTTGATGCCAACAACTGTAAGGTGTTATCGAATTCCTTCTTGCGGGAACTGTTTGGTTGTCGTACATATTTTGATCAGCAAGAACATTGTGAAGAGCAAGTTTTCTAGCATTGAATGATTTCTTATATATAGCGTGGACAATTTTATTTTGCAGATGGTTGGTGCCTCTAGTGAACAGCTTGATGTCTTTAATGAAGTTTGGTACATTATGTTACTCAATGCAGGACATGCTGAAAAAGGTATGGCCACCACTTGCTCTTGATGGGTGTTTTTGCCGTGTCTTTTTAATTTAAGTTAAATGAAACTTGATTGTGTCTACGGGCTTGCATCTGCAGCGATTGAAGTGATTGAGAAGCAGCTAAAGATGAGAGATGGAACCCCATTTTTATGGCGCTTGTTGGTATGAACTGTCCTGTTTATTTTTTGTGTTTCTGGTCCAAGACATCTTACTTCTTACTAGCCATTATTGTATATGATCTTGTCATCATGTCACTTATCGTTAAGACTTGTGCTTTCTCAGCGGTAAACCTATAAATCTTCTGCAACTTTTACTCAAACTCATGAATTAAAAAGTTTTGTAGTCTGAAAGATGTGTTCTATAACGTGTTTGCTGATAAAAAAAAACATTGAGTTAGTGATACTAGTAAGTACGAAGTACTAAACAACTAACGGTATGTTGTTTCCAGGAGAAGGGTTATTCAACATTGGGGAAGCAAGAAGTGGAAAGTATAGGTGCCAAAGCCAAGGCTTTAGAGAATGCCTACTTCTAAGTTGTAACCTGCACTTGTCCTTGTTGTCGCCATGTATAATCCAATGTTGTACTGTAACATAATAATATGCTTGTATTTTCAGTTCCTAGAAATAATACTATCCATGCTAGTGTTTTACCGGAGATGGATAATTATAGAAAGTCTTGTTAACGTAAAAAGGTCATCCAATACAAAGTCGGTAAAAATGTTTTTATTTTCTTTCGAACTTATGCATAACTTGAGGTGATGTAACGCACAATTCCACACGTTATCTTCTTGTGCAAACTTTCGTTTCTAGCATCTGCTAAGAAAAGAAACCGAAAACACTCGTTTAGATACAAGTAGACAAATCTGATAGTGAAATAATAGAACGTTGAAGCATATAGGGGAAGGGTCAAGTTGGAGTGTAGATTGGGCATAATGCAATTGACCTTTGTAAGAGGTGACTTTGAACACCACCTTCATTAAGTTATATAGTTTTGTGACCTTGTCCGAGTCTAGTTTTCTACTTAAGCGTGTTTTTGGGTGATATTTGATTTTTGACCCATGATCACTCCTAGAGGCATTATTATTATTTTGTGAGCAATGTAATTGTATGCTTTAAGAATATGTGACAACATAATAATTAACTTTTTTACAGACCAATAAATAACTGTCACGTCAATTTAGTTTAAGTCGTCATATCAATCATTTCTATTATTTAACTATACCATCATAACACTAGTATATATTTTACGTATGAATGAAAAATTCTCATCCATTTGCACAATTACCACGCACGCGATGATATTTTTTTATAACAAAGTCTTCTGCATGCCGTATAATATCAAACTCATTTCATCAGTCTTCCTCATTAATGGATGTATTGACAGAGATGTCTACTCTCAAGTTTCTAACTATTGTATATACAATACAAAAATGATATATGCAAATACAGACGAGAATCTGAAAATAAATAATACGATAATGAAATATGCAAATACAGATTCTTATGGTACATCTTATGGTATTATTTTCTTATGAAGGTATAGTAAAAAAAAATGCCACCAAAGGGTTTTGGCTAAATTGGTACCTACCTTCGAAAAACCCATTAGCTCATTGGACAGATTTTGTTGATAAAAGGTCAAATGTTCGAATCTCAGCTCGTGCTTATTCCAGTTGGTGCCCTACTGGCCAGAAGAGTTGCTAGAGCTATTCTTTATGAGGTGAACTGACCAGAAGAGTTGCTAGAGCTATTTCTATTAATTCGCATCTTTTTATGGATAGTAAAAAAAAAGCCTCTAGGAGTGATCGTGGGGTCAAAAAAATAGAACCCAAAAACACGCTTAGACTGAAGACAAGGATGAGAGCATCCATCTAGAAGGGCAATTAAACTTGTTTGATGTTGTGTTGTGCTCTAAGTAATAGGTTGAGTCGTTGTATTATTTGACGTTTTTATCTATCAACTAGGCCCCCCACCTTGTACTAATCCGACGGTTGAAATCCATCAAGACAAATACATACAAACACCTTACTTCTTTTCCTCATTTTAATAACACCACTCATACCTCATGGTAATACCATAACTATTTATAAACTCATTAAGCAACTGTCGCATATAGTTGATCCAAATTTGTTTTTTCTCGCGTATTTTGAAACTACATAGTATATATAAGAAGATAGCTAACTAGTATTGTTTATTACTAATAGCGTACCTCTTGTTAATTCAGTCTTATTAATTATAACGAAATGGAATTCTTTGATAAAGCTGTGGCGGTAAAACTGAAGACTCACACGGACAAGTATCTAGTGGCGGACGACGACCAAGTGAGCGTCCGCCAAAGCCACAGCGCACGGGAAACACGCCGTGCGCGGTGGCTGGTCGAGCACGTTGACTCAAACAGCCACGTGATCCGTCTGAAAAGCTGTTATGGTCGTTACTTAACAGCCTCGAAGACGCCTTTCCTGATGGGCATGACAGGAAAGAAAGTCATCCAAACCGAAAACAACGCAAAGGATAACGAGCTAGCACTCGAGTGGCAGCCAGTGAGGGATGGGTTTCAAGTGAAGCTAAAAGCTTGTTGTGATGGGACTTATTTAAGAGCCAACGGAGCCATGCCACCTTGGAGGAACACAATCACACATGATCATAGTAGTAGTAATAATACGTCGTATAATAATAATTGGATATTGTTTGACGTTGAAGCAGTGGATGTTCCAGACGATGAAGAGTTTAATGATTATGTGTCCATGGTCTCAACCTTCTCTTCAGTTTCTGATGAGCTTTCGGTCCTCGAATTCGATGTTGCTGCTTCTCCCACGAAGATAGCATCATCACCAGCTAATAAACACTTTTCTTCATATAGCTTCTCTCCCCGTTGGAGTCCCATGTTTTCATTCAACAAGCAGGTAACTATTCTTTTACAAATTCCATCAGTTTAAACACATGTCTATAGAAACAAAGACATATGTGCTTTTAATGTTACTTTTATAAGATAACATTATTTTTAGTCTTTTATCATACGTCTATACTAATGATTTTGAAGTTATTCACTAATAATTAATAACTATGATTAATATAATTAGCATTAGCTAGCTTAGTACGTAGTACTACGTATTTGAAAGCGTCAAAGCATTTAATTAGTTTTGAAAAATGTAAATAAATTTCAACTTACAACAATGTAAACACATAGTATTATTTTCTGTATATCTTACATTTATTTTTTAGAATTCATATATAAGAGCTCGACTTACTTTCTAAACCATCATATATTCTTTATTGAATATCATTGATGATATAATATATATAGTATAACTGCGGTGGTGTTATTGATTGTGGTCGTGGGTTTTAAAAGTGTGCACTTGCTTATTGGTGGCCACTAGGATCCCCTTTTACATGATTGAGGTATAGGAGGAGTAGTTCTCACTAATCTAGTGTAATCTAATCTAATTTTCCTTTAACTTACTGCCTCACATAATCCTCCTCGTACATGTTTCAAACGAGACTTGAATGAGTTGAATCCACAATTTATTAGTTGATGGGCTACTCTTTACCGTTAAGTCAAATGCCCCTTGATAATCTAATCAAAGGCTGGTTTTATGAGGTGATAGATCACCTTTATTGAGACCATCACGCGTGATCCCTCATAAAAAAGCCGAGCCCTATCACTTTTATTTTTTGCACATATGCCATTATTGCTTGTGTGTGTGGAGTGTATTTTGTATGATATGTTTATATAAAATGATTATTTTTAATGATGGTAACTATAAAAGATAAAAGGTGATGTGACGTTGACGTAAAAATAATAATAATGGTCACCATAAAGACTACTCTCTTCGTCTCAATTTATTTGTCATGTTTTGACTTTTTAAAAAAAATCAACTTTAATCTTAAATATTTTTGTTTTGTACTTGTTGTAAATTATTCTAGTAAAAATATATTTAAAACTCAATTCATTTATACATTTTGCATTTATATAACACAAAAAAAAAATAATAATAATAAAAATAAAAAAATAAAGTTAAAATTTAAAAAAGAAATAATTCAAAAAGTTAAAACTGAATAAATAATTAAGACAGAAGGAGTTATATAAATAAGTCATAGACATAAACTAGCTACCAAGTATTCTTAGCCAACAAACAAAGATTTTATTATATTAAAGTACCAATAACAAATGGTCATTTATAGATATCTTAAAGAAAACTTTAATATTTACATACCTTTTTTTAAAGCATGCATCATGTATTAAAAACTTATGTATCAAAGAAATATATATATTTTAAAAATAATTGCTACATCTATATACATTTTGCAAAAAATAAATCAACAAAAAAAAGGTGGCAACACGTGATTGATGTGATGAAAGAGTAGAGGGATAAAATGTATCAAAATACACCAATCACATATTGTCACCTTGTGTAGATTTATTTTTGTAAAATGTATGTGGATGTAGCATATCCTCGTTTTAAAATTCATTAGGTGTATATGTAATGGGAAGTGATACTTACACCACTTTTTTTTTATGCACACACCACAATTATGCATATAGCATGTTGTAACATGTGCATTAATGATGTAGCATTGTGGTGTGTGCATAAAAAAAAGTGGTGTAAGTATCACTTCCCGTATGTAATTCCCCACTAACAAAAACCGTTTTGCATTAATTTTGAGAAATCCTTTACTTTTGTTTCTTTTCTTTAATCCGCAGAGGAGCTTTTAGTTTTAATTTATTTGTAAATTGTAACAAGGGTACGGAATAATACGCGAGCAATTTGAGATCAACTCACAAAATATTTGAATTTAATTTGATTTAAATGAGGCGAACTTGAGCTACTAGTAAAATTTGAATTAAAAATCAAGCTCCAAAATATCCAACTTACACATTATCGAGCTTAGGTCAAACTAAAATTTTCCTCTTTTATATAAACATCATTATACTTATTTTGATATCGTTACTGTATAAAATACTAATATATATGAAACAAATCGAGTTGAGTTTATATTACAATTATTTAGTGAGTTCGAGCTTGAATGCAGGCTTGATTGAGTTCAAGTCGAGTTTTGATATCGAGTTTTAGAGGCGATGCTGGGCTCTAACATGAAATATAAAACTTAGACAAAGCTCAAATCAAGTTTCGAGAGAGCTTGGAAGTACGTTGCTCGATTACACCCATCTTACAGGCAGACGAGTAGTACTGGTCTGCCATACAAATGTGAGAACTTGAAGGGCTATAATGAACCACCAAGTGAGTTAGTGGGGTCTAAAATAAGTAATAGTCATAATGTTTGCAAGTGTTATCTGAAGGAAGGAAAACCGTATGTCTAACGCGACACGTAACGTGTCCCCTGACAATTGACTATTTCCAAATAAGACTACGTGGATTGATATACACTCCTTCTAGTTACAACATCATATGTAATTTGGCCTTATCCGGTTTAGTATGAAACTATGAACATCCATTCATTTTAGATGTTAAATTACTTTATGTTGAAGATTACAAGTTCGATATATCTTCTTATCCCTAACATGGTGGTTATAACAAACTTGGTACAAATATAGTATGTGATTTATCAACCATTTTATACTCCACACACTAGCTTATTTTATTTGCTCACATTTAGAAGGGATTTCGATACCTTCTCGTGGAAGGAATTTTTAATAACAAACTTTCGTTTTAAGTATATAAGCTTTTATTTGTATATATAAAGTGTTTTGGACAAAAGTGTTTGTCATCTGATAATTAATTGGAGTACTTAATACACCGTAATAGAGAAGGTTCCTTAGTATGTGGAACAAATGATATTTTTATGATAATTAATGATCCATCCTGGCTGGCTGGCTGGCTTGCTAGCTTTGACTAGCTGTCAAAGACCGCGTACTTAACTTCTATATAAAATGATACACGCCAACCAACATATTAGATAAATAATTCCATTCAAACCATTACAAGTATTTTTCTTGCCAGATTCTTGACTTATTTCATTTACCAAATAAACAAACAGAGGGTGCGTTCCTTTCAACAAGAAACACCAACAACAGCAACTGCAACAGCAACAAGGGGAGTAATGGATCTTTTTCGCAACGCGAAAGCAGTTCGTCTTAAGAACCATCACAACAAGTACCTCCACGCCGAAGATGACGAAGAATCTGTCTCCCAAGACCGCAACGGTTCTTCCAAAAACAACCGCTGGACAGTCGAGTTCGTTACAAACCATCAAGACGACGACATTACCATAATCCGTCTCAAGTCATGCTACAACAAGTACTTGACTGCTTCTAACCAGCCTTTCCTCCTTGGCATGACGGGTCGTAAAGTCATGCAGACTGTTCCACGTAGGCTAGACTCTTCTGTCGAGTGGGAGCCCATCAGGGAAGGTAATCAGGTGAAGCTCAGGACTAGGTATGGTCAGTATTTACGTGCGAATGGTGGTCTACCTCCTTGGAGAAACTCTGTCACGCATGATGTTCCTCATCGTACTGCAACTCAGGAATGGGTCTTGTGGGATATTGATGTTGTTGATATTGTCGTACAGTCACCCGCACCTGGACCTCCTCCACCTTTGGTTTATCATTCTACACATGATTATAATAATGATGATTCTTTTACATCTTCCGAAACTAGCTCATCTCCAAGACCTGATTTCTCGCGTCAAGAGGTATATATATATATATATATATATATATCTGTCCATCATTATTTTTATACTTTTACGTTTTATGCTTTTTCAACTTCTTATTGATTTACTTACGTGTTTCGTATTATATTTTGCAGTCTAGCGATTCTCATCATCATAGCAGCGGCAGCTCGCCTCCAAAGTTTGAGGACGGGAGGGCTATATATTACCATGTTATTTCTGAGGATTTTGGGGAAATGGATGAAAATGCACAAGGGTTTTGTATTACTTTCAAGGGAAATAATGTCAATGACTTGACGCGCAAGCTTGAGGAAGAAACAGGACTAAATGACATAACAGTATGCACACGAAGTCCACTCAATGGGAAGCTTTACCCTCTTCGATTGCAGCTTCCTCCAAACAACGTTAACATGAAAGTTGTCGTTGTTCAGAATAGTATGGAAGATGTAATTGATGGTTTCTAAAAGGCTTGTTCCAAGAAGATTAAGGCTTGTTGTTTTTGAATGCTGTTCTCTTGTGTACATAAGGAGAGGAATTTTGGGGATTTGTTTATTTATACTATGAATCATAGAGTGGCGTATGTGTAGTTCTATGTAAGTTATTTAGTAGATGCAGAATCGTCCTAGTTTATACGTTGATGCAAGAATATCAAATTGTGAGAAACTGAGAATCATAATATTCAGTTCTTGAAATTATTCTGTCTGCCTCTTTGTTGTATGCATATGTTGACTCAAATGGATTTGCTTTATACAGAATTGTTTATGATGAGATTTCTTATGCTTATAGATATCTAGTGTGTTTCTACTCATTCATTAAAACCATAACTTGAATAAGTTCAGTCACTTACTTCTACTGTATGTACTCTTCAATAAACTTGACCCAGACGCCCTATATTGCACAAAGCTGTATTTTTTTTCATTTGACGCAAGGTTTGAGTAAATCAACTTAGAATTTGTTTATTTTATACAAGATGTCAATACTCGATAGAAAAATTGAGTGGTAGCGATTCAGAAACATTATGTGATTGAAATGATGACAAGTAAACAAGTGAATTCGTAATGCACCCTAAAACATATGAAAACTGATTTCACATGATAATACAGCAAAACTCGTACCAAAATCACATGTGTCAAAGCATAAAACATTTAAAAGACATTGGCGTGCACTCTTGGAGTCTCTGTGTTAGGTATTTGACAAAGACTCGCCTTTAATATCCATGCCAGTGAATATCCTGCATTATATGCCAATTGGCCATTTGGGTTTTGGCCATAATTAAAGTTGACATTTGCACCTTGTTGGGACCCAAAAAAGCTGCTTTATCAAAAGATTATGTATGTAATACAGCTGAATTGAATTCATTAACATTAGAAGATTTCAACTAACAAAGGATTAACAACAGAAATCTGTACAATGATGGTTTCGTTTATAAAGTTCATTTTTTATCCTTTAGTGCTAACTAGAAGACCTTACGGACATTGATTCTGTTTTACAAGATTCCTTGAGTTTATATTTGTGAAGATACATTTTAGATGTCTGACCCCCCCACTGCTGACTATTTCATTAAGATTTACTGTATGACTTACCATGGATGTAAGCGATATGCTAAAACACACAAACACAATGGTTCACGCCTTTCATTTCATTTAACGATAACAATGCTTCTGAACATTAAAGTCTAACAAAAGAATCTTCTGATGGCAAGCGGGTTGTATTATGTATTTATGCAGGCCTCAAGGTGAAGTGTAACAGGGGACACAATCTCTTCCAAGTGAAATACAATATGGCATAAGATGTGAGTAGATCATAAAGCTATAATAATACCCATTGCTGTGCACATAATGTTGATAAAGTTGTTGTTTGAATCAATTAATTTTTTTCAAGTTCTTTACAATAGTCTGTAGCTCAATATGTCGTATAAAGATTTCATACATACATATATAAATGCTATGTTAGATGTAGTCTAGCTCTTAAGATTACTATATATCAGTAAATTTGAGAAAGAGATGTGTCACCTGCAAAAAATTCATGAGCCACGCCGTCTATTTCAATTGTGCTACAACCAGGCTCCTTGGCTACACCCTTATCAGTCATTAGCTTTCTAACTGAACCAACCTCGTCCCACTTACGAGCCACTGCATAAACCCTGGATAAAAGCACATACACACCGCTGAAGTTGCTCCCTTCTTCTGACTCCATAATCTTTTTGGCCATTTCTTCGCTGACCTCTATTCCCCCGCTTCTCTTCGAGCAAGCATCGAGTATGCTCCTCCATATTACTGCATCAGGTTTTATGGTCATTTTGGAGACAACATCTAGTGCCTCAGCAATGAGACCGGCTCTAGCCAGTAGGTCAACAAGGCACCCATAATGCTCCAACACGGGTTCAATGCCATAGTCTGCTGTCATAATGGTGAAATAGTTGCGGCCCTCATCCACCAGGCCACTGTGCCTACAAGCACTTAGAACCCCACTGAATGTAATGGAAGTGGGCATTAACCTTCCTTCATCAGTCATTCTTGTGAAGTATTCTAGAGCTTCGACAGCATCCCCATGCATTGCGAATCCAAGAATCATTGTGTTCCATGATGTCACATCACGTTTCACCATTCTTTCAAACACCAATCTAGCAGTCTCTAATGATCCACATTTACAATACATATCTAGCAGACAGTTATTGACCAAAACATCATCAGCCACTTGCGGGTTGCACCTTTTCAATACATAGGCATGAGCCCACATTCCCAATGACAAAGCCCCCAAGCCAGCGCACGCACGTAAGATGCTCTGAATTGCAAAACTATCTGGTTCAAAGCTTTGTTGCATTTCACGAAAACACATTAATGCCTCATCAAACTGATTCAATTGAACAAGGGTGTCAATCATAACGTTCCACGAAACCACACTTCTTTCAGGCATCTCAAGAAACACGTCTCGTGCATCCTCCAAGCTCCCACACGAGCCATAGAAATGTATCAAACTGTTATTAATATACACATCTGAAGCAAGCCCAAGCTTGACGATATGTGCATGTAACTGCCTTCCCTCAGACATGGCAAACAGATAGGCGCACGCCTTCAGCACAAATGGAAAGGTGTGCTTATCGGGGGTAATTATAACATCCCCTTGATGACATAACATTTCAAGATAGAGTAAAATGGCGAGCTGCTTCTGGTTAGTGGAGCGAGAAAAAGCTCTGATAATGGTGTTCCAAGAGAAGGAATTGGCGTTGTGGATGTTATAAGTTTGGAAGAAGCGTAAAGCATAGTGTGGGTCATGTAGAGATGCAAAATGGAGAATACGAGTGTGAAGGAAAAGCGTATGAGGATGAGCAGTGGAGGTGGTGCGGAGCGTGTGGGCGTGGATTTGTTTGAGGTGAGACATGGACCTGCATTGGTTGTTAACTAAGTCGAGGAGACGCCCATGATGGTTGCTTGTTGCTTCAATGTAGTTGTTTATGATTGCGACAACCATATTCAAAGGAATTTAGTTTTTCTACTAGTATACGGAGTAGTAGTTACTAGTACTAATTTAGCTTAATTTGTTTGTAACCTTATCCGCGCGCAAAACAATCCAAAAGTAGAAAACCCTTGTCTCGTATAAACATTTACTAACATCATCAACACAGATGAATATCGATATTCAAGGAGTAGTAATTTGTAATATGAAAACTAGTTTTTGGTACTGGTAAGTAAGTAAGAAATGAATGAATGATGGGCTAGAATGGTTATTTGTTGAATAACTAACAAACTAACTAAGAAACAGCATTATTAATGAACTGAAACTGATGATACTTACTAATTATTACTTATGTGATAATATTCCCAACTGAGAGATAGAGACTGAGAGGAGAGGTCAGTTATAATTTGAAGATGATAATATTCATTTCATAGCCTTGAACCAAACACTTCACACTTCCAAATTCCAATCCATTTATTTATATTATATTTGGGCTGGGCTGGGCTTCTTGATTTACACATTCAAGGCTTTTTACACAATAGTCATTTTACAACTAACTTAGCACCCACTGGCCACTAGGTGTGCATAATTCGGGTTTCCCCAACAAAAACCGAAAATCAAAACTGAACCAAATAGGAAAAAACCGAACTGGATTAGGAATTGAACCAAATTTGCTAAAACCGAATCGAATTAAATATTCGATTTTCGGTTCGGTTATGCTTTTTACAAAATGAAAATCGAACTGAACTGAAAATCGAATTTACATAAATAAATGTATTTTTATATATTTATATTAAAAAAATAAATTAGAACTATGAAAACTATTTCACAATATAAATATAATATTTTTTAAGCTTAATTTGTAATTATTTTATATTATTTTATTTTATTTACAAATATTCTATATAATTAAATGAATAAATAATTAAAATTATGTAATTTGGGTTATTCGGTTTGGTTCGGTATTCGGTGTGTTACTCAGGAAAAAAAATTTAACCGAACTAACTGAACCAAATAAACCGAACTACCCAATAACCGAACCGACCAACTCCCCTAGTCTTTTGTTTTGTTTTATTTATTGTTGAAATCTGAGTTTGAAAACGAGTTCTGAATATTAAAAGATATTATCTGAAATCTGAATGCGTAATCATTAAGGGGCCGTTTAGTTAGTAAAAAAATTATCAATTTTTCCATCCCTAAATTCCTTGAGAAGGGGATGATTTTTCTTCTCTAGAGAAGAGTTGAGAATTTTGAAAACGCGTTTAGTTGGAGTTATATTTTTATTTTTTTTAAATGTTAAGAAGATTACCTCAAATTGCGACGGTGATGGAGACGGCGGGCGGAGGCGGCTACGGTCGGCGGTGAAGGATGACACGAGAGATTAGGGGTAGAATGGTGTATGTGTTTTTTTTTGAGTTGGGAAAAAAATGAAAAAGAAAAAGGTGAGAATGGTAGAATGGGCTTTTTAATTTCTTAGTTAAAATTTAAAAAATGAGAATTTCATTTTTTTTGAAAATTGTTAAAAAAAAGTGCAACTAAACGCGTTTTCAGTTTTTTCATTTTCTTTTTAAAAATTTCTTGAAAAAATAGAGAATTTCTCTCCAACTAAACGCACCATAAGGGTCCGTTTGGTTTGTAGATGGGTTTAGGATTAAGATTAAAATTTAGATTTGGATTTGATTTTGGTTTAGGATTTAGATTTGGATTTAATGTAGGAGTAAGAAAATAATTTTTGAAAATATATTATATACTACCTCCGTCTCATAATAATTGTCCACTTTGACTTTTTTGAGTCTTGCTTGTTCAACTTTGACCATAAATATTTTTATTTGTTTAATATAATATGTGATGAAAAATATATGAATAGATTGGGTTTAAAATATATTTTCATTTGGTATAACTTTCATCAAATATTATATAACACAAACAAAAATATTAATGGTCAAAGTTGAATAAGAAAGACTCAAAAAAGTCAAAGTGGACAATTATTATGGGACGGAGGGAGTATTAAAGTTTGTATATTATTTAGTTTTTTAATAAAGATAATAACTTCTTGGCTACTGTTATAAATGGTGTTGAGGTTGAGGTTAAATATGAAATATAACAAAAGCAAATATAGGTACTTATTCCCAATTTATACCAAATAAGGGAACAAGGGTTTCATCCCCAAATCCAATGCCAAAAGTCATTAACCAAACGGACTCAGGCTGTTTGAAAACCGAATTAAATAAAAATGTCTCAAACTAGAACTTTGCTAAAGCCTCCTAAAATATCCTCCTACACACAAAACGATATTATATATATTTTTTCACTCATTCTCTCTCAACATCTAAGTCGTCAATTCTGACACTTGTCAAAATCGTGTAAACACAAAAAATAAGCAAAAACAATTTATAAGAGGAAATAGCCTTTTCCCTCAAACTATTATCCAATTTTACTCCTTAAATTACTATTACAACTTATAATGATATTTTAGAATTGTAGGTTATTTGATATGTCCAAATTATGTTTTGTAACTAAATATTTCAAAAGAACATTGGTTAGAATATTTTTAATTGACCAATTGTTGTGGGTAAAATAAATTAGGTAGTATATCAAGCCAATAAACACATCTTGAACATTGAAACTTTAGGAACCCAATTCACAGCACTCTCTTTGCCTTGTTATATATATATATATATATATATATATATATATATATATATATATATATATATATATATATATATATATATATATATTACCACGGTTGCGTTATGTTTTATAATAAAATTACTTAATACCTTTTAATAACTTATAAATTTGAACGGTTAAAAGCTTTTGACAACTAGGTGTTTGTTTTTTTCCCTTCATTTAGACGCGTTAAGATGTTTAAGCCCTTTGCTTGTTGAGGAAGATATTACTCCTCTTAATATTACATAAACTAGTTTTATTTATTTATTTTTATTTATTATTATTTTTTTTGGTTATGGTCTAATCATTTAGACATTAAAAAAACAGTATTATTTGATTCAGATTTAGATTTTTCCGCCACAGATTTACATTCAAATATGAGAATCAGACTTAAAGTTTCTTAACAAACAAACAACGCATACGTAACAAATAATTGCTTTCCATTGATATGGTTTCAAATATATTAAGTCAACTTTTTCTGTAGACAACAAGTGTCAAAGCGATGAGGAAAATGACAAGTGTGAAGTGAATCATCATTATTATTGTCTATCACCACCAACTACTATTTCTTTCCCCATTTCTAATGCCGCCGCATAGCTCGAGCTACTTGCCAGTTATGTCAAATATTACCGGTTTTTCATAATTACGCATTTAATTTTAATAAAATGCACTTTATGACTTTTAGTCCTGGATCCGCTACCGCTTACAAATGAGTCGCACCCGAAGGGAGATGTTCACACAGAGTGGAGTGATGTTTCACCGGCTTCATTGTCAATTGTTGCCTCATCGATGCCCTCACTAGTTGCCATACTGACACCCGAATTTTTATAATCAATAAATAATACTCTACTTTCTTTATTTGATGCACAATAGTTAAGAGTTTTGCTAACAACGCTTCTTAAAGTTTTTCACAAATGATTTCTGAAATTTAAGTTTAGATTATATACAATGTCCAAATAAGATCATCAATAATCACAACAATTTTTTTGATTTTCTCATACCTAAATACAATGCACTCACTTTAATTATTAATTTAGCGGAAATGCAAAATCGGTTAATATCCAGATCCTAATACTAGAACGGTATCCGCGCAGTGCGGCAGCGGGTACATTGTGATTATATTTTGCGTTATTCGGTTACACATTTAGTTGTCTTCATGCTTTATAAGTAGAGATATTAGAGATGGTTAAGCCAAATAATTTTAGTTTGAACAACCAACCGCTTCTTAACAAACTTCCTAACAAACATGCTTCCTAACAAATTAATTTTGAAATCTTTCTATAATAAGCAAGAAAAAAATCTGAATTTTAAGCCTTTCTAATTATAGAATAGTACCACATGCATAATAATGTAGTATAGATTAGGGGTAAAAACGAGCCAAGCCAAGCCGAGCCCGAGCCTGCCGGAGCTCGAGCTTGGCTCGTTTATATATAAAAAGCTCGAGCTCGTTTCGAGTCTCACATTTTGAGCTCGAGCTCGGCTCGTGAAATTTTTCACAAGCTCGAGCTCGGCTCAGGCTCGACTAATTTATATGATGTGTAAAGTTCAAATAGTGTTCGGCTCGTTAATAAAAGGCTCGAGCTCGACTCGTTAATACAAAGCTCGGCTCGTTAACACAAGGCTCGAGCTCGTTAACACGGTTATACGTATAGAAATTATATATACGTATATATTTCTAGGGCTAGTTTAGGCTCGCAAGCCCAAACGAGCTTTTTGTATAAAGCTCGGGCTCGAGCTCGATTATTAAATGAGCCCAAACTTAGTCTCGAGCTCGGGCTCGTTTCAGCTCGACTCGTTCGAGCTTTTTACCGATCCGATCTGAGCTTTTTACGAGCGGCTCAGGTCTTTTCCATCCCTAGTATAGATGAGCAATTTCACTGGGATTGGGGATGAACCTCAACAATTTTGAATAAGTTAGTTGTCAACAACAAACAACCTTTAATATTATTTTTAAGCATCTCTAACAAAAAAGTTTATGGAGAGGATCGCTTAACCAATGTGGAAAATAAGATTTAAAGTTGAAGGAGTGTATCATGTATGAGTTTGACTTGTAGGGATGGCTATATTTTTTGGTAAGAGCAGGCGGTAAGGTGACTTTTGCCTCTGCGTTAAGCCTTAACTCACTCCCATTTTTGACCGAGTTACCTTACCGCCTATGAAAGGCAAGCCCACGTTAACGCACCAAATTAAGGGCTTAACGTGCGTTAAGCCGGCTGTGTTAAAAAAAAATTGTACACTTTTGGCCCTTGTATTATTTGTTTACTTTTTGTATACGAAAATGAAAAATTACAAATTCCACCCCTACGATTTAAAAATCAAATCACAACTTAAAATTCATTATCGAATACAAAACAATACAAACAAAAAAAAAACGTTTAAATTTCAAATTCAAATTCAAACAAAAAAAACGTGTGCAATAAACAGTTAATATGAACGTACAGAACCTGAGCGGGATAAATTCAAAATTTAAATTCAAACAAAAAGGCGGTTAACGTTTAAATTTCAAATCATACAAACGGTCCTATAAATAGCCATTCCCACACACAAATCATACAAATTCTCTCAAACATTTTCTTCACACACTCCTAAAGCATTTCACACAATACAACACTTTTCTTCACACACTCTTAAAGCATTTCACAATGAACAATCGATGGTCAATGGAAGAAGAAGATCTGCTAGCTCGCGTATGGCTTGAAGTTCAGGATTCCGGAGACCTTGTGAATGGACGTTCTTTTTGGAATGAAGTTACACAAAGGTTCAACAATCAGACCAATGGTGAGAACCGTAATAAAAATAGTATCACGGCTATGTGGAGTAGAATGAATGCTGAATGTCGTAGGTATAATGCTATTTACAAAGAGTTGTTGCGTACAAGTGAAGACCCTTGTCGTCTCAGCAATGCAAACCGAATTTATTATGAGCGCTATGGGAGAGGGATATATTATCAACATGTGTGGTTCGTTCTAAGAAACACAGATGCATGGGACAGAGACGAGTAATGGTGTTTTATGTTAAGTATTTCCGTATCGTGTTTTATTTGTTTTACGTATCGTGTTTTATTTGTTTTCCGTATCGTGTTTTATCATGTAATGTTTACGTTTAATTTTTAGTTGTTTTAATTCCGTATCGTTTCGTTTATGTAATGTTTACGTTTTAATTCCGCCTTCTGTTTGAATTTTGAATTCAAAAATATCCCGCTTCTTGTGTTTTATAAGATGTTTTATGTAATTTGTGTTTTATAAATGTTTATGTTTTAAATAAATGAAGTGTTTGTTAAAATTTGGGGTTGAAATTGAAAATATTTGAGGTGGAGGTGAGTTAAGGTGAGTTACCTTATCGGGGTGGAAAGTCAAGAGTTAAGATTAAAAGAAAAAAGTTGACGTGGCGCTGAGATGACAGTGCGTTAAGTTTTAACCTCACGTTACCTTACCAGATGCTCTATCTTCAATAAAGGTTTATAAGCTTATCCATAGTGATATGAAGCATTGAAGCGCAATGTTTAAAAAATTTTATAGAGAAGAGAGATGAACAAGTGGAGAAAGAGATAGGGACCCCTCATATTGGTTCATGTGAAATACTACGTAGTAGATAATAACGATAATAAAATGTTAGAGTGGTCCATTTACGGACTTATGAAGTTTGTGGTATAAGGCTGGTAGTAATAGGTTTCACTTGACCGAGTCACTGCCCATTTGGCAGCCAAAGAGACTAGCCCCCCTTATTACATTTGTGGTACATAACTCGATCGCTTAAGCAAGAAAAGGGGAAGTGGGTCGGCCAGGTGACTTACTTGTATGCATGTTTGTGTGTGTGCTTTTCTATTCTAAGCATATTTTTGTGAGATATGTTTTTGTGGTATCAGTTGCCTTATGACACCAAGTTGGTCATGAAATAGTTTAGGAGAGAGAAAACAGAAATGGCAAGGGATATGAAGGTCGCTTGAAGGTCCTTATTACACCCGGTCTAAGAGATGATAATTTATATTAAGTCTATAAAAATTTTATGTGGCATGACATGACATTGCTATGTACTTGACAAAATCCATAGGATGCTCCAAGACAACTTCAAAGTGTTTCTTAAAGAATAAAATTCTATTTTCTTTTACATCATTTAAAGATTTAGAAGACCAAGACTAATAACATTTGGTCACATAGACAAGACGGTCATTTGTGTAAAAATGCAGAGAGAATGAAACGTTAGAACAAGATTGATACAAATGAATAAGCTGCTCTGTTTGACAAAACTAATATCAGACAAAGAACCAAGAGTATACGATTGTGGTTAGAAAAATAGACCTGTACACAAGGGCTTTAATGGTTACCAGATGAAGAAGCTATGCACAGATCATTCACGAACGACAAGACTATTGTTCTCATACCCATTGATGTGAACGACAGGGAGCATGGGATCAACTCTCCAAATCCCATCAACAATGAATTTAATCTACAAAAGATGTGAAATGTATGTTGGATATATACTCGGATGAACTATAACATGGTTGCTCCAAACACACCTTTTTTTTGCTACTAAAAAATGAGCTAAACCACATAAACCGTTTTATATTTTGTTAAGCAGATTACTTGCCTCATATCTTCCTGGATACAACTTCAGGGATGACGAGAAAATACCAGTCCCTGTTTTCTCCATTTTTATCTGCATTGCAATTGACATTGTTGCAATTGGTTAAAAAGAAGTAAATTTACTAGTTGTTATAAGGATCATCACTAATAAGCATGATATTTAATAGTATCAAGGATACAAAATTTTCAAAATCTAACCTATAATAAAAATACGTTCTAAAACATGCGTATTGAGTGTTTGCCACAGAAAATTTGTGACGCCATTGTTTACTATCCTTCCCATTTTTACAGTAGGAGTAATCCAAAAAGTTAAGTTTCATCACTTAATCATAACTTACAGTCGCATATATAAAGCACAAATAATCAGTTGTGGTTGCTTATATCATGCATCAAACAAAAGTACCAATGCAGAAGCCTTTTATTCAAGACGCAACAGGGCTGGAAACTTTTGCATGAGAATAATGATGCATTTTTGGCAGGATTATACCGTAGCTGCAAAGAAATATCTTAAAGTGTACTGCTTAAGTGCTTATTGAAAGGATATAAAAAAGACAACCTGAGAGGTCCAACCATTGAACGATCCAACTAATAGAACTTCTGAAGCTGAATGAGTCCAAAATATGCAGGTGGTCCGAAGAAGCTTCAAAGATCTATGAGCACTATCGATTCTCCTTTGCTTCTCCTCTACTAATTTCTGTGTATCACTGAAAACCAGATACTGTGAACATCTTGTATTATATAACATGAAAAGGCAAACGAACAAAGGGAATGCATACTTTACTGATAGTGCTATCTTTCCTTCAAACACTGCTAGCTTTGTGCGTATTGATCTCAACTTAGCCTCAGCCTTCATAAGCTCATTTTCCTGGAATTCCCACACATCAGAAAGCTGCTGCAACTCACTGGCACTGCTGTCGTGAACCTGGTTGAGATTTGATGAGAAAACTTTGGTTACAAGTGTCGCATAAAACTGAAACCTATGCATATGCCAGTATGCATGCCTGAACAGGCCCCAATGCACATAGAGGCCGAAATCTAAGCCAAAAGAAGGGACACCTGAATAGATACCTAAATGGTTCCACTTCCACCTTGTCAAAAGATGCATTTGAGAAAATGTACAAATAGCATGGTCAATGGTAACATTTCTCCCTCTCTCTTCTACACAACTAATAACATCTACTTAAAGCTGGCAAGCCTGACCCAAGATAATTTTAAGGGATAATTCGAATGTAACTTTTATTTCTCTCTGGTTGATTTGGGAACCCCTGTTGTCCACAATGGATCAGATTAGAGATTCTCGCCAAATGAGAGACATCACAGTTGGGCTCAAGCAAGGTTTAATGTTGTTAAGTGTTTACCACCACCGGCAAACATATTCATCATTTTAAGATCATTGTCACCTGCCGATGTAACCTACCATCGCCGGAGACGCAGATCTTTGGAAGAAGGACAACACCTTGACTGGCGGACTAAAAAACCGTGGAGTAAATTATAAATAACTGAAATCTTATTACAGTAATTTATGATGTACATGGATCTTGATTTGGTCTGCACTGGAGCACCACTTATGTGTATAGGACGGTTAGAAAGACAATTTGTCAGTTATTATTATCTTACTGTATCCAAAATTTCTATTATTGTAAGAATTAGGACTAGGATGTTTGCCTTTTTAATTACTACCAAATCCATGAAGTATGTAGTAGATTTTTAATAGTGACCATGGAAATGAGTAAACCGCTGAGCACTGTGCATAATGCAATGGATTCTCATATCCTAAAAGTAGTATGTTTAAATTATCGATCTTAACAGTTCTATTTGCTCACTCTTATAGGTATACTTGAGGTGGTAAATCCCTTTGTATCGTATCTCTCAGAGCACTAGAACAAATCAATACAGATGACAAAAATCGGAAATAACAAATCAGGTATTATCATTACAAATGGAGCCAAAATTTGGACTGGGTCATTTGAAGCTACATCACAAAAAAAAGATCACAACTGCTAGATAACAGGAAACAATTGCTGACCTGTGAATTAATTGTGTGGCTGCTTTTAGATCTCAAAGAGTGAAGCGCAGAGGAAAGCTCAAGTTCCATGTGCTGAAGACGAGATCTTATATGATATGGGCTTATCTCGTGGAGTTGCTGCATTTCATCTTGCGAGTCCTCCTTTCCATAATCAATCTCAGCAGCTGCATGTGCGGACAAATGAATGGCAAAGATAGATGTATTATATAATAAATTGATTAGGACGAGAAACTCACAAACCTTGAAAATCCGAAAAGTAGGTGGTTGAAACTTCCCGTGGTGTGGATTTATCTGCATAACAACAAGGAGCAACGTCAGATGTTGGTTGAACTGATCGAGTACAACTAGTAACATAAAACAACAACGGACCCGCCGCATGATGAGCCTTATATTCTTGGTGAGACCTCATTCTATGATTGTGCAATCTAGTAAGTATGCCGTCTACTCCTCCTCCTGTATCTTCTTCTTCTTGTTTAGCATCACCACTGCTGAAATGCGAAAACTATCATTATTTGTTTAAACTGAAAGTGAAGTGTTTGTATAATGAAATAAATAAAGTGCAGTTACTCGAAATGAGGATGAGGAGGGTCCTGGTCATCGTCCCAACCGAAAGCGAGCCAACCGCCAGTATTAGAAATGGCAGTGACTAAATCAAGCCTGCCAGCATCCAAAAGCTGTTACTTAGTTGGGAAATCATTTGGGGTGTTTGAATTCTTCATGAACTCATAAACTTGTCTTTCTAATTCCTCTTCTTCTTTACTTAAAGAAAACCCACTTCCACTTCCACTTGTTCTTGTTTTATTAGTTAGTATTTTGGGGTGGTACTTATTTGTTTAAAGCCCAGAAGGGAAATAGGTGCAATGTTGTTTAAACCAAGTGGTGGTTTTGGGTAAATGAAATGATGATAGGAGGAGGCTGTTGAAATTAAAGACACCATGATAGTGATGATTCAGTTCAGGCATTTCATCAAACACTTTCTGCTCTGCTCGACAACAACAAACAAAATGACAGCAAGTAGTTCTTATTAAGTATTGACACGCCCTACCCACCGTGGAGTAAACGTTGCGTCCGCCAATAACTAACTCAAAATCCAATTCCTTTTTATTATGTCGACTAGTTTTTATTTTTTTATTTATTTTTATTTTTAACTGAATATCGACTAGTTTCACCCCTTTCCATATTTTTATTTAGGGTAAATTACACCTATGGTCCATAAACTATCCCCGTTCTCACATATAGTCCCCCATTTCGTTTTACTGGCGTACGAGGTCCAGATTTTGGTCCCTATTGCTCCGTTATGCCTAAACATGGTTGAAAATGGTGGTTTGTTGACGTGTAAGCCATGGTTTTTTAGTCATTTTGCCCGTTTGTTCCCGTTTTGCTTCGTCTCTGTTACTGTAGCATGTTACACTTTTGACCACAAGATTACTGTGGCTCGTTCCCCTAGTGATCCTCGAACTCTTTATTATAAAGGTTATTATAATACACACGTAGCATCAAGTGTCTTTACCACCAAGACTTAAAAAACAAAGTGTATAGTTAGCTAACACACATTTGCAACAATGGTGGTATGTACATGTGGTCAAGAAGCTGTGATGAAGACTTTTTAGACAGACAGGAATCCGGGCCGCCGTTTCTATGGCTGTCCATCAATGGTAAGTTTAGTTAAATGGTGAAATGTATCATGTTTACACAATGTGTTGTTTATTTGCAATGTGTTGTTTATTTACACAATGTGTTGTTTCAGGGCTAAACTGTCCCTTTCTGGGATAGTTTGATCCTCCGATGTGCCCAAAGTTAGTAGTGATTATCCCTGGTTTATTGAGGAGCATTAATGCTCTTGAAGAAGTTGTTGATTTCTTTGAAGAATAGCGGTCCAAGTACATTGAATATCTCATAATCAGCTGGGTTTTTTTGGGTTGTATTTTTTACTTTGCTTCTTGATACATCCACCATCAAGTCTATTTTGGGTAGTTGTTGTTAGTTTCTGATGGTGGTGGATAAATGTCTTTAGTATTTTGGAGTAGATGATAGTGTTTGGGTTGTGAAGCAGTAGTTTGTAATGGTTGTCAATCGTCGAGTAGTTATCATGAAAATGTTGGTTTTTAATAATGGCTAAATCGTAATGGTTTTTCATCAATTAAATGTGGGTTGTTGTTGTTACGTATGATGTTTGCTTGTTCAATGCATATTATGTTTGACTTAGGCCAATCAATAAACCAAAAGGTTGTAGTTTAACTTAAGAAAGTCAACAATCTGATCCATTTTGATTATTCACTTGTAAACTTTTGTGATTCGTACCCATTTTGGCTAAATTGTTATTTTGAAATGTACCTAAGAAGTGTATTTTTGTTTGAAAAAAAAATGTTGCCATTCATTAAAGGGTAAATTGTTGAGCATGGTGACATAAACTTTGTTTGACAAAATTAAGTCAAACAATAGATGAGAATGTACATATGCAGTTCAATTTGTATCCAAGAGTATGGAATGTACACAACAGTTCATATCAGTGAACATATGCAGATTCATTACCAATAAAAAAAACTAAGAACTGTTGCATTGCAACTGATCCGTTACCAATCAAAACACATTATCATCATTAGAAAAGATAAAGAGATAGGAGTTATACTGTCATCAATGATATATTCTATTTTGAGGGTTTAGGAGAAATTTAATTACATAGAAAAGATAAGGTTGTTATTTCTATTTTACTCAAAGCTTGTGGGAGTGGAGCTTGAGCTTTTTTGAGCTTGAAGCTTTAAATATTCGGCATAATCAGGATCAGTAGCACTAATGATATATTCAGGGCTTTGTAGGAGTGGCGTTTGAACCTTTTTGAGCTTCAAGCTTTAAAAATTGGGCATAATCATAATCATAATCATGAGCACCAATGATATACTTAGAGCTTGTAGATTTGATTTATGCAAATAATAAAAGAGAGCATCGAAAAACAAAAAAGTGAGTTTCACAAACAGTAAAATGTTAACACAAAACAACCTTATTTTTGACCTTTTTAATTACATACACCTAATGATAGATCAAAATAGAAATAACAATACTTTTTTTGTTTTGGGGATTCATCGTGTGTGAAGTAATGATATAAGAATTTGAGGGTTTAGGAGAAATTTAGGTTACGCGGTTGATTATGTGTGTTTGATTGGGTGAGTGGGTATTTAATGGGATAGGATTAAATAAGGTGGAATAGGGTGAGATTAAATGATGGGGTACTATGAACCCCTGCATCAGTTTAAGGGACTACCATGACTGCTAAGTCAAACAA
Source organism: Artemisia argyi (assembly GCA_030686995.1). Classification (NCBI taxonomy): domain Eukaryota; kingdom Viridiplantae; phylum Streptophyta; class Magnoliopsida; order Asterales; family Asteraceae; genus Artemisia; species Artemisia argyi. The sequence goes on from CM060699.1 coordinate 79,306,305, forward strand.
GTCACAAACCTAAAACAACTAAAACTGCAAATTGCAGCAATCCACCAACCACTTACAAAAACTGCATCAGTTTAAGGGACTTGTAAGACAACAAATGCATAAAGGCCGGTAAGCCAGAAAACAAGTCACAAAACACGCAAGACAAATAAAACAAGTGACAAACACATAAGACAAACCATAATTATTCCTAAATATTACCATTTGCCACCTAAGTGGACTTAGAAAATTGCCGCAGAAGTGGACTTTTTAGTTTGCCTGTATAAAGGACTTAGAAAATTGCCACATGTGTGAACTTTGATGTTTGCCAGTTATGTGAACTTGAATTACAGACATTGTACTTAAACAAATTATTGTCTAGAAGTTAAAACATGATTATAGGAAAGCTCATTCAGTTTGATTAGCTTGACTTGATTGTTTTGGTATAGCATCAGGCATTTGTCTTCCAATAGCTTGATCATGTGTTGCTTGAATTGCTTCTGTTACTGGCAGTGAAAAAGGTCCAACACTTTCCCCACCTTGCCCATGATCAATAGATGGTTGACCAGAACCAGCATTAACTTGACCAACATCATTTTGCACTTGACTAGCATGAGCAGTTCCACTACCACTAGCTTCAGTAGTTTTGCCATCTACATTACAAAATGAGAAGTTGAAAAGTATCCATGATATTTAAACCAAACAAACTGTTAAAAATTGCAACTCAAATCACTACCTATTCTTGCCCTTCTTGGAGCTTCACCTTGTATTTTGCTTGTAGACTTATTGTGTCCAATGTTTCCATAGGTTTGACACGTAATGGATCGGCCTCTCTTGGTTAGTTTACCATTTTTGACAAATGGTTCTTCTTCATATCTGGACCTCTGTCTCTTCTTCTTTGGTATGCCTATCTGGACATGATGCTTTGGTGGCAAAAGTATTGTTGGAGTTGTTGTCTTCTCCCAGTAGTTGCTTCCTCTAATTGGTTCTATTAAGTGAGAGTATACTTGCTTCCGTGTACTTAACCAATAACAAGGATTTACCCAAGATTCCAGAGGTCCTACTTCTTTTCCATTGAAAGCCATATTCAACAAGCTGCAACAACATGCTTACAAGGTATCCTTGTCAATTCCCATTTCCTGCATGAACATCTCAAATGCTATACATCTACAACACACTGATCACTCCATGACCCTGATACTTGATTCTTAACTCCTCCATTCCATTGAACCTTTAACAAATGAGCCTCTTTCTTGATGGCTTCCATGATTTTAGTTGCATTAGGGGTAAGAGTACCATCACATTTGGCAACTGCACCTTGTACAGTAACTATTCTCTTCATACAATATTCTCTAATGTACTCTAGAAGGGTAATGACTGGCTTGTCCCTGGCTCCAACTATTTTACCATTAAAAACTTCACAAATGTTGTTGAGCAATAAGTCTGTAATGGCTCTACCTACAAATCATAAATATGCAAGCATTAAATGCTACACATGCAACAATTGTAGCTTTTTCAATGTAATAGTAAATGCAATTAACTGTAATTACTTAATGAATACAATAAATAAATAAATGCATTACCAGAAAAATGAGACCTTTCCCAATGTTTAGTTGGTATCTTGTTAAATCATTCATGTGCTTTAGGATTCAAGCTCTTCAATTGTTGCATACACCTGTGAAAATTCATTAACAGTTGTAACAGATGCACATCTCCACAGAGCATCCTTGTAGACCTTTCCACTCCAAGCCTGCTTCATATTTTCATGTATGTACCTCAAGCAAAATTTGTGTTCTGCCATTGGGAACACGGATTTAATGGCTGGAATAAGGCCCTGCATAAACCAATTCAGTAATCAAATAATAATTCATATGATGTTGTATTTGATAATTCAACATGTGAAGCATATTACTAACCTTTTGTCTATCACCCATCAGTGTAAAATTTGAATTGGGTTGTAGATCTATGTCATCACCCAAGCACATTAAGAACCATGACCATGAACTCTAACTTTCAGCTTCAACAATGGCATAAGCCAACGGGTAAATTCCATTGTTTGGATCAAGTCCAATAGCTGTCAATACTTGGCCTGGAAATGGCCCCTCATGAAAGCACCATCTAGGCCTAAAAATTCTCTTTTGCAAGCCTTAAACCCCTCTTTCAATGGTCCCAAACAAACATATATTCTCTTAAACACCCTGGTAGGCAAATTAGGATCCCTATCAACTGCAAGCTTGAACATGGTATTCGGGTTTGTAGACTGCAATTCACCAATATAGTCTCTAAGCATAGCATAATGTAGTGTGTGATCACCTGTAATCTCTCTTTCAGCTTTAGTTTTAGCTCTGAATGCTTTGCTCATAGAGACCTGAAGCTTGAACTCACGCTGTAGCTGGTCTTGAACTGCCTTTGCTGGGATCTAAAGTGCGTGTATGTCACGTTGTAATATAGGGTTTATTACTTCTTATTATCAAGTTTTAAATTTATATTTTGCCAACTTATCCTATAACACACACTTAACGAGCAGTGTACCGATCAATATGTAGATAGTTGGTAAGTAGACTGTCGATCACTAAGAGTGGAACGTAATATCTAGTTAGTCTATTAGTATTTTAATTCCTAAGTTAGTTTTACAACCTAATCTAACGCAAGGGGGTTTTAGTCTGAGAGACTAGCACGTTTTTAGTTGATTAATTAAAACTATAAAACTAATGAGAAAGAATACAACGAATGGCGAACATGTACACAGATAGATAATAGATACAGATAGAAGGCCAATCGAATGATTAAGCAGCTTGTCACTTGTTTTATTGCTAATTTTATACGATGAGTGTCGTAATCTTATCAATCTCGTTGGATCTTAGTTATAGGCGAGTAAACCCTTAATGATCACTTATGTCTATAAATTATTTAACTAAATTATTAAGCTAGAGAAGTAATCGTGGGAGGAGGTTTGGCAGCCCCAAGCAAGCCACAGCTAGACACAGAGGTTATTGATGAGGCGAAAAATGATCCGTTTTTAGGGGGTCATTTAAGCCCAGAATTGAATTTATTTGATCAAATATTGCCCTAAATCGTTCCTTTTGTGATTTTAGGTACTTTGGGAGTGAAATCCGGAAAAGGAAGCAATTCGGACGTTTTTGGAGCATAAAAGTGATGAAAACGCCAAAGACTTAATTTTCCATGCTGGGAACAGTGTGTGACAGCGTCAAGAGTACTTTCCTGATGGCGTCAAGAGTACAGACCATGACGACCCAGTATAGAAATGAAGGCGTCACAAGTAGAGCGTCAAGAGTTAAAAGTGTGACGGCCTGCAAAAATGGACAACATGACGGCGTCAGATGTAGATCAAGGCAGTCCGAGGATTATTTTGGCGGCGAGATGACGGCGTCACCCATTTTTTCTTGACACCGTCAGCCTCTAATATCTGTATATAGTTTTCTAATTTTCATTCATTAGAGAGGAACAAGTTTGGAGAAACCCTAAGGCCGAACCATATACGAATTTTACAGCTTTTCAAGGGTTTTCAACCCTTGAATCCTTACATGTGTTATTAAGATAAGTCTTTTCTTAATTCAATCAATATGTCTATGTGTTGGTTGTCTATATCTTGTGCTTGTCTTGATTCCACCACGCTAGGCTAGATTTATTTTGTGTTTGCTTAGATCTAATGAAACCTAGATGTTGATTATGTGTTGATTACTTGTTTATGGTTGTATTGGATGAATGATTTCAATGTTAGGCTTAAGAAAACTAGCAGATCTCCAAATGGTAACATGCTTGAACGTCTTAGGAAACATGAACCAATGTGTACTAGGTTTTATTGGTTGTATTTAATGCATGAGTAAATTCTAATGATCCCATGTTAGGAGCTTCTTGCAGGCTCGACATAGGAGTGAAGTAGGCACTCATAGGATTGGGGAAGTAAGTACGCCACCCCATGAATGGTATTAAGGAATACAATCCGTCATCCACGCAACTATAACAAGTAATTAACGTGTAAAAGATATCTAGGGAGTAGTGAAATCTAAGTAAACACATTTCTACCACTTATTGCTCACAACCGTAGTTTAATATAGTTTTATTTTCATTTTGGTATTTTATTTTGATTGCATCTTTAGTATTGGGTTAGTTGACTAGCAACTAATTCCGCCCAAATCCTTCAAACCCGAGATTTTTATTTGCTTTCTAAAAAAATATAAAAATACGAAAAGAATCATCTCTCATCTCTAGAACTAGTATTTAGGTTTTCTAATCCTGGCGACACTATTCCTAGCTGAACGATCAATCCCCTGGTACTTGTCACTATACTATACTACAACGATCAGGTACACTGCCTGGTGGGGGTTGTAAGCTTTTCAAGATCCCTTGAGAGGTAAAGCCTGGTGCGATCCCTACGTATCAGTTATTAATGCACATATAAAAAGAACCAAATAAACATCATGTAAACTTTAATCAATGGGAAAGCAATTTTAAGGGGAGCAATATGGCGGTCACAAGCCCATCAATCCTGATCGATTAAAGCTTCCTATTACAATAAAACAAAACTACTTAATTGAATTAATACATAAGCAGGGCCTTCTTACTGCTCTAAGATCTTCAATGTGGTGCGTCTTGTGTTGCCTTTTCGTTGGTATTCTTCTCCTAAGGGTTTATGCAGTAGCTTCTATCACTATTGGCACACAAAATTCGGTTGTATCTTAGGATATTTATAGTTTCTGTTAGAGGGCACGATGCGGCGCATCAACTAAGTAGATGCGACGCATTGACTTAACTTCGTGTGGGGTTTATATATTTTGTAATATTTGTACACCATCTTCAGATGCGGCGTATCTTGAATCTTCTATGCGGCGCATGTCCTTCAGTATCTTGGATTGTCTTTGGTGAAGTCTTGAGAGTGATACGCCATATGTCAGAAATGTAATGCGGCGTATCTGGAGTAGAACAAGTTTGTTCTTCTTCGTTGACCAAAGTTTCATATGCGGCGCATTCTTCAAAGCCAGGCAATGGTCTTCGAAATCATCTAAGTATAGTCATACGGCGTAGCTGTCTAGAATGATACGGCGTATCTCCTTGAGTTCAGTAGACTTTTTCCATCTTGATCATTTGTTTCCATATTTCGTCTAGAATCACTAACTTTCACCAAATGCTTGTTTTTACCTGAGAATTATTAAAGTAAACGATTAAGTATCAATTCTCAAAAATAATAATGTAAAACAAGTAAAATATATAGGACAAATGATGACAATAATATGTACTTATTTGATGTCATCAAATATCCCCCCATTTGAACTTTACTTGTCCCCAAGTAAACCTTAGATTAAACTTATGAAAATGTATCCTAAAAGATATTAGGATGTATTTTTATAATTGAGTACTTATTCGTTTTATCATAATTGCACGACCAAATACATAACGAAGTAGAAGCAAAATTAAAATTTTCAATATTAAACTAATCTAATTCGTTTAATTGCTCGGTCGTGACGAATATTCTATCATAAACTTGACAAGTATACACATCTCCCCCACTAAAGCTAAGGAGTAACGAGTCTAAAGCGGTAAAAAGATTTGATATGGCTTAGGGTTAAACCTAACTTCGTTCAAACATCTCATGCATAAACTTAGTAGATCGCTGGCGCGAGTCCTTGACGCTTCAAACAATGGATGGTCACTAATGTGCTACTAGGATCGTTGGCGCGTTATTTGCATAATGGATGGTCACCAAGACACACACCAGATCGCTGGCGCGTTGTTTGATTAATCTAATACTCGGATGGTGATGCAGGTTTTACCGACCAGGTTTTAATATTTATAATACTCGTTTTACCTAAGGTCTACCTATATGCACTAACGGATAGAGAATCCGGTCGTGTGTAGGATAGTAATGGTAACTCCGAGGTCGTCCCAAGAGCTATGTGGTGCGGACTATGTCTAAGTCTAATGTCACTAATTAAAAGTAATAAAAAGGATATTATAATTGGAAACAAGAAATGAAACTAGAAAACAAAAGCAATAAACGTAAGGTTGTGAGCAGTGGGAGAAAAGTGTACTAGCCTAGTTATTCATCCAACATCGTTTATGGTCACGTTCCCTGTTAAACTAATCTTATGCTTTAGGTGGGGCGGACATATATCACTAGGTGCATATGGTCAAGTTCCCTAGCCTATCTCCCCCGAATCTTGTCAGGAACCACAGGTACTACCCCATGCTAGTAAGCCGACGTATGGTAGACGGGTTTGAGTCATTAAGTGCCACTACATGCTAGACTTATCTTTAATGGCCCGTTGTCATCATCATAGGCCATTTCTCTAACTTGTTAAGTTCATCAAATACGGAAGGTGATCCTATGGTCAATTTGCACACGAGGCAATATGGTCAGTTGTCATCCCTCCCATTTCCTCGCAATCCATCAGGCTAGTGTCCTATGGTCAATTCTTCTAGCCTACTAACTCAATCGAGGTCTTAATTCAATTAAAGCTAGCATAATGGATACAACCGCAAATCAAAACTACCAAAATGAAAGGTTCTCAAGATAAACTAAGCATGCACACACGTAAAAGCATATAAGAAAAGTACGGAAACATGGTTAAAACAATATAGGAATCATAACTAGGCTAGCACCAGAGGTGCTTAGCCAATCATGTTAAATTCAACACTTGAAATAATGTTTACAAGATCCATGTATTCGAAATGTAAATGAAACAATAAAATACTAAAACTTATGGTGATTGAAGTGTCATTTCTCCCTTGGAAAGCCTTCGTATGCTGTTGTAGAAGGGCCTCCTAAAAGCTCTTAACGATCTCTGACTTTGTATGTGAGAAAGTTGTTCTTCAAATGCAGAAATTAGGGTTGTATTTATAGGCCCGTCGAGAGTTACGACGTAACTATGAAATGTGTTACGCCATAAATTGTGAAATCATATCCAGATCTAGAGTTTGCTGCGTAACTATGAAATGTTACGCCGTAATAATGATATTAGGGTTTCTTCTCCGTCGTAATCTCCAAAAGTGTTACGTCGTAGAATATTTATCGGATCAGAGATCTCTTGTAGTCTTCATTACGTCGTAACCCAAAAGATGCGTTACTGATTGGCTCCAAACGGTCAACCTAAATTGACCAGGAAATGGTCAACAAAGTCAAACTGCCTAGAGTCAATGCTCCGCGGAATATAGTGGTTTCCCCGGGTCGTTATGTCCCGACGAGGTGTGGATGATTATAAAACGGTTTTGTGATCGGGTGAATTTGGACAGGAAAGGGTTTGTGATTTATTTGAACTAAGGAATATACGAAGAAATAGCTTAAATAAGCTATATGAACGGTTACGTGAAAGCTAGATACTTAAAAATGTTTAAAATCTAAAACGCGTACGTTTACATTTAAAAAAACGTAAACGTACAAAATAAAAAGTGAAAAATGAAATCTGAAAACCCTCAGGGGGTGAAAATGACTTTTTTACAAACCTAAGGATAAAAGAAAATTTTTAGAAAAAGAAAATTAATTTTTACACTATTTAATTATTTATTATTACTAATTATTAATATTTAAGTAACTTAAATACAATATAATACTATTTAAATACTAAAAAGGTGAAAATAAAATTTCTAAAATTATAAAATAAATAAAAATTAATTTTAAAATTAAAAATATGTATTTTTGTCTTTTTGTGAATTTTCTATTAATTAATTACTAATTAATTATTAATTACCTAATTAAACTATTTTAAATTATAAAAAATACTAAATGCACAGTAAAAATTCTAGAAAAATTTTTAAAATTATTTTACATCATATAAAAGCTAGGAAAAATATAAAAACTAGGTATTACTTTATAAAAACTAATTATGCTTTTTAAAACTTAATATTAATTAATTATTAATAAAACTAAGATTAATTCTAATAAATACTAAATGATAAAATAAAAATCTGAGAAAATTACTATAGATACTTTAATATATGAGGAATTTAAGAAAAATATAAAATAGCTAAGTACTTAACAAAAATATAAAAATGAAAATTTAAATTTAAATCACATTAAATAGAAACTATCACTTAAAAATTAAATTGGATTTTTGGAATTTTTCTTTTGGAAACTTAATTTAAACCTAAAAACAAGTAACTTTTGTAAAAACAAGTTTTGTGGAACTAAAAAATAAGCCAAATGGCCACAAAAAGGCAAGAAAGTTGACTTTGGTTCACTTTTTCTAGTTTTTGAGCCTCTGTGGGGCCCATAGGGGTGGAAACTGATGAAAACTACTTAGAGTGACTAAATGGAACTAGTAATAACAAGGTTGGAGCTCAGAATAAGCAAATGGGTCAAAAGACTCACTTTTGACCCATGTTAGAACTAGAGAAATGGACAGATTTTGGAGCTAAATCAGGGGGCCCACAGGGGGATTGGGGGTACAAAATTGCTAGAAATCTGTAGAGGGCCAGGTGGGGGATCTAATGAACTAAAGGGGGAGGTGTGGGGCCCACTTATGTGGTCTGTGGGACCTACAGAACATGGCTGTTTGGGCAGCTGCAGCTGCTACAGTACAAGAACCAGAAACACAGACAGCCAACTGCTGCTGTTTGAGCCAATGTGGGGCCCAAGAAAAAAAATCACAAAATTAAGGTAGAGTGTGGAACTTGAAGATGAGGTGGGGGGCTGCAATACCTCGAAAGCACAAAGCTTAATTCCTACTACATAATTCTAAACAATTCCCCCAAGTTTTGGAAAAAACTGAGAAAGGTGCATTTTGACTTTTCATGAAAACTTGGGATTTGACTTTTATGAACTTAGGACCCTAATCTAATGATTGAATAACATGTAATAAGCTGAATTAAAGTTAAACTAACCTAAAGTTACAAGTTACAAGCTAATTTAGAGGTTTATGGATCTTAATTACCACCACAGTTAACTGTGGTGGTGGTTTAATTGTGATATTGACTTTTTTGTATTGAAGAACTAAATTTGGTGCTAAACCTACCCTATACCAACCTAATGGAAGCTGCTTGTGCAGAAAGAACTCAAGCAAGAAGCCAAATGCCTAGTTAACTGACTTGTGCCAAACACCCTCTAAAGAGCCTGTTATGAATGATTATAACTGATTAAGCCTACAAACATGCTAAATTCCTACTGACTCTTAAATATTATGACTAAATGATTTAATCTAAGCTACTTTAACTGAATTTTAAACACTAATGTAAAGCTATACTAACTATGCAACTATTTTGGATTTATTAATGATTTATATGAAAATTTAAGTTAATAAACTAGAATCCATGGAATTAAACTAGAAAACACAAATAAACACAATCAAAAGATATAAGTTGAGACAAGGTGATAAACATGAACAAGAAGCTATTATGCAGAGATTATATTAAACAGATTTAATGGAAAACTTACTTGCTCAGTTGGCTTATTTGAAACTAAACCTGAATTCAACCACTAATAAACCCACAGAGCTAAGGAAAAACTTCAATGAGCTTATGTAACAAGGAGCTTATACTAGCTTATTATATAAATTCAAATGAAGGCATTATATGAAACATCAAAGTAAATAAGAGCATTAAGGCATAAACTGAAAGTTAATTGGATATCAAAGCTGATTACAGAAGTTCATTTTAAAAACTAAATTACATTTAGGAAGACAATTTAACAGAGTTTACTTAGGCTAACATCTACACTAATCCTACTTTAACTAAAAACCCTACTACACTTTTCTGCTTCTTCTCTTTCTTTATATAGGGACCCTTTAGGGTTTGTGTCACCCTATGAACAAATCCCACCACCATTTAGGGCCATTGGATGAACCAAACAAATCCCAGCCTTTGAATACCCATTTGGCGCCAAAAGTCTTCAACCACTTTTCTGAGTTAACTTGGGAAAGAAAGGAAGCAATAAATGTATTTTGGGACCTTATGGAGATCAAGGGAACATATTGTGGTGGAGGTGAGTTGGAGGAATGGGGCTTGGCAGTAGCAGGTATCCAAGTGGGGGGGGAATTGTTTGACTCGTTGACTGTGTGGGAGGTGTAAAAAGGGACGGGGTAATTTTATTTTTTTGAAGTGGGCTGAGGTTTATGTTGGATGGAGTGGGCCTGGATTGGACTCATGGGTATAGTTGTTGGATAATATTAATTATCAAGGGTCCGTTTGGTTTAAATGCAAAACACCACAAGGACTATTTTTGTAATTTACCAAAAACTGAGGGACTGAAAATGAAATTCCCCAAAAGTAATACCAAGGACCAAATTGCCAATCACCAATATTTCAAAAACCATTTTTTTTTCATTTTCATTTTTCAAAATTTCCCGAGGACCAAATTTGTAAATTTCCAAACCTCGGGGACTAAAAATGTAATTTCCTCAAAATTCTCACCCAAGGATCATTTTTGATAATTTATGATTTTTAAGGACCAAAAATGATTTTTCTTTCAAAATTATCCCACCAGGGACCAAATCTGTCAATTACTGAAACTCCAGGGACTAAAACTGTAAATTCTCAAAACTTTTTCAATTTTTCACCAAAGGACTAAATATGACAACTTATGATTTAAAAAGGACCTTTGGTGATAATTTTCTATATTTTGAATATCCAGGGACTAGTTTTGTAATTTTATGAAAGTTGGGGGACTGAAACTGCCAATTTTGCAAACTTTATACGTTTTTCATCTGTTTTTGCTCATTTTGCATATAAAACACAATTTTGAAATATTTTCAGTATTTTGATGCATTACTGAGTATTTTTGTATGTTTTGCAGTTCAGATTATACCAAAAATGATGAGTGTTAGAGCACTCATCAGTTACGCCGTAAGTTAATTCTCGACCTTGGACTACTTTCGTACTTGTTGCTACGCCGTATTCAATATTAGTGTTGCGGCATAGTCTTCGGATCTAAGGATTCTTCAATACTTGTGATTGTTATGGCGTAAACCATAGGATTGGTTACGCCGTAACTGTTGGTCCGTGTTGACTTTGGTCTTCTTAGTAGAAATCCTAGCTACGACGTAGTTGAGAGAATGAGTTACGCCGTAGCTTCTTCCAGCATACTTGAATTTGTCTAATTTTGCACGTTCTTTCCAATTTCCTCGTCTCTTTTGCTCATATGCTCACTTGTGACCTGGATACAAAATATAAAGGAATAAAAGCATATATCCACATAATTATTAATATAAATGAGCATAATAGGGGGAAATTGATACATAAATATCAGGATTATTTGATGTTATCAAAAATCCCCCCACTTGAACTCTACTTGCCCTCAAGTAGACCTTATTAGATGTATTCTCAAAAAGATATCCCCCAATATTACTCGGGAAATATGAATTTAAAAATATCCTATGCTAGAATTTCTCAAAGCCGAACACCTCACGAAAAGGGGAACAAACACTCACTCTCTCGATATTATAAGTGTCAATTTTCGAGGTGATCACTCATTGCACAGTCATAGTATGTATTCTATGATAGGCTTGGCAGTTACACAAAACTCCCCCACTAGAGCTAAGGTCGGAACAACCCTTGAAGGCAACATTGGGTGAACACATATAAGGTTAAGGGTGTGGTGTCGTTACTAACATGTTACGGCAAAAGCGACAAAGGAAATGATGCATGACCGAAACGCCGGGCAAGACACCAAGACCTGCTCGATTCTTTCGCCTAAGCATGATTCACGACTAAGGGTAGGATTAGACATGGGATTTCACAAAATTGGTGTAAAATGAAAAATAACAAGAAAATAGTCTAAGCCTACGACTAAGTCATCACCATTTACCGTTCGCCCAAGGTCTAAGCTTTGAAACACAGAAATTGGATCATATCAAGTAAATATGTCACTAGATGACGTCATTATGGGCACAAAACTTGGTCTTCATGTTGGTGTAGAATTATTCACCAACCCTTGTCTTCTAATGTGACCGAAGTGGCCTCTTCGATACTAAATCTTAATTAGCTCTTCATCAAGGTACTATATATTGGCGCACCTGTTTATTTCAAGTATCTACATACGGAATTTCACACTTTTTTTTAGGGGGGGGGGGGGGAATCAATCTACATCCCCCCCCCCCCCACTTGAGATGAATAATATATGAGAATTTTGGGAGGTCTTCAAATGATCTTCAATGATATGTCTTTGTAAGCGTGATTCCTGAATTCATCCACTTAGACCTCGAACTAGGGCAAACAACAAATTCCCAATCATAAACTAGACTACACGGTAGGCTAAGGTGTAATGGTGTATCGAAACAATATATATTTGGGGTAAGAAATGAAAGGAATGGCTCAAAAGGGTGTATTAGGGGTATCTTGCACTAAAGATGAGTGCAACAAAAGGGTTTACACGGGGGTCGAGAAGTCGAGGTGACTAATCGATAAACACACACATATAAGGCTATTTGGGTGAATCCTAAAATATTGCCTTCTAAAATTGTCCCTTCCAAACGTGTCTAGCACATTACTCGTCTATGGGTTTGAAATGATGTAAAAGCCAAGTCCTAAAGTTTACAAAACTACCGGCACACTCAATATTTTGGTGGATTTGGGTAAACATGGGGGAAACTAAATAGGCTAATCCTCACCATATTAATTCAAGGGTTAAGTGCGCTTGGCTAAGGTCTATTCTAGTTCGGTTAGGAAAAACATGTCAAAATTTTAAAAATGGCAACATTTTTCAAAAAAACTAGAAAAATGAGGACAAAATAAAGTTCAAGATAATTCTACTCCCATCCCCCCACTTGAAATGTACAAAGTCCCTTTTGTACTAAAAATGAAGTAAATGTGAAGAGAATGTAGAATTAGAGTGAGAACTTCCCTGAAATTTGCTCCAAAATGAAAGAAGGATCACAAGAAATCTTCATGCCTTCAAATAGCCTTCATGAGCAAACTTCATTTCCCTGAAATCACAACACTACCACAAGCATAAATCTAGAAAAAAATAAAAACAAAAAGAAATCTTAACTCACTTTTGTAGGAATCACGGTTGCATTTACCGTATGCAACAAGCTTTTTAAACCACTTGGTGTCCCAAGTGGACGAGTTAAGTCTCGTGAGGGCTTACAGGGAACATACCCATAAAGTTCATTTAATTACTAATACAAGTTTATTATGTTTGAAAAATATTTTAAAGGAGAAAACCTCAGAGAAGTGTTACGGCGTAACCATGAAAATGAGTTACACTGTAATTAGAGAAAACCTGGATAGATCAGCTACAGTAGGATGGTTACGGCGTAGTTATAAGAATGTGTTACGCTGTAATGGCTGATTCGAGATCATAAGTTTCGGTAGTAAATAGATTCTCTCACATCTCCATGCTCCAATTCCTGCAAAAATATAAGACCAACATGCAAACCAACTGAAACAAAGAAAAGGATAATACGGGTTGTCTCCCGCAAGAGCACTTTTGTTTATTAACGAGTCTTTAAGTTAGAATCATTCCCATGGGTCTTCACGTGGGTTCGACACCAAATTCGATGTTCATCTCCTCTTTGATCAAAGCCTTAAACTTTTCGCCATTCATCCGCCCAACTGGTAGTTGCCTGTCAAGAGACTTCTCCGTGAAAATAAACCTTCCAATGCCGCTTACAGTATATCTTCGGACCTCAAATGTCTCCATTTGTATTTCGGGTGGATCATACCTAACTCTTTCAATTTGGCAGCCTTGTACCTCCATGGCCTCAAGTTCACTTTCGTGCCAAAAAGACCTTCTTCCACTGTAGGTTCTTTCACACATCTCCCAAACATCAGCCAACATGCTCCCCTTTTTGCCAATCTTGAGCTCATATTTATCTAAGAGTTGCAATACTTCTGTTTCAAATTCATATTTGAATCTTTCAAAACTTCTTTCGTATGGGTCACTGTCTTGATCAGGTGGCCTTGCATCATCTAAATCAGTATGAACCATCCACTCTACAAATGCCTTAATTTTGGCTTGTTTATCGAATTTAGTGGTCCAATAACTTCTTCTTATCAATTCATCAAGGGAGAGATCGTATTCATCTGGCGTCTTGTCTTGAATCAAATCCTCTTCCTTCAAGTAATTATCAGTTATGCCTTGGTTGTCAAAACATCGATTCTTCGAAGATTGCCCAATTTCAGTTTTAACAATGTCATCGGTAGTAGCTTCCAATGTATTGATACTAGGAGTCCTATCATCCTTGACTTTCATAGTAGATTTGTTATCATAATCTATTTGTAATCTTACTATTACTTCTTCGTTCGGTAGGGCGTTTCCATATTGAACCTTGTACCATTCTTGAAAAGAAAGATTCCTAAATTCAACCTCTTGTCTCTCAATCCCATGGGCGCAAGTCCATTCTAAATGTGCTCGATGTTCCTTGTCTTGTTCTCCATGGTCTCCTCCATTTCATTCGCCACGAAAAGAATTACATGATGGCCAAGTTCGCGTAATCCCATCATGGATAGCGATTATGGGGTTGCAATAGTGATTATTTACCCCTTCTTCGGTAATTTGGTTCAGCTTACGGTTTATCTGTTCCTGCTTAGAATCAACAATCTCATTTCCGCTTTCGTTAGAGTCATTTTTTCCACAAAATTGCAACTTAGGGAAGACATCCATGCTAGATTCTTTGGAAGATCTAGGGCATGGTTTAAAAGGATTTTTTTTAAGTCAAAATTAATTCTATGTCCCCCTGCTTCTAAGGAAATTTGTTTTTCGAAAACTTTAATGTGAGCATGAGAAGTTGCTAAAATGGTCTTCCTAAAATTAAGTTATTATGCTGACGTTGATCCATATCAATTATGACAAAATCAGCAGGAAAGAGGAGTTGACCTGCTCTAATTAGAATGTTATCTATAGTTCCCCTAGGCTTAGATCTAGATGCATCAGCCATTTCAAGTATCATAGTTGTTTTTTTTCATGTTTGTAAGACTTAATTCTTTAAATAATGAAAAAGACATTAGATTAACGCTAGCTCCTAGATCAGCAGCATGAGAATTTTAAGGTTACCGATAGTGCAGGGTAAAAGGAAGTCTTCCTGATTGGATTCCTTAACTGGTAGTTGGCAAGGAAGAACTTTTTCTTGTGTTTCCCCTCCATCCTTATGCAAATAATTGATGCCACAAAGCTCGTCAGTCAGGTTAGTGCTTTGTTGCTCATCCTCTTGCTCCTCTTTTGTGAACATTGCCTTACAGATCTCAGCATCAGCTCCCTTATTTTCGAAATTTTTAACTAGTTGCCCAACCTGAACATTCAAATTTTTTATTGCGGCTTCTTGGTTCCGCACATTTCTATCAGTATCTTCCTTAATCTTAACCATCCATTCTTTAAACAAGTCATTCTTCCTTGTTGACTCTTCGATATGCTTATTTACCAAATCTTCAAGGTCGGTCTTCATTGGGGCTTTGTCCTCGATCTTGGTATAATAGCCTTGAGGTCCAACGCGGAATTTTGCCCCATTTCCACCAAACCCTTGAAATGGTTTGTTGAAATTTCCATACTTCACTCCCTCCACTCTCTTAACTTCCTCTTTGAGTGGGCAATTTATAGTGAGTTGGGTTCCCTTGCAAGCTTCACACCTAACTTGTATGGCATGAATGTTCTCCTTGATTTTTTAACCTCTCTGCCGAGATTTTCAAATTTATTAGCCAGGGCATTCATGCCTTCGAGACTTCCCCCCATGTATCTATTATTTCGGTCCTCATGCCATTTTTGCGAGTGGTTTGCCAAATCCTGAATAAAGTCAAGAGTTTGACCGGGAGTTTTCCCAGGGATCGGCCCCCGAGAATCTAGCATTTGCCTAGTTGCTAAGTTGATTCCTTTGTAGAAAAGGTTCACCCTTTGTTGTTTGTTCAAATCGTGGGTTGGGCATTTATAAAGGAGGTCATTGTATCTATCCCAAGCTTGGTATAATGTCTCGTCCGCCTCTTGTTTGAAGTTGTGAATTTTCGTTAATTGCTTTGCTGTTTTAGAAGGAGGACACTATCGTTGAATGAATCTATTCTTCAAGAGGTTCCATGTATTGATCGTCCCCCCTGGTATGCGGTTGACCCACCTTCGAGCTGCTCCAGATAATGTCATTAGGAACACCCTTAACATAACAGCATCGTGTGATACACCCAGAATATTGAAAAGGCTGGTGATGTATAGGACATGCTCAATATGCTCATAAGCATCTTCATCATTGTTTCTGGAGAAAACTTTTGTTCTTAGTTCTCTCATAAACTGATCCTTTATTTCAAACCGAACATTTGCTCCAATCATTGGCCTAACAAGGCCTGGTCCTTGCTCATCCCTAGTCATGGTGAGGTATTTTTCCAGAGTCATTGCTTCAATGGCAACAGCACCCATGATTCTTGAAAGTTGAAACAAAAATAATTAGAAAAATAAAACTAGAAAAACTTAGAAACCTAAACAAAAATCCTGTTATAGCTCCCCGGCAGCGACGCCAAAAACTTGATGCAGGTTTTACCGACCAGGTTTTAATATTTATAATACTCGTTTTACCTAAGGTTTACCTATATGCACTAATGGACAGAGAATCCGGTCGTGTGTAGGATAGTAATGGTAACTCCGAGGTCGTCCCGAGAGCTATGTGGTGCGGACTGTGTCTAAGTCAAATGTCACTAACTAAAAGTAATAAAAAAGAGATTATGATTGGAAACAAGAAATGAAACTAGAAAACAAAAGCAATAAATGTAAGGTTGTGAGTAGTGGGAGAAAAGTGTACTAGCCTAGTTATTCATCCTACATCGTTTAGGGTCATGTTCCCTATTAAACTAATCTTATGCTTTAAGTGGGGCGGACATCTATCACTAGGTGCATATGGTCAAGTTCCCTAGCCTCTCCCCCGAATCTTGTCAGGAACCACAGGTACTACCCCATGCTAGTAAGCCGACATATGGTAGACGGGTTTGAGTCATTAAGTGCCACTACATGCTAGACTTATCTTTAATGGCCCGTTGTCACGATCATAGGCGATTTCTCTAACTTCTTAAGTTCATCAAATACGGAAGGTGATCCTCTGGTCAATTCGCACACGAGGCAATATGGTCAGTTGTCATCCCTCCCATTTCCTCGCAATCCATCAGGCTAGTGTCCTATGGTCAATTCTTCTAGCCTACTAACTCAATCGAGGTCTTAATTCAATTAAAGCTAGCATAATGGATACAACCGCAAATCAAAACTACCAAAATGAAAGGTTCTCAAGATAAACTAAGCATGCACACACGTAAAAGCATATAAGAAAAGTACAGAAACATGGTTAAAACAGTATAGGAATCATAACTAGGCTAGCACCAGAGGTGCTTAGCCAATCATGTTAAATTCAACACTCGAAATAATGTTTACAAGATCCATGTATTCGAAATGTAAATGAAACAATAAAATACTAAAACTTATGGTGATTGAAGTGTGATTTCTCCCTTGGAAAGCCTTCGTATGCTGCTGTAGAAGGGCCTCCTAAAAGCTCTTAACGATCTTTGACTTTGTGTGTGAGAAAGTTGTTCTTCAAATGCAGAAATTAGGGTTGTATTTATAGGCCCGTCGAGATTTACGGCGTAACTATGAAATGTGTTACGCCGTAACTTGTGAAATCTTATCCAGATTTAGAGTTTACGGCGTAACTATGAAATGTTACGCTGTAATAATGATATTAGGGTTTCTTCTCCGTCGTAATCTCCAAAAGTGTTACGTCGTAGAATATTTATCGGATCTGAGATCTCTTGTAGTCTTCATTACGCTGTAACCCAAAAGATGCGTTGTGCCGTAAGTTAATTCTTGAGCTTGGACTACTTTTATACTTGTTGCTATGCCGTATTCAATATTAGTGTTGTGGCGTAGTCTTCGGATCTGAGGATTCTTCAAGACTTGTGATTGTTACGGCGTAAACCATAGGATTGGTTACGCCGTAACTCTTGGTTCGTGTTTACTTTGGTCTTCTTAGTAGAAATCTTAGCTACGGCGTAGTTCAAAGAAAGAGTTACGCCGTAGCTTCTTCCAGCATACTTGAATTTGTCTAATTTTGCGCGTTCTTTCCAATTTCCTCGTCTTTTTAGCTCCTATGCTCACTTGTGAGCTGGATACAAAATATGAAGGAATAAAAGCATATATCCACATAATTATTAATATAAATGAGCATAATAGGGGGAAATTGACACTTAAATATCAGGATTATTTGATATTATCAGATGGTCACTACCTTATTCATCCATTTGACATTCTCACTTAGCCATCATCATACCTCGAAAGCTAACAACGAATATAATAATACGGTATGGGGTATGGATAATTGATTCGTCGTGAAAACCAATTATATATATGTAATAGTAGTATTGTATCGAAGTGATCCGCAAGAAATACGGATCACCCGAGTCGTTTCCAAGTGAAGGTGTGAATGGAATCAAGAATATCGATTCGTGTAAATCGTGTAGTGAGAAGTGGTGAAAAAGCAAATAGTGATCAAGTAATTCAATTACCAACTAACAATTATGAAACATGCAAAGAGTACAAGCTAGTAATGCACCAAGGTCTAAAACGTAAAAACGGAAATGCAAACGCGATTTTTAAAACGTAACGTACGAAATAAAATGCAAGTTTTAAGCTATACTAATCCTACAAACTTGGAAATAATTTTAAAAAGTTAAAAATGATAAAAGAAAATTTTAAGAAAAAGAAAAATATTTTTTAGACTTTTTATTTAATTTTTATGAATTAAAAACTATTTAATAATTAAAAGAAAATGTAAATAAAGTGAGAAAAATGCAAAATTACTTTATAAAATTCTAAAATAACTAAAAACTATTTTCTAAAATATTTTTGGATTTTTGTTGGCTTTTTCAGATTTTTTTGGATTTTTTAATAATTAAAAAGTATTAAATAATGACTAAAAATGAAAATTAAATAAGAAAAATAGCAAATTAACTCAGAAAAATATGAAAATTTCAGGGAAAATCTAAATTATTATTTTAAATCTAGGAAAAATATAAAAAGTGAAAAATAAGCACTAGAAGTGCTTATTAGCTTAAAATCAGATTATTTAAAGTGCTTATTAATAAGCACAGTTGACCAGGGTTTGACCAAACTTTTACCAAGAACTTTTATGACCCAAATGAGCTTATAGAAACATAAATCAGACCAAATGATGCACAGAAACACAAGTTATGATCAAATGAACTCAAATAAGCACTTAGGAGTAGCAATAAACTAAGCAGAATAAGCAGAGGGCAAATACCAATTGAAACAGGTACTATAGACTATAATAAGCTCAGAACAATCAATAAACTCAACTAGAGATCTATATTAAGCAATTACAGCCCTATCTAAAATCAGAAAAAAAGCTGAAATCTACAAACTAAGTGGGCCAAATAAGCACTACTAATAAGCTAAGAAGTATGAACTAATGGGGGAAAAATGTTCACTGCTAGTATGAGAACCAATAAAACCACAAAAATTAGATTTCCAAACCAACTAGGACCCTTAAATTCCCCTGGGATCAGATGGTGTTGAGACTGCAGCTTAGAATTATTTGACTTTTTGATTGAACTTGAGGTTTGACTAAGATGAATTTTAATCTATCCTAACTAACTAATAATGCAACATTAAGTTGAAATGAAACCTGAAGCAGCTAAATTATCTATATATGAAGCTAAAATGATGATCATGTATCCTAAAAACTACACAAATGGTTGCTACTTAGTGATTTGAAAGTGAAATTGACTTTTAGCTATTGAATGTCCAAAACCATGACTTTAATTAACTTAATTTAGCCTATGCAAGTTGATGAGACAGAAAGTTAAGCAAGAGAATGCCTAGATTACCCTGTATGCAGTTAAGCCAAACACCCTTATATTACTCAGTTTCACTAAGAAATGATGCTACAAACTAAAAGCTACCATAACAAAGATCAAAACAGTAATACTAACACTATTAAATGTAAGATAAACAAACAAATCCAACAAAAATTAGCAGAAACACAGATTCACTAGTTATGCTTTAAATGAGGAATAATGAAAAGGAACTTACAACTCAAGTCACCTCAGCTCAAAACAGAGGTGATTCACTATGCTTGCCTGTCTCTAGACAGGCCAAGTGCTTACCTTACTCACTTTAGCTTGCCAAATTACCACAGATAACCAAACAGTCAAGACAGTTGACTATTGTTGAAATTGAAAATGAATTGAACAAACATTAATTATAAAACTCAATCCTCAACCTAACTATATTTGTTAAACTGAAATAGATGATAGTAAGAACTTTTCAGCTTATGTGAAAGCTGAATCAAAAAAAAAAAAAAAAAAAAAAGAAGCTATTTTTATGTTTTTGAATTTTTTTTTTATGAAATTTTGTAAACAACTAAAACTATTTTGCAATGAGATTGTAAACAAGTTAATTTAAAAAACTGATATACTACTGAAATTCAATGAGATTTAAACTAAAACAATTTAACTAAATTAATAAGCTGTAAAGATTAAAAGTAAAGCTGACTTCATTAAAATTTAAAGTATTACAATTGAAAATGAAATTACAACTACAAAGAGATTTAAAAAGGGCAGAGCTTCGCTATTCGAAACTCCACACACCAAACGTGTATAGGGGGGTTTATATAGGAGAGCAGGGGTGAGGGGTGCTAGGGTTTTAGAAGGATCCAGAAACAATTTGTGGCCACATGTCTTCAATTCAATCCATAATGTTGGCATCCCACTTCTCAATTAGCCATATGATCATCCTTATCTTCATTCCACACATCTTCGTCCAATCAGAGGGCTCAAAGGTGCCAAGGTGGAGGATTTATGACACCATCTGACAACGTGTCAGATGGTTCTAGAAAGATGCTTAGTACGAGGTTGGATTTAGGATTGGTACGAGGTAAAAAAGTGGGTGCAGGGTAACTTGGTGGGGGAGACAAACAGTAACACGTGCCTCTTTGTTTTTTTTTTTTTTATTATTGTTTGATCTCTGGGTCGGGTTGATATAAGAGGGTTGGACCGAGTTTGAATTGGGCTTGTGGGATTATATCAGTGAAATGGGCTAGTGGTTATGTTTGTATAGTTTGGATTTAGGATCCGGTTTGTAGTATTAACTTCAACCAAGGGACTAATCTTGCATATTCTGAAATTAAGAGGACCATTGCTGCCAATCTTCTCAAATATAATTCCAAGGGTTATTTGTGGCATTCCTTGAATGATGAGGGGCTTCAGTTGCCATATCTTCAAAATATACTTCAAAAGGACCAAAAGTGACAACTTCATAAACTTGAGGAATTATTTGTGTAAACTTGATTAAACTTCATTCCCGGGTCACTCTTGTAATTTCTGAAACTTTAAGGACTCCATTTGACTAAGTGAGCTTTTACTTTGACCACTAGCTTCCCAGCTCCGGCTTTTGACACTTTTCCAATTCTCGTGCTCGTTTTGTCATTTTCTCGTGATTTTTCGTCCTTTTCTTAAATATCCGTTCCTGCACATTCACAAACACAAAAACACACATTCTTTGGCATTATTGGTTAGTTTTTGGTTTATTTGGTCCAATTTTGGCTTAGAAAAGGTGAGTGAATAAGCACTCACCAAAATCCCCCGGACTAAAGTATTGCCGTGTCCTCACGCAATGTGATCAATTCACGCTCACGAGATAAATAATTTCATAACTCTTTCTACTAACTTTGTAAAGTAGCAAAGAGGTTCAAAAGAGATTACAAAATCATTTATTCCCGCAAATGCTCCGTTTTCCAAAATTTATTTTCTTTATTCCACTTTATTCTATTTTTGGACTTTTCACACTTCATGCTTGTGACGGTTTGTTGAACTTTCATTATTTTTGCAATAATTTTTAGGGTCGACGAGTAGAAACACTTCTATTTAAGAAGTGACCATACGGATAAAAATCGTCATCCTTGATTTTTCACGAGCTCCCAAACTAAGCGTAAAAACGAGATCACAGCTTATCTACAAATTAGATGCTAACACTACTCATAACAGTTACTAGTGAAAACTCCTTACTCCCATGTCCTAAGTTTTTGTATCTCATTATTTTATTTTTGTTGAGAAATGAATCGCTTCATATTTTCTCATTTCAATATTTTTTAGTCCGATAGTGACACCAAAGTTTAAATGATAAGTAGTTATTCATTTTCTCTTAAGAACCACTGCAATAGAAATTCGGTCCACATCAAGGAATTTGGGGTACATACAATATCAAGGATATAAGTTGCGGAGTACAATCACGTGCACCTCATGTGACTGATTTCTAATCACTAATCACATGCACCTCACGCGCCAACAACTTATTGATACATACATAGCTCTTATTCAACAATACTTCAACTTTCACTTTTTTCATTTTTCACTTTTTTCACTATTCTCATATTTTTCATACTTTTCTTTTCTTTCTTGATTTTTTTTTCTCATAACATCAATGGAAGCTTATCGGGTAGCTCCAAAACCACATAGATAATCAACTTTTGACTTTTGATTTTTTCACTTTTTGGTCTTATTTTTGATGTTCCTTGATATGTACCCAACTTCTAAAGCAAAAATTCTCTTAAGAAAACAAATAACTAAATATTATTCAAACCGAAATACCACTAATTAACCTAGAACATCTATTATATATTGGTGACGTATCTGATGGGAGTAAAAAGCCATGAGTACCTCTTATGAGCTCTAAAGAGAACCACTACTCCACGTTTAGCATTAAATTTGTAAATAAACTCTATCATTTCTCGTTCTCTGCAAATTTAAGACCTCAAATAATGAGATTAGCAGATGCTTAGCCGATAATCAGCCACGCATATATAAAGTCAAATACGGGAACTTGCAAACTCTTGGAAAGAATTCGCGTTTTGTAGCTCCTAGTGTAAGTGACTAGCGAAAGCTTTTCAAGCCGTACATGTATAAAGTCAAGTACGGGAGCCAACAAAAGAGTAGCTCCTTGTGTACAAGGCTAGCACAAACTTTTATGATTATCATTGGTTAAGGGAACAAGCTAGGGCTCAACACGCCCGGTCAAGTCAAAATATTTATTTCTACTCTCGCTAGCAAGAAAGTCAACAAGGTGTCAAATCACTTATTCAAACTTTTATTATATTTTTGCACAACTTTTTCAACTTTTTCTCTTTTTTTTATTTTTTATTTATTTATTTTTTTTTTTTTTTCATGACTTTTTCATTCACTTTTCTTCAAAATTTTTGAAATTTTTCAATTTTTTTCATTTTTGTGGAAAAACAGAGTTGCAAGAGTACACGACATGGTGAAAAATGCAAGGTCAAATCGAATCGAAGATTCACCCTCCCCCGGACTAGAATTGAACATTGTCCTCAATGTTTTAATGGGTAAAGGTAATCCTAACATAAATCTAGGGCCGTTTATTAATTATGCCAAAGAAAACGTTAGTCGATAAGATTCACGGATATAAGATTTCCAAAAGCATCGATGAATGAGACTCGAGTGGAGAGAAAGACAAAACCACGAGCACGAGAGTCATCATAAATCGGGGACAATCCTGGACAATCATACACAAACAACCACGAAACACAAGATTGGAAGAGGTACCCCCTCCTCACGTTATTTATTAGAAAATAGAAAATAAGAAGATGAAATTGGATAAGCATGGGTTGCCACCCACGAAGCGCTTTGTTTTTTATTTCTGAGTCACGTAGCTTGACTCGATCCCCGAATTAATTCGTCCTTGGGGAAAAACCGTGGAAAAATAATCTCACTCGGGCTTTCATGCAAAATATTTTGAAAAACATATGATTTATTTGAAAGTTCCATCCCGAAGAGATAACCGATGGTATTTTAATAGTGAACTTTTTTAAAAATGATACTAGGGTCGAAAACAACATCCTCATTCCCCACGGAGTGTAGGATAAGAGAAATCACACCAAATGTTACAAATGGTAAGAAGGTCATGATAACCATCATGAAAAACTCATTATCATCAAAAGAAGACTTCATAATTATGGAATTATTAATCTTATCATTCAAGTTCATTTTAAAAACTTTTCCGGGAGGGAGGGATGGGATAAAATTTTCATTAAGACTCTCATTTTTAAGAAAACCACCCGGATCATGATCAATTACAAGATCAAAACTGAAACTTTCATATTCTGGATTAGAAAACTGTTCGATTTCACATTCAATTTTGTCAAAACAAAACGACTTATATTCCGGAAGAGAGATAAAAGCATGAGAAGTGGTACTGCCACGACTCGTCTCTTCCGTATGATCGATATCAAAATGAAAAGCTTCATAAGTCGGATAAGAAAAATCCGGACGATAAGTGGGATTGCCACTCATCTCCTCAGTCGTATCGAACGAAAAACTCTCAAAGTCGGGTAAAAATTCCTCGAGCTCGGGCTCCAGAGGATCGTCAATTATAAGCTCAATCTTCGTCTTAACTTTATCCGGAGGGATTAACGGTTCATCGTTCAACAAATTGTTAAGAAAAATAGTATCTCCCTCTGAATCAAAGTAAGAATCATCAATCTCAGAAAACGGAATCGTATCAATAGCAAGAAATTCATCGACCTCTTCCCAAAAAGAATCATATTCCTTAAGCGGAGGAAATGATGGGGAAGAGTCGGAGACGAACGTTTTCACAAAATCATCAAATGAATAATCACAAACATCAATGCTGTTGACGGAATACTTCTTTGATTTCAGAGCATCGGCTTTAAAAATCATAATATCGTCATCATGTCGTAAAGTTAAAGTATCCTCAAAATGATCTACTAGGGCTTTAGCGGTTCGTAAAAACGGTCGCCCTAGTATTAGAGGAACTCTCGGATCAGCTTCAAAATTGACAACAACAAAATCTGCCGAAAAAGTACACGAATTCACACGAACAAAAAAGTCTTCAGCAATTCCAACTGGACGAGTTATCGATCGATTAGCAAGCTCCAAAGTCATTCTCGTCGGTTTAAGTTCCCCCATTCCAAGTTGTTCATAGATCGATAATGGCATGAGGTTAATACTCGCACCCGAATCGGCCAGGGCGTTACAAACTTCTTGATCTTTCAACGAACATGGAATGAGAAACTTTCCCAAGTCACCAAGCTTTTCGGGAAGCTTCTTGAGAAGAATCGCGAAACATTGAGAATTTATCGGTGTTTCGGCTAATTCAAGCAATTTCTCTTTATTACTTATGAGGTTTTTGAACGTGGAAGCAAATTTCGGCATGTACATTAGAGCATCCATAAAACTTATATCAAAGTGCAATTTTTGAAAAATATCCAGAAATTTTTCCATTTGTTTTTTAGACTTTGCTCGAAGCTCTTCATTATTAAATCGTGACGGATATGGCAATTTAGACTTGTATTTCACATTATTCTCAAAAATGACTTTTTCTTTATCTTTTGACTTTTGGACAACCGGAGGTTGGACGTTTTCAGCTCCTCCATTATTAATAGGAGGAACCGGGTCATTTGTCGCCTCGATCTCACAGTCCACTACCTTAGGCGGAGACGAAGAAGAAGAGGTAGTAGGAGCTGTGGGTCCATCATATTGAGCACCACTGCGAGTCGTGATCGCCTTAACTTCGCCCCTCTGGTTTGCGATCGTGTTGCTAGGCAAAGATGTAATACCCGAACCCGAGGGTCGATCATTTAAACGTTTGTTAATATCATTGATTTGATTAGCAAATAACCTTGTTGTTTCTTCTTGTTTTGTCATAAAAGCTTGTTGGTTTTGAAGCAATTGCTTAATCAAATCTTCCGTGGGCGACGGGTTTGGAATAACAGCTTGATTTTGATTATTGAAATTTTGCCCACGGTTTTGAAAATTGCCATGATTCAGATTTGCATTATTAAAATTCCCTTGATTATTCTGAAAATTCCCATTATTTTGAAAATTGTTCCCTTGAGGCGGGGCTTGGTTTTGATTTCCCTGAAAATTCCGATTGTGGTTTACACCTTGGTTTTGAAAACCTTGATTTTGCCGATTTTGATTTTGATTAACTTGATGTGTACGGTTTTGCACATTGTTATTATGACTCTGATTTTGAAAACCGGGTGGTTCAAGATAATGGCTTGAATGGTAGCTGAGGAGATTTCGATCTCCTTGAAGAGGTGGGTAATCGTTGCCACCCATATTTGCAGCATACACGTTCTCTTGAGCATAAGCCCCGGTTGACGGACACTCGTTATATGGATGTGGACCACCACAAGTAACACAACCTTGATTTACAACATTGACTTGATGAATTGGTTTTTCAATGGACATTGCATCAACTTTCTTAGTTAAAGCCACAATCATATTTACCAATTCATCATTATTTTTACCATTATTAGACACTTGTGGTTTATTTCTTGACATTCTAACACGAGCTTTATTCTCAATTATCATGAAAGCATCATTAGTATTTCTAGCCAACAAGTTCCCACCCGCAGCAGAGTTGAGTGAGTCTTGGTCAACATGACTTAACCCATTATAGAAAGTGTCAATCTGCTGAAGGGGTGTGAACCCATGGTTCGGACATTTTTCCGTCAAATCTTTGAATCGGTCCCAAGCTTCACTAAACGACTCATCAAAAGCTTGTTGGAACCGAAAGATTTGGGAACGTAGATTAGAAGTTTTAGAAGGAGGATAGAAATAATTCACAAACTTGGAAGCAAGATCATTCCAAGTGTGAATCAAATTGGGCGGTTCCTTTTCCAGCCAAGTCCGGGCTGCTCCTTTTAAGGAGAAAGGAAATAACTTCAATTTCACCACATCGTGAGGAACTTGGTTCAATCTAATAGTCTCAGCGATGTCGGTGAAATTTCTGATGTGAGCATAGGGGTCTTCGTTATCAAACCCGTGAAAGGATATACCCGTGATTAAATTGAGTAATCCATGATTGATTTCAAAGTTGGCATTGATGTCCGGAATCACAATAGCTCTCCTCACACCATTAAATGGTGATTGGAGTTGTTCTTCTATCGGACGCGGATCAAATGCCGGTTGTTGTCCCATCGGCGGGATAACATTGTGTTGCGGACCACCCATCGGCGGGGGCCCGTTGTGTTGTTCGTTTTGGTTCATCCCCTCGTCATCAAGGAAATGAACCCGACTCGTATGTCGTAAAACCCGCTCGGGGTTTGAGAGCGGAGAAGTAAGATTCTCAGAAGTAGAACGGGTGTGCATACACAAAAAAAAAATTAAAAAGAAAAAGAAAATAGAAAAGAAAATCTTTTTGTTTTTATTTATTTTTCAATTTTTTTTTTCTCAAAAACTTTTTATTTTTTTTTTGTTTTTCTTTTCTTAAAACGTAACGTTAATCGAAAACCGTTTCTTTCAAAACCACGTGCGACGGGACGGGAGAGAAGAATGAATATCTCTTCAGCTAGCAATTTAATGTCTTAGCTTCCGTATTTCCCGCTTAATCGGTTGTAGTAATTGAAATAGTCCGATAAACAACTAAATTATGTTTTCGTTATATTGGGAGACTTATTTGGTTTACAACGCCCTTTCTTTCGATCAAGTCGAGGCTGTAACTTTTATTATTTTTTTTTGGTATTTTTTAAGCACTTTAGGAAAAGTGTTTTGAATTTTTCAATTTTTATATAAATATATATACAAAATAGAGGAAGGCTTAACAAAACACGATTTTTCAAAATAATATTCAAAAATTCACTTCAAGCCTTCCCCGGCAGCGGCGCCAAAAATTGATTCATCGTGAAAACCAATTATATATATAATAGTAGTATAGTATCGAAGTGATCCGCAAGAAATACGGATTACCCGAGTCGTTTCCAAGTGAAGGTGTGAATGGAATCAAGAATATCGATTCGTGTAAATCGTGTAGTGAGAAGTGGTGAAAAAGCAAATAGTGATCAAGTAATTCAATTATCAACTAACAATTATGAAACGTGCAAAGAGTACAAGTTATTAATGCACCAAGGTCTAAAACGTAAAAACGAAAATGCAAATGCGATTTTTAAAACGTAACGTACGAAATAAAATGCAAGTTTTAAGCTATACTAATCCTACGAACTTGGAAATAATTTTAAAAAGTTAAAAATGATAAAAGAAAATTTTAAGAAAAAGAAAAATATTTTTTAGACTTTTTATTTAATTTTTATGAATTAAAAACTATTTTAAACTATTTAATAATTAAAAGAAAATGTAAATAAAGTGAGAAAAATGCAAAATTACTTTCTAAAATTCTAAAATAACTAAAAACTATTTTCTAAAATATTTTTGGATTTTTCTTGGCTTTTTCAGATTTTTTTGGATTTTTTAATAATTAAAAAGTATTAAATAATGATTAAAAATGAAAATTAAATAAGAAAAATAGCAAATTAACTCAGAAAAATGAAAATTTCAGGGAAAATCTAAATTATTATTTTAAAGCTAGGAAAAATATAAAAAGTGAAAAATAAGCACTGGAAGTGCTTATTAGCTTAAAATCAGCTTATTTAAAGTGCGTATAATAAGCACAGTTGACCAGGGTTTGACCAAACTTTTACCAAGAACTTTTATGACCCAAATGAGCTTATAGAAACATAAATCAGACCAAATGATGCACAAAAACACAAGTTATGATCAAATGAACTCAAATAATCACTTAGGAGTAGCAATAAGCTAAGCAGAATAAGCGGAGGGCAAATACCAATTGAAACACGTACTATAGACTATAATAAGCTCAGAACAATCAGTAAACTCAACTAGAGATCTATATTAAGCAATTGCAGCCCTATCTAAAATCAGAAAAAAGCTGAAATCTACAAACTAAGTGGGCCAAATAAGCACTACTAATAAGCTAAGAAGTATGAACTAATGGGGGAAAAATGTTCACTGCTAGTATGAGAACCAATAAAACCACAAAAATTAGATTTCCAAACCAACTAGGACCCTTAAATTCCCCTGGGATCAGATGGTGTTGAGACTGCAGCTTAGAATTATTTGACTTTTTGATTGAACTTGAGGTTTGACTAAGATGAATTTTAATCTATCCTAACTAACTAATAATGCAATATTAAGTTGAAATGAAACCTGAAGCAGCTAAATTATCTATATATGAAGCTAAAATGATGATCATGTATCCTAAAAACTACACAAATGGCTGCTACTTAGTGATTTGAAAGTGAAATTGACTTTTAGCTATTGAATGTCCAAAACCATGACTTTAATTAACTTAATTTAGCCTATGCAAGTTGATGAGATAGAAAGTTAAGCAAGAGAATGCCTAGATTACCCTGTATGCAGTTAAGCCAAACACCCCTATATTACTCAGTTTCACTAAGAAATGATGCTACAAACTAAAAGCTACCATAACAAAGATCAAAACAGCAATACTAACACTATTAAATGTAAGATAAACAAACAAATCCAACAGAAATTAGCAGAAACACAGATTCACTAGTTATGCTTTAAATGAGGAATAATGAAAAGGAACTTATAACTCAAGTCACCTCAGCTCAAAACAGAGGTGATTCACTATGCTTGCTTGTCTCTAGACAGGCCAAGTGCTTCCCTTACTCACTTTAGCTTGCCAAATTACCACAGATAACCAAACAGTCAAGACAGTTGACTATTGTTGAAATTGAAAATGAATTGAACAAACATTAATTATTAAACTCAATCCTCAACCTAACTATATTTGTTAAACTGAAATAGATGATAGTAACAACTTTTCAGCTTATGTGAAAGCTGAATAAAAAAAAAGACTATTTTTATGTTTTTGATTTTTTTTTTATGAAATTTTGTAAACAACTAAAACTATTTTGCAATGAGATTGTAAACAAGTTAATTTAAAAAACTGATATACTACTGAAATTCAATGAGATTTAAACTAAAACAATTTAACTAAATCAATAAGCTGTAAAGATTAAAAGTAAAGCTGACTTCATTAAAATTTAAAGTATTACAATTGAAAATGAGATTACAACTACAAAGAGATTTAAAAAGGGCAGAGCTTCGCTATTCGAAACTCCACACACCAAACGTGTATAGGGGGGGGGGGTTTATATAGGAGCGCAGGGGTGAGGGGTTCTAGGGTTTTAGAAGGATCCAGAAACAATTTGTGGCCACATGTCTTCAATTCAATCCATAATGTTGTCATCCCACTTCTCAATTAGCCATATGATCATCCTTATCTTCATTCCACACATCTTCGTCCAATCAGAGGGCTCAAAGGTGCCAAGGTGGAGGATTTATGACACCATCTGACAACGTGTCAGATGGTTCTAGAAAGATGCTTAGTACGAGGTTGGATTTAGGATTGGTACGAGGTAAAAAAGTGGGTGCAGGGTAACTTGGTGGGGGAGACAAACAGTAACACGCGCCTCTTTGTTTTTTTTTTTTTTTTTTTTTTTTTTTTTTTTTTTTTATTATTATTGTTTGATCTCTGGGTCGGGTTGATATAAGAGAGGTGGACCGGGTTTGAATTGGGCTTGTGGGATTATATATGTGAAATGGGCTAGTGGTTGTGTTTGTATAGTTTGGATTTAGGATCCGGTTTGTAGTATTAACTTCAACCAAGGGACTAATCTTGCATATTCTGAAATTAATAGGACCATTGCTGCCAATCTTCTCAAATATAATTCCAAGGGTTATTTGTGGCATTCCTTGAATGATGAGGGGCTTCAGTTGCCATATCTTCAAAATATACTTCAAAAGGACCAAAAGTGACAACTACATAAACTTGAGGGATTATTTATGTAAACTTGATTAAACTTCATTCCCGGGTCACTCTTGCAATTTCTGAAACTTTAAGGACTCCATTTGACTAAGTGAGCTTTTACTTTGACCACTAGCTTCCCGGCTCCGGCTTTTGACACTTTTCCAATTCTCGTGCTCGTTTTGTCATTTTCTCGTGATTTTTCGTCCTTTTTTTAAATATCCATTCCTGCACATTCACAAACACAAAAACACACATTCTTTGGCATTATTGGTTAGTTTTTGGTTTATTTGGTCCAATTTTGGCTTAGAAAAGGTGAGTGAATAAGCATTCACCAATAATATTTGGGAAATACATAAATTGGTATAAAACAAAAAATAAATAAATAAATAGATTAAGTCCTAATGTGTGGTTAATCACTTCCCAACCATCCCATGAATAAGACTTATATCATTGAATAACTCACGCTTTTGACACTTGAAACTCACGCTTTAGGTAGACATGAATTAAGCTCAATAACATCTTTAACAAAGAATAAACCTTAGTTAGCGTTCCCATAACGGCCAACTCCCATGTAATCCATAAATATAGTACAATAAATAGTGGTGATATCATCCACTTATACAAAACTTTACATCGTTTGTTTTTCAAACTTCCAATTTTTTTTCTTTTCTTTTTTTTTCTTCATAACTATTGGTGTAAAATTTCACCACTTCACTATAATAACAAATCTGGATAATTTTTTCATACTCTTCATAACTTCAGATATAAAAATAATAGTGAAAGTAGTAAACACACAAAAATTAAAAATACAATATCTACTTTCACTCCAATTGCATTGTGCAATTTTCTGACCTAACCAAAGATAATGAATGTACGCATACGAACACATGTAACGCAAGGAAACACACTTTGCCTAAAGCAACTAACCACGGACTTTAATCTACAAGGTAGGCTAAGGTGTAAAGGTGTAACGAAACATTTTTATTGGTGTAAGAAACAAAAGGAATGGCTCTGAGGGTTTTTCTAGGGGTATCTTACTCTAAAAATGAGAGTAACAAAAAGGGTTTATACGGGGGTTAACTAACCAGTGTAGTTAGTTAATATAACAAAATATATAAAGGCTTTTTGGGTGTAATCCTAGAAATTTACCAAGTTAGACAAGTCACTCCAATTATATCAATAATACTCATTATAGTGGTCTCGAATAGTATACAAGCCAAGTTTTAAAGTATACAAGTCACCGGCACACTCATATATTTGTGGAATTTGGGGTAACAATAGGAAACGAATATGCTCCATTCTCACAATTTTATATAATAGTAGTTATCTATGCAGCTATGCAACTTAGATTCAACAAAAACATGCTAGAGAAATTTTAAATTTAACATATTAAGCATAAATTAAAGAATATTTTTGAAGAATTTAGGACAAGTAACGTTCTAATTCTCCATCATCCCACTCAAGTTAAACAACGTCCTTGTTGTTTGAATATGAAATTAAAAAAGTAAATGGAAAGAATTAGAACGGAAAACTCCCCTGAGATTTGCTCGGTATGATCCTCCATTATGAGTTTTCAAGCAACTTTTTATTTTCTGAGTTAAAAAAGTCATAGCTTGTGCATAATTCATTAGTAGTTAGAAAATAACACCTAAAAATTAAAAACTAAAAATTTAAAATTTCATCAGGTTAGTCGATACGTCGCATCCATGGAAAGGGATGCGCCGTATCAAGCCTGAAATTAATACGAGTTAGAAAAATAGATACGTCGTATCCTTAACCAGGGATATACTGCATTAAAGAAACTGACAGAAAGTTTATTGTTCAGAAAAATAAATGATAGATATGACTTGTACAGTTGATACACCGCACCTATTGAAAGAGATGCACCGCATCAAGTGCAGGTCTGACAGACTCGATAACAAAAATATAAATAATATAAAAGATAAGCATGGATTACCTCCCATGAAGCGCTTGTTTTTGTTTGATTGACGAGCCTGACTCCACCCTCATTTACTGTGTAATAAGGTGTTCTTCCCCCCACTTGGAATCAAGTGCGGGTGATAGTAGCAATAAACACTATAAGATTTTAAATAAGCTACTGGAGATGGATAGAATATGTAAAGATCATACCTTGGCAATATATGCACTCCTTTCTTTACCTTACCCGGTTTAGTTGATAAATTGGGTTGCTTGAACATTACATGTGAGAGAGTAGTATGTTAAGGATGAGTGAACGTCCTTTCTTCTTCGTTTGCTCCGATCCATTGGTCGTAAGGCGTCCCTTGACTTCCATAAAAGATGAGAAAGGGTATTAGGTGAGTACCTGTTCAAGTTCTTTTATATTCCTCTTTGGCATTAAATTAGTCTTCTCTTTAAACAAGACAGTGTCCAAGGGTTCATTTTTAAATCCTTCCTTGAGCTCCACAAAAAACGGGTTAATAACAGGTGCTTTGTATGCATCATTAGGTAGTGTAATATAATCCACCACATCATCCATCTGTTTTACAACCTGTTTAGGAAAACTAGCAAGACTATTAGTAATGGGATCAATAATATTTAATAAATTTGTACCACTTTGTATTGTAAGCGACTCTAATTCATCTTCTGAGTCTCCATCTTCAACTAGTGGTCTTGCAATTTCATCATTGTCAATAATATCCGCCTTAAATAAGTCATCCCAGATTTCTTCAAAATCCCTTGTGGGATCAAAATCTGGCTTATTCGTTCCACACATGAATGTTTCCATTTGTTGTGGTAATTGCGGTATGTTATCGTACACAATAACATCAAACTTTTCAGTGTCAGAATACTCATTATCTTCATCCAAGGGAATATCATCATGGTGTTTTTGATAAGACGAGAATATATCTTCTATTACGGATGGAAAATCACAAGTAATAGCATCATACACCATTGTTTCACATTCATCTTCATTGTAAACAATTGCCGGATTTTCATACAAATCAAACACTTGTGATTCTTCTTCAACTTGTACAATTCCTAGAGAAAGAATACCATCAATAACTATTGCCGGAATTGGTTTCATGTTATAAAACTCCTCATCGTCATCATTTGATATATACCAAGTATGTTGAAACGGCAATTTGTTTCTCTCTTTCCTTGACTTTTCCTGTCCTAATAACAAGTATTCTTCCACAGTAATGTTTTCCATGCTGATGACTTGTGCACCATATCTTGCTCTTTGCCAATCGTACACCTAATTATTGCTCAAGGCCTTTTCCTCTTCAAGCCTAACGTATTCTTCCATAGTAATATCTTGATTGTCTATTTCCATGATCACCTGAAAGATAAACAGCCAAGAAGACCAGCAGTAGACCAAATTCTGCTGCTGAATCAGATGATTGATACACCGTATTCAGTAAACTGGATACGCCATATTAATGAATTAAAAAAAAATTAGGCATGTATTTATGAAATAAATGAATACGCCGTATCCAATAAATAGGATACGCCATATCTTATTACATTAAAAATTAATTAGACTTTTATTTCAGAAAATCAATACGCCATATTAAATAAATAAATACGCCATGTGTTAAACTTATCAAAATTACTTATACTTTTAAAAATAAATGCGTTGTATAAGCCAAAACCGATACGCCGCTTCTTGTTAATTTAATAAATTCGAAATTGTTTTTAATAAATAAGTAATATGCCGTATCAGTAAAACAGATGCGCCGTATGGCATTTACGATTTTGAAAATTTTCTGATTAAAAACATAATACGCCGCATCTAGGGGACAGATGCTCCATATTCGAATTATTAAATAATTACGCTGTATAAAAATTAAAACGCAATACGCCGTATCTGTGAAAATAGATGTGCCGTATCGTTTGTATCAGCAAAATACAACAATCAGCAAACAATGCAGAAAAAATAAGAAAACTAAAAATACAAAAATTACAGAAAATAAACAAACTAATATGCACTAAATATGCATAATAATACAATGAATGCAATTAAACTAATACACAACAAAGTTAGCAGTTAAAAATCTAAAAACTAAAACCTAATCAAGTTAGAACCTAATTAAAATACTAACAGATAAACAGATATTAACAATTCTCTCCCTGGCAGTGGTGCCAAAAACTTGATGTGCGTGTGTGTCACGTTGTAGTATAGGGTTTATTACTCCTTATCAAGTTTTAATTTATATTTTGCCGACTTATCCTATAACACACACACTTAACAAGCAGTGTACCCGATCAATATGTAGATAGTTGGTAAGTAGAGTGTCGATCACTAAGAGTGGAACATAATATCTAGTTAGTCTATAAATATTTTAATTCCTAAGTTAGTTTTACAACATAATCTAACGCAATGGGGTTTTAGTCTAAGAGACTAGCACGTTTTTAGTTGATTAATTAAAACTATAAAACTAATGAGAAAAAGACAATGAATGGCGAACACGTATACAGATAGATAATAGATACATATATTTGTGTATCTTTGTGTGTTTTCACCACCCAATTATTTGTTTTTTGGTCTTTAGCCGCATACATGACCCAAGGGCAGAGATTCCCTTTATCATGTGAAGCAACATCTTCACTTTCATCACTGGTACCTATAATTTTCCTTTTCTTACCCCTACCTACTAGGCCACTTGATCCACTAGGCCCAACACTGACTGTTTCAATTGGGCCTCTTTGACAGCATCCTACAAAGACCAGTATTTGGTTAGAACATATATCTCTAATCCTCTGGGCATCATTCTTTATCAACTTCAAATTTCGTCTTGTTTCAATGGAGTGCAAATACACTCTCTCCTTCAACTCTTTTGTAGTACCAAATATTTGACCACTGTAAAATGAATACTGATTCACAACTTACTTGTATACCAGGCTACTTTCCATAAACCTTCTCATCTTTAACATCTTCCTCCTATTAAAACCTAGATCATCATCATTAGAGCCTGATACACTCTCAAAACCTTCTACATTGATCACTTCTGTTCCTTCTCCTTGAACCAAGTCAATAGATACCTGATTGACTACTCCAATGCTATCAAAAGCTTCATTCCCAGTTAGACTAAACAAGTTTACTTTAACCTCAGGCTCTGTTATTGGGTGGTCTTCATCACCCTAACCAGTCTCTTCTTCATCTGCATCTGGTTCTACATTATCACTAGAGCCTCTTTCATATTCAGAATCAGGAGCACCACCATCCATCTCACCTTCATTCATACCTTTTACAAATGCTGCTTCTCTAGCAACACATTCACTACCAGTCATGTCACAATATTGAGCATTTTGGAGAACATTTAGTTCAAGATTTAAATATAAGTCCATGTCAACTACTCCAAAATGTTCATCATGACTTAAGCCAGAAGTACTATCAACATTCATTGCTTCAAGATAAATAAACTCTAGCACATTATTTACCACATCATTAACCATTGCTTCCACTGGGGTGAAAGTGAGGTTTATAGTGTCAAACTGTGAACTTATATGTGGAAGGCTATTAATTTGGTTGTTAGCAGATTCAATACCAGTCAATTGTGTAAATGTGATATCACATGAACTAGTAAGGATATCAAACACACCTTCATTTATAGACTTAGGTGAGCCAGAGTCAGGTGTACTACCATCTTTACTATCATGCCATGTCAACAACAACATTCTACCAGATTCTTTTTCCTTACAAGAAGTAACACTAGGTTCACTAGAAAAATCTTCCTGGTACTCTTTTATTGTTGCCCTGATTTTTCCTGGTGACACTTGGTAACAATTAAGCGGTGTAGAACCATGCTCTATATATACCTATATTAACTTGAAACTCGTAAGTAGGGTACTAAGACAATGAACATCCTCATCACATGCCAGTGCATACAACCCAACATCTAAATCACTCATAGGTCTTAAATAGTGATAAAACAGAGTTCATTCTTACCTTTCTAGCCTAGCAGTGTAACTATCTTGTCTAACTCAAACACCGATAAAAACTTCAGCTTTAACAACATCAAATATATCTTCTTCACCACCAACATATTCTCTACCAGGAAACCCCCTAAATGAACCGCCATGGTGTATGCGTATGGTGAACAAATCGGGTGCACACACTGCGTAAAAAAATGCAATTAGTTACTAAATCAACAAAAATAAACACAAGATCATTGCAAAATATAGCTCAAACCATTAAATAAACAAGTCATTACCATATGCCTTATCAGATCTGATTTCCAAGTCTTTGCTTGTTACAGCTACTCTTTTTTTCCTCATCTTCCATGTTATTAACCCTATTGGTGACAAAGATTTGCAAACAAAATTATCAATGTGCAAAATTTAGTTGGAGAAATTAGGGGATGAGTAATGTGCGATTAGATGGTTGATTTGGGAGTGGGAAAGTAGCAAGTAAACTTGTTAGGGTATGGGGAGTGATTACACTCAGATAGTTATTAAAGAAGGGAGAGAGTGTGAAATGACTAATGAACCTTGTCTAACACATCACCAAACCACCCTTTTCAACCATGGTTAGGCATAACGGAGCAACAGGGACCAAATGGGTAACAGTTTGCCAAAATCGGGACCCGCATACGCCAGTAAAACGAAACAGGGGACTATATGTAAGAACGAGGGATAGTTTAGGGACCATCAGTGTAATTTACCCTTTTATTTAATTCCTTTCTAGTTTTTTCTACACAATTTGAATTATTTATTTTTCAAATTATTTTTCTTATGTCTAATTTTAAATAGTAGAATTTGAGAAAAAAAATTGGGTCAATCAGGTTGCTCTATTTTGTTGTGGCAAAATTGAGTATTCTTATTTACCAATTGAAAGTCAAAAAATAAATAAGTAACTAAATAAATAAAAAATTGTAAAACTTTGATAAATTTGGTGAAGAAATTTAGTTGAGAAAAAATATAAAAATATACGTGTCAAATTTATGGAAACAAAACTTAAAAAAAAGTGTAATTAATAAAACTTTAGTTGTTGAATTTTAAGAATTATATGAAGTTAGGTGTAAAATTATGAGTTTTCAAGTTTTTAATAATTTTAAAAAACAAACAAATACCCTTTAGACTTTATAGCCCTCTAAAATTTACTCCCTCCGTCCTATAATTATTGTCCACTGTTGACTTTTGTAGTCTTTAGTTTTCAACTTTGACTGTAAATAATTTTCTTTGTGTTATATATTACTTGATGCAAAATATATAAATGGATAGAGTTTTAAATGTATTTTCATTGGTATAATTTACATCGAGTATTATATAACACAAATAAAAATATTTAAAGTCAAAGTTACAAAATAAAGACTTTAAAAGTCAACACTGGACAATAATTATTGGACGGATGTAATATATTTTAAAGATACAACACGTATGTTATTTCAAAAATACAACATGTATATGCATGGGATTATAAATATCAAAATGAAAGCATGAGTTATTGGGTACGTAAATAAATACATGAGGTTGTACATATATAAACAACTCATGTTATTTCTTTTTATGAGTTTATGTAAGGATATATGATTTATTTATTTATTTATTTTTACTATCTGTTTTCGATAACGACTCATGTTATTCCATTTTATAAGTTTAACCTATGCGTACGCCAGTTTGAAAATTAAATACTACTAAATTATTATTAATGAGAATATAAATATCAAATGTAAACACAAGTTACTGTGATATGAAAATAAATATACACGATTGTATTTATAACAACGACTAATGTAATTCTTATTAAAAGTTTATACAAGGATATAAACCGCGTATTGTTTTTCCAAAAAACGACTCATGTTATTCATTATTAAGCGACTCATGTTATAAACTACATATTAATGATTCATCTTTATATATATGTTATGTAATATTATTATTTTTCTACAAAATATTCAACTAACTTTATAGAATATTTTGATTTAGGTTGTGCTTGTTCAAAAAATATCCGTATTCGGATATCCAAAAATTAGATCACAAGTTATTAAAAAATTGGGTTTTTTGAATGTCAGTTTGGAAACTCTTATTAAAGTTTTACAAATATTATAGATATTTGGATATTCAGATATATAAAAACTATTATCGGGAATTTCAAATATCTAAATTGAAAAAATTTAGCTAAATAATAGGTTTAACATAAAACCATCATCGCAAAATTCGGATATCCAAATTTATGATATAACTAGTTATTCACAAGTCCCTTAAATTATTTATATTAGCAACAAAAAATTATTGTCGAAAATGTTTTATTTTATATTTTCGCTTTAGGACTAAAATAATATGAGACTACTCTAAATTTATCATAATTGTATTTACCTATTTGACAAACTTTTTATCTTTTAGATAACTTTTTTCTGAATTCATGCGGTAACTGTTTGTGAAAGTGATTTCCAACTTATAGAAAAAATGTCCTCCAATGAAAAACCTTAAGCTAAAAAAATATAATAAAAAAAAAAGTGAGAAAAAAAAGAAGCAAAGCTTTGATGCGGGATGGTTTTAAAAAACTTAAAACCGAACTTTTCGTGTGAGGTTTGGTTTTAACCAAAAACCAACATCACTTATCGCGCATCATACGAGTCTTCTAAAATTTTCATGTTTACAATTTTTCACTTTCAACTCTACTTAACTTTTTCTTTTGCGTTCAAACTTGCTTAACTTTATTTTATTTATTTATTTATTTATTTATTACGAAAAACAATAAGAATATATAAATAAACTTAATCTTCAGGGATAATTTCATATCTCCCCCTCTTTTCAATATTAATTTCAAATATACCCAAAATACAATCATTGAATGCATTATGTCTCAGCCGTATTTGAGGGTGTGAGAGGTGTGCTGCCGCACAGGGCCTCAAAATTTTAGAGGCCTCAAAATATGTATTTCGTTATACATTTTATGGCTTCAAAATTTACTTCCAACTTTAAAATGTTAACGATAAATGAATTATGTACTAAATATTTGTTAAACTCATCTTAAATTGGTCGAGAGTGGCGAAGAACTCATAAAATTTAAATTTAGATGGTTACAATAAATATTTATCGTCATATTTAGGCATCATAAAAATTTTTGCACAGGGTCTCCACTAACTCAGCTATGACACTGCATTATGTATGATGCTTTTAAAGCAATATTTGAGTAAATATGAAGTTTTTATATTTTTGTTAGGTAGATATGAAAATGCCCCTAATCTTCAACAAAATTGAAGACTAAGAAAAGATTACATTTGGAGAGAATCATGAACATCTGAATACATAATGAAGGATTCTACTATGAAGCTATAAAACTAAAAAACTTGCACGATGTCTTGGATGTCCTTAATGAGATCTCGGGGAGCTGAAACTTCTGAACCAGATAACTTTAACCATGCCACAATGTGCGGACAATAAAACCTTGTTGAGATCCATCTCTATATGTAACAGTAAATCAGTAATATCATTAATGGTTTGTGTATCTAATCACCATGCATTGAAACTAGGGGTGTCCGTGGTGTCACAAAACTCAATAGAAGTTTGTTTCGTAGCGTTAATTTTCGTTTAAAACTTTGATTTTTCTAGTTGCCCGGCAAAAGAAGTTTTTTTAATCTTAATATAGTTACTCGTGAAAACTAAACTATAATTCTAATCAAAGCCCTTCCTTTTTAAACCTGGTTCCACCACTCCAGGCCAAGTTTGCCTACTCTTTGAACTCTAAGAGAGTATATGATCTTAATTACTTTGTGAAACATTACAAGGCACAAATGAGAGCGAGATTTAAATTAGTAAAAGGAAACAATCAAGACAAAAGATTTCGATCTGCTGTTTGATCATAAAGATCGTAAATCCAATTTATTATAACATATAAATGATCACAACACGTACACACTCATGCATGCTTACACTTGAAAGCACACACCAGTGACTACAAACTTATAAGCATTACTTAGCAATAATTTGTAGTTTAGTTGAATTAAGAGTTAGCTAGGAATTTTAAGCCCATTTGGCCATGATGGACATCCCGCCAGCACCTACCACACTGCCACGTAGGATTTTATTTGAAGCTTAATGCTCCCTTGAAGTTTTGGACCCATGAAATCAGAGGCTAGAAGATCTACCAAAGCCATGTAGATTAGAAGACCGGCCGATGAAGCGTTAAGTAATCCAACCGTGATCAATGCGCTTGGACTATTCTCTTTGTAGGCCTTTGACAACGCGATCCCTAAAGCTATCCCAAAAGGAGTTGTTATTGAGAAGAAAAACACCATCGTAACTTTCTTTATCTTCTTGTATTCAGCCTGCTACCAATAGACATTGACTTAATTATTGATTGTATATATGTACGGTTAATTGAGATTATCTAAGATAGTACAAGATATATAAAGATGTTTTTGATACGTATAGTAGTTCGACCTGCTGGATGCAACCACCAAGGCCCATGCCTTCGAACATTTGGTGGAAACAAAGGGCTGCAACCAAAGGTTTGATGGTGCACGTATTATTTGATGCTCCAACACCCAACCCAATTACAATCGAGTGAACCACAATTCCAAGCTCCAAAACCTATATATGCATGTCCAACGTACAGCTTATAATTTGTTATATATCTATACAATAATACAAAGATAGATTAAATGATTGATTACTAACCATGGCAACAACACGATAACGTATTAGTTGTGCTCCTATAGTAGCAGGCCCATGTTGATGGCACTACAAAAAATAGTGCTATTCTCCACATTTATTTTGTCACGGTATGGTCAACCGTGGACTTTTTTTTATATGGATAATAATTTTGCTACATTTATAGGTGTGGCAAATATTTAAAAAATAATCCACATATATAAGTGTGTACAATTACAATAAAGCTACACTTACAGGTGTAGCAAATATCTCCACACTTTTATTTTTGAACATTTTTTGCAATTTTGTCACACTTTTAGGTGTGGACATTCAAAGAATTTTTTCACACTTTTAACTATAGATATTTTGGATAATATCTCCACACTTATATGTGTAGCAAAATTTGTCACACCCATTATTACCACACTTGAGAAAGTGTGGAATCAATAATTTTACACGTTTTTAAATGTGGCCATTTGGCCTTTAAAGTGTGGAGAATTCAACTAGTTTTTTGTAGTGTGGCGTCCATGAAAATGTGTAGCACCACTAGCCACTTCCATCATCTCATGATCTCCGGAAACCTTATCAACAGACACAGAGTTGTTCCATTTTGTATACATGCTAGTAGCCATGGAATCGACCATGAGTGTGAAGATAGCAGACAACATAGCCACAAATCCTGTAAAGGGGAACTTGTGCCAAGGGTTATTAGGCAAGCAACTGGACCTCAACATGTCAAAAGAATCTGGCAAGACGTGCATGAATCCAGTTGCAAGAATGATGCCTGAGGCAAAGGCTTTGATGATGATGAAGAGGCTGCGGTCAGGGCTGAGTGCTGGGATGGAACGCGTAATGAGAGGGAGAGTGACACCAATGATGCTGGTAATGAGGATTGAAGCAATGCCGGTGAGTTTTAGTGTCAGAGCTTCGGATTTATTGTTGCATGAGTTGGTGCTTTTTTGCTGGCATTTAGCTCCTTCTGCAAGGCTGGTTTAATTTTGAGAAACAAGTATAAGATGAATACCATCAAAAGCTTATTAATGTTGTAAGTTGCCATGGCAAATGGATATTTGTGTTTGTGATCACCTTGAGCTAGCTTGATTACAATATATAGACGCGCGCTACCTTAGCACCGTACACTCAAATAAAATTTAAATGGGTCAAAATTAATACAACTTAATTAAATAGGGATAATAAAAATTACTAGTACAAATATAACATTACCATCATATATAAACATGGAAATGTTTTTTCCTTTATGACAAAAATGGTGTGACCGTGTGACCCACAATAGAATTGAGACGTTCGAAACCTGAAAGTTTTGCATTTTAAGTCCATACATGAGCCAATAATTGGTGACAGAACAATCCAAAAAGTTGGGATTACGTCTTCTCCAACATCATTGGTAATTTGGTAGTATGCTTCTAAAACCATTCTAGCATATATGTACCTTAAAAACACATTTTATAAAATTAATTAGTGATTGAGTAATTTAACAAAGTAGATTATTGACAAGTGTTTAACCCAATACTCATTCATTATAAAATATGACCAATTCATAGTCTTTGCAATATATTTAACAAACTATTACGTATTATATTGTAGATAAATTAGTAACTTATATTTAGAGTTAACCACAAATATGCAATCTATAAGTACTACTAGTATAAATCTATACTACATATAAAGGAAAAATGGTCAATATTGAAAAAATTGTCAATATTGAAAAGTGAAAATCTTGAAAAGTGAAAATCTTAAAAAATCTTATTAAAGGAAATTATGAAATATAATTAATACTCTTATTAAAACACCTCATTACTTAAAAGTACAATAATTTATTCACATTGTACAACCAATTAAAAACATGTCTACCAAATTAAATACAACCAATTAATACAAATCACAAACCGGGTTGACCCGGGACGCTTCAAACCAGACGGGTTGAATCGGTTTAATTTGACCCATTTTCAACCCAACCTAGCAAGTTGACCCGGTTTAAATCAACCAATTTTTCAACCGGAACGGTTCACCCGGGTCGAACCGGGTTTCAAGACATTATATTTAATTTCTAAATATTCAAACTTTTATTATTTTTCATTTATACCTTATAAATTTTTTTTATGAATAAACTATTTGTCGCTATAAAGAATGTATAGTCAAATCTTGAAAAGTTAAATCTTGAAAGTCAAATGTGAGAGAAATACATAGTATAATTAATACTATTAACATCGCATAACTTTAAAGTACAATAATTTATTCACATTGTACAACCAATTAAAAGCATATATATCAAATTAAAAATAACCAATTAAAACACCCTTACTAAAAAGTATAATAAAATTTTAACAATGTACAATTTAACAAGATACAACATAATCTAAATATAAAATAATTAACACTCTAACTAATGTTATTTTACACATTATACAAATTAATAAAACACACAAAGCTTCATACAAGCTAACAAGTTGATGGTACATATAGTTTTGAAAATTGGACTGGACTAACAGGTTAAACCGGGAACCGGTGTCGCCACCAGTTCGCCTAACTAATAAAAGCCATACGAAAACATATATTTCAAAATAAAACTATTAATAAACATCGAAAACCGGGTGGACCTGGGACGCTTCAAACCGGGCGGGTTGACCCGGTTTAATTTGACCCGTTTTCGACCCAACCCGTCGGGTTTACTCGATTTAAATCGACCCATTTTTCGTCCAGAACGGGTCGAACCGGGTTTCAAAACATTATGTTTAATCTCTAAATCTTCAAACTTTTATTATTGTTCGTTTATAACCTAAACACTTTTTTTATCACTAAACGATCTGTCGCTATAAAATCCTGTTGCTATGCACGGGTACTCGTCTAGTATTAAATAATGTTAAAACTAATGTGTAACAATTCGCAATTTCAAGTTAAATACTATTCCCGGAAAATTCACTATTCACTTTTACTATTCATGTTACTATTCATTTTTACTATTCATTTCTTTCCGAAATTTTCCCGAAAGTTGATTTTTATTTGATATTCTCGAATAATAAATCATTTCCATGGCAAATTAAATGTTTGACATTCGTTAGATCATTTTCGTGAAAGTTATTAAGGAATTACATGGAATTACACGTTTTAGGGTAAAACGTCATTCAGAAATTCTACGTACAACGAAATTCGACCCCGTCAGGTGACCCCACATCGGAAAAATGTTTGACACGCTCATGATTTATTTAAGAATTAATCGTGACTAAGAAAAACATGACCAAAGACTTCCCAGCAGGTCACCCATGTCGGTACTACTCTCACATGAGCACGCTTAACCGAATGGGCGATTAACCGTTAGACCACGAAACGAGTTTCTAAGACGATTTGAGTTTTCAAATTATTAGAAAAAGTCAACATATTTTTCCCTCCTCCATTGACCAAAAATTATCCATTGATGTTATAAGTCATTTCGTGATTTTTAGGCTTACGGTTTGATGTCTAAAAGACATTTAATACCAACCGACACTAGACTGAGCCCAGTCTAGACATTATAAGTCATTTTAAATCATTTT
This sequence comes from Artemisia argyi, assembly GCA_030686995.1. NCBI lineage: Eukaryota > Viridiplantae > Streptophyta > Magnoliopsida > Asterales > Asteraceae > Artemisia > Artemisia argyi. The sequence continues at coordinate 79,350,927 of CM060699.1, forward strand.
TATCACATTAGAAAAGTAACATTTTACTTTTCTCAATTTTACGCAATATTCAGCGTTTTACGCGAATTACGCGTTTTAGACCCGTGTTTCCAGTTTTTAGCAGGGTTTTAGCACCCGATAGATCCTACCACTCATTTTATATTTTATTATGGACTATATGGACATGTTTAACCATTCTTCCAAGTTCCATAATTTTACGACACCCGGTTTTACGTTTTGAGGCTTAATCATTTACGATTGGCATTTCCCGGAGTCAAAACTAACCAAGTATCTTGGATAATACCAAGAAAAGTCCACACCCTTGCTCTCCAAGCTTACAAACCGACCTAGGAGGGGGGGAGTCATCCCATGTGGCTTCATCTCATGAATCTACCCCTAAATCATCATTTTATTACAACTTGGTCACCAAGTTTTAGTAATTTCCTAGCACTTTCCTAACCTCCTCATTTTGAACTATAAATAGCCCCTCTCCCCCCCTTGTTATGCCGTGCACCTCCACCACCATAACCATCCATCCTTAGCTTTATTTCCTTCTAATTTCTAGCAAGGTTCAAGTGATTCTTCAAGGTAGAAACCCTAGTTAGAATATCATTCACCAAAACTCTTCCAATCCCTAATATACTTGGTGATTTCTCTTGAGTTTAAATCCACTCAATTCACCTCAACCTTCATCATCCATCTTTCAAGATTACAAGAGTAGAAAGATTGCATGAAGAAGTGGGTTGAAGCAAGTCTATCAATGTCCTATCCTTACATGTTAACTTCCTTTCATCTTTGAAAGCCAAAAGTTGTAAGCCAAACCCTAACATGATTCTTGTTAAATAATCATGTTCATGTTATTTACATGTTATTCTTGCTATATTATGTCTTGTAGTTATGTCCATGATGTATAAAAGTGAACAAAACAAGTTATTGTTATGGATTGTTGAAACAAGTTACTAAAACAAGCAAACTAATGAATTTCTTGGTAAGACCTGATCAAAATGGTAAAAATATGATATTTGATTATTACATATTGTGGTAGAGGACCTAACAAGGAAACCATAGCAATTTGAACCACCCAAAACGAGTATACGAGTCAAAAATTACGCCCATTTGAAGTTACCAAAACTTTTCGGCAAACTGCCAAATACCATTCTGATCAAATTTGGGTTTTGAAAGTCCCACTTCTGGTCCGATTCATCAAAAAGTTAAAACACGAAAGTTGTCCGGAACGACGTTTTCGTTCAGGAACAAAGAAGCTCGAGCCCTAAAAACGCTTTCCGAGTGATAAAATTCTTCAAAATCTAAACAGCCCATTTTTAGACAAAGTCATTACATATAGATTATGGTTTATGAAGACCAAAGGGGTCTTATGACCTATAATCAAAACCACCACCACGACTAGAGCCAAGGTTGTGTCTCATGACCTTGAAACAAGGACCAAAGGTCATGGCTAGGCCATGACGAAATGACCATAACAACTTACATAGGCGTAAACATGAAACAATGAATTAGGCGATAACATGAACAAGCAATTTGGATCTACTTCACCTAAAAGAAACCATGAGATTTTACCAAGAGAAAATGGTCATTCAAGACTTATGAAACTACCCCTAATAACAATCTTCATGTACTAATAAACTTTCCTAAGTTTATTCAAATATCGGACATGTAACTTTTCGAATCAAAACTTATATCTATATATGTTATCAACTACTACAATAGTAGGGAGCCTCATGTGAGGAGTTCATTATGTAAGCCGTCGAGTTGAGTTGTGGATTTACGAGTTAAAGTGTCCTGGCTCCTCGAACGCTTACTAACATGACTTCTGAATTATGTCGGCCCGAACGGTAGTGAACGATATACCAAAACATACATGTTTCATGAATCTTTCTTTCAAAGACTTATACTATACATCATACCACATCATGGACTAAATGCAAGATATATATATATATATAGGCACTACTTCATATTCTTTACTCCGATCCTAAGTCGCAACATTCTATTATAGGTTACTCGTAGAAACCTACACGATCCAACCATCACCTTCATTACTTGCTATTCTACTTAAGGTGAGTTCGTAGCCCCACTTTCTATTGTTTAACTATTTTACAAACCCATGGGGGGAATACATGCTATTATTTTTCTACTCGAACACGATGCTTTCTAATGTATGCTACCCGACGATGTTTTATTGTCACTAAGTAACGATTGCCATGTTCGAAGTCCCTATATCATAAACCATTAGTCACTACCTATAGTGAGCGCGAATATTGTGAATAGATCTATTGGGATTGACGAATCCCATTTGTGTTGAACATCTACGAGTTCACACAAATGCACTATATTTGAGATTTAGAGGTATAATGGCAAAAGTACCTGGATAGGGCTTCTATAATGCCAATTTGTGGTTCGATGTTAATGCTTTGGTTGTATGAGCTTAGTGCAATAAATAACGATTTTTGTTTTCTAACTATGAATGTGTGATTAATTACCTCACATTACGATTATTGTGTTCAAACGATTTAACTAAACTCTACGAATTCCACTCAACCTTTGTGTTGACCTCTCAAGCATGTATTTCAGGTTCATGACGATCAAGGATGGCACGGAAGGACACGGATACTCAAGAGGGCTATAAATTTTATTATCATTCAAAACTTATTTAATTTGTAAACATGGAACCATCTGGGACCTCATTTCGTAATCTCTGATATCTATATAATTTGAATGATAAATCTTTTAAAACAACTCAATTGGAGTTCGTTTTCTATTATTGTGACTATTGTGCCGTCCAGTAACACCCAGTTCGAATTCCGCTGCGTCCATGAATTGGGGGTGTTACAGATTGGTACCAGAGCCATGGTTATAGAGAAACGGGTCTAATTGAGACCTAAACTATAACCACACTACAAGCAAAAACATTTTATAGCCTTCCGATCTTCGTGTCTTCCATCCTCCAGACGATTATGGACTTATTAAGCGTTTTATGCTACATGAACATAAGTATATTCATATATACACACTAGGCATTTTCCACTACACGAACAAATACTAGTATATTTATATATACATTCGAGTTATTTTCAATCATTTTATCTAAACATATCTACACATGCCTATTCTATGGCATTTCGACACAACCACATTCTCCCAACCATGTTCCTACTTCAACATTTTATATCCAAGATATTGTAACGAATTACGATGGTCTTTTCTATTTCCCGAACATTGTATGACACAATGGTCTTAATCATTTCTCAAATGTTTTGAGTCACACAATGGTCTAATCTACTTCCGAGACATTGTGATTTGTGCAATGGTCTCTCGAATTATTCCACCACCTCATCAATATCATTTCATATGATATCAAAAACCCATCACAATCTATCGATTTCCAAACAAGAAATATGAGATTTCTAAAGGACAAACTAATCCATCATCGACAAAAGTTGAACTTTCTCTACATCCATCAAAGTTTTCTTCTGAAACCTTCATTGTTAAAAGTTTGTAATTCTAGCCCAGTATAGACTGTTTTAGAATTACTTCAACTTCCTTTCCACACATATCTACCCGTACTATCTTCTATGCAATGGAATGTGAAAACATACGTTACAAGTCTCTTATGGCGGGACTTGCAACTGAATGGTTTGACATCGCCTTTGTTTAGTGGACAGTTTCCCGAAAGCAACGGACGTATCACAAGTATACCTAATTTAGGTATTTGAAAATTTTATCGAACCTTGGCTAAATATAGACTAGTCACCTATATTTAACCTAGGGACAGTGGAATATAGTCTGACTAACTATATTCGACTTAAAATTTTCAAATACTGAGAGTAGTTGTACTAGGGTTATGTTTAGGTTGATTTCCTACTTGAACTCGATAAACCACCAGAATTCATTAAACGATCTAGAGACACGATAGTGTTTTACCACTCAGCAAAATCTTAACACCTTATTTGTACTACCTAATTTCATTCTTGAAAGTTTTCATTTATGAGATAATCCGAACTACTATCTTGGGATAGTTATCAATTATTCTCTACATCCTGTAGATGTACAATCCTGTTTAGGTCCTAAGGATACAATTCCATCATAAACTTTTAAAATCTCTTAAGATTTTTAAAGCAAACTCAACATCTATACCTAAGAGTATTAATGTTAAGCATACACTACACACTTTTGTTCGTCAACATATCACATCATTATCTTTACAACCGTTGAAACCACAAGCTCATTAACAGATTTTGATGCACTTTTAAAGCTCAAATCATCCTTAGCTACACCACAAGCACCCTTACCAGTTTTACAAGGTTGAATATTCATCTTGGAACACCAGTGTTATCTCGTAATACCCTACCTTGTAACTCACCGACTAAGTATGAATGTTGTGTAGGATGATTTGTAATTATTTGAATGGATTGGGATGCCTTTTCATTTAAATAAAGACATTGTAAATCACCAAACCATAAGTTTATATTTCTCTATTTACATTGTTTGGGATGCCTCTCTATGTAAATAAAGACTTATAAACAAGTGGGCTTGTTTGTATCCAAAATAACATAAGTATGAAGTCAATAAACACTAGGTACAACAACAGATTACCAACTAGGCTATGATTGCAACTACTATATCAATTCCTATTAATATTCGACTGCTATATCAATTTCCTTTGATATTCGACTATTACCATACCTTTCCTACATAAAAGTAAGCCTCATCCTACGCCATACACTGAAATGACAAATCAAATTACATCTCCGGTAAACCCAGACTTTAGTCCTCATAAGTAACCACACCTTTTCATCGACACGACTCCAACATATAACACACATAGAACTTCGGGACGAAGTTCCCCGTAAGGGGTAGAGACTGTAACAATTCGCAATTTCAAGTTAAATACTATTCCCGGAAATTCACTATTCACTTTTACTATTCATGTTACTATTCATTTTTACTATTCATTTCTTTCCGAAATTTTCCCGAAAGTTGATTTTTATTTGATATTCTCGAATAATAAATCATTTCCATGGCAAATTAAATGTTTGACATTCGTCAGATCATTTTCGTGAAAGTTATTAAGGAATTACATGGAATTACACGTTTTAGGGTAAAACGTCATTCAGAAATTCTACGTACAACGAAATTCGACCCCGTCAGGTGACCCCACATCGGAAAAATGTTTGACACGCTCATGATTTATTTAAGAATTAATCGTGACTAAGAAAAACATGACCAAAGACTTCCCAGCAGGTCACCCATGTCGGTACTACTCTCACATGAGCACGCTTAACCGAATGGGCGATTAACCGTTAGACCACGAAACGAGTTTCTAAGACGATTTGAGTTTTCAAATTATTAGAAAAAGTCAACATATTTTTCCCTCCTCCATTGACCAAAAATCATCCATTGATGTTATAAGTCATTTCGTGATTTTTAGGCTTACGGTTTGATGTCTAAAAGACATTTAATACCAACCGACACTAGACTGAGCCCAGTCTAGACATTATAAGTCATTTTAAATCATTTTTATCACATTAGAAAAGTAACATTTTACTTTTCTCAATTTTACGCAATATTCAGCGTTTTACGCGAATTACGCGTTTTAGACCCGTGTTTCCAGTTTTTAGCAGGGTTTTAGCACCCGATAGATCCTACCACTCATTTTATATTTTATTATGGACTATATGGACATGTTTAACCATTCTTCCAAGTTCCATAATTTTACGACACCCGGTTTTACGTTTTGAGGCTTAATCATTTACGATTGGCATTTCCCGGAGTCAAAACTAACCAAGTATCTTGGATAATACCAAGAAAAGTCCACACCCTTGCTCTCCAAGCTTACAAACCGACCTAGGAGGGGGGGAGTCATCCCATGTGGCTTCATCTCATGAATCTACCCCTAAATCATCATTTTATTACAACTTGGTCACCAAGTTTTAGTAATTTCCTAGCACTTTCCTAACCTCCTCATTTTGAACTATAAATAGCCCCTCTCCCCCCCTTGTTATGCCGTGCACCTCCACCACCATAACCATCCATCCTTAGCTTTATTTCCTTCTAATTTCTAGCAAGGTTCAAGTGATTCTTCAAGGTAGAAACCCTAGTTAGAATATCATTCACCAAAACTCTTCCAATCCCTAATATACTTGGTGATTTCTCTTGAGTTTAAATCCACTCAATTCACCTCAACCTTCATCATCCATCTTTCAAGATTACAAGAGTAGAAAGATTGCATGAAGAAGTGGGTTGAAGCAAGTCTATCAATGTCCTATCCTTACATGTTAACTTCCTTTCATCTTTGAAAGCCAAAAGTTGTAAGCCAAACCCTAACATGATTCTTGTTAAATAATCATGTTCATGTTATTTACATGTTATTCTTGCTATATTATGTCTTGTAGTTATGTCCATGATGTATAAAAGTGAACAAAACAAGTTATTGTTATGGATTGTTGAAACAAGTTACTAAAACAAGCAAACTAATGAATTTCTTGGTAAGACCTGATCAAAATGGTAAAAATATGATATTTGATTATTACATATTGTGGTAGAGGACCTAACAAGGAAACCATAGCAATTTGAACCACCCAAAACGAGTATACGAGTCAAAAATTACGCCCATTTGAAGTTACCAAAACTTTTCGGCAAACTGCCAAATACCATTCTGATCAAATTTGGGTTTTGAAAGTCCCACTTCTGGTCCGATTCATCAAAAAGTTAAAACACGAAAGTTGTCCGGAACGACGTTTTCGTTCAGGAACAAAGAAGCTCGAGCCCTAAAAACGCTTTCCGAGTGATAAAATTCTTCAAAATCTAAACAGCCCATTTTTAGACAAAGTCATTACATATAGATTATGGTTTATGAAGACCAAAGGGGTCTTATGACCTATAATCAAAACCACCACCACGACTAGAGCCAAGGTTGTGTCTCATGACCTTGAAACAAGGACCAAAGGTCATGGCTAGGCCATGACGAAATGACCATAACAACTTACATAGGCGTAAACATGAAACAATGAATTAGGCGATAACATGAACAAGCAATTTGGATCTACTTCACCTAAAAGAAACCATGAGATTTTACCAAGAGAAAATGGTCATTCAAGACTTATGAAACTACCCCTAATAACAATCTTCATGTACTAATAAACTTTCCTAAGTTTATTCAAATATCGGACATGTAACTTTTCGAATCAAAACTTATATCTATATATGTTATCAACTACTACAATAGTAGGGAGCCTCATGTGAGGAGTTCATTATGTAAGCCGTCGAGTTGAGTTGTGGATTTACGAGTTAAAGTGTCCTGGCTCCTCGAACGCTTACTAACATGACTTCTGAATTATGTCGGCCCGAACGGTAGTGAACGATATACCAAAACATACATGTTTCATGAATCTTTCTTTCAAAGACTTATACTATACATCATACCACATCATGGACTAAATGCAAGATATATATATATAGGCACTACTTCATATTCTTTACTCCGATCCTAAGTCGCAACATTCTATTATAGGTTACTCGTAGAAACCTACACGATCCAACCATCACCTTCATTACTTGCTATTCTACTTAAGGTGAGTTCGTAGCCCCACTTTCTATTGTTTAACTATTTTACAAACCCATGGGGGGAATACATGCTATTATTTTTCTACTCGAACACGATGCTTTCTAATGTATGCTACCCGACGATGTTTTATTGTCACTAAGTAACGATTGCCATGTTCGAAGTCCCTATATCATAAACCATTAGTCACTACCTATAGTGAGCGCGAATATTGTGAATAGATCTATTGGGATTGACGAATCCCATTTGTGTTGAACATCTACGAGTTCACACAAATGCACTATATTTGAGATTTAGAGGTATAATGGCAAAAGTACCTGGATAGGGCTTCTATAATGCCAATTTGTGGTTCGATGTTAATGCTTTGGTTGTATGAGCTTAGTGCAATAAATAACGATTTTTGTTTTCTAACTATGAATGTGTGATTAATTACCTCACATTACGATTATTGTGTTCAAACGATTTAACTAAACTCTACGAATTCCACTCAACCTTTGTGTTGACCTCTCAAGCATGTATTTCAGGTTCATGACGATCAAGGATGGCACGGAAGGACACGGATACTCAAGAGGGCTATAAATTTTATTATCATTCAAAACTTATTTAATTTGTAAACATGGAACCATCTGGGACCTCATTTCGTAATCTCTGATATCTATATAATTTGAATGATAAATCTTTTAAAACGACTCAATTGGAGTTCGTTTTCTATTATTGTGACTATTGTGCCGTCCAGTAACACCCAGTTCGAATTCCGCTGCGTCCATGAATTGGGGGTGTTACATAATGCATATTCAATGTTTAGTTAGAGACCAAAATGTGGTCAGTTGCTATTCGATGTTAGCTAGTACTTAGTAACCACTAGCTTCTTAGTCTTTAAATATTCAATCATAGTTTATAGAACACCGTTTAGTTACGGCTATGTTCCAGTCACCACCTTTCAAGCTTAATGACCGCAACAATATTTAATCTAGTCTCCAATCTTTCTCAGCTAAATAAGTTTCTACTTTTAAGATAACTAGACTAATAGTCGTGCTTAGCGACAGTGTATTACGACAATCAATTATACTTGCAAATTTGTAGTTGTGTTGTGTAACATCTGATTCAACACTTAAAGATTCACTTTATAGTTATTGCGAGAAAAAAAACATATGAGTTCAAAACAAAAAATGATAAATGTTTGATGATTAAAAAAACACTTAAACTATTAAATATTAATATAATGATAAAAGTTTAAGAAATAAAAGTGTTTTGGCTTAGTTGGTACCCACATCTGAAATATCCATAGGCTCATTAGAGAGATTTGTGGATAAAAAGTCAAGGGTTCGAGTCTCGACTCCTGCTTACTCTAGTTGGTGCTCCACTGAGCCGGGAGAGTTGTCGTAGCTATTTCTTGTAGGATGGACAATGGCTGACGCCAAAAGGCACCCAGGGTCAGGGTATTCCCGCTAATTCAGACATTTTTTGTGAATTAATATAATGGTGAATGTTGTTACCATTTTATTTTTAAGTAATATTATATTATAATTGATCTTTACTCATTTTTTAAGTATCAAGTTTAAGATAAGGTGTTTTCTCTTTGCTAGGCGTGTATCCGTGCATAGTGACGAGATTTGTTTGCGACAAATATTTATAGTTGAGATATTGTGGTAAATGTTTCTTGTAACGTTTAGGAATTGATGTGGGCAAGTCTCCATCATTATTTGAAATGACAATCACATCGATCATACCCGTTTAAGTTTAACAAATTGTGACTGAAATATAGATCAGGATTGGAATGAATTTCCGAAATAAGAAAAAAAATGGCTAAGATTATGTAATCATTAATTCTAGGAAAAAAATAGTCTTAAGGTAACAATTTCAAAAACTATTTTAAAAGCGTTTTTAAGTGGGAAATGGAACAAAATATTATTAAGTTGTAAAGTCAATTTTTGGGAATAAACGTTACTCATTATTAAGTTTTTAAAGGATTAAGAAAAAATATATTTGCATCATATGTAATAAGACAAGTGTTCGTGCATAGCGACAAAATTTTATAACAAAATATAATTCTAGCTGCGATATTGTGGTTAAGTGTTTGAGATAACGATTATATATACAACATAAAATAACGACATCCCAGTTCCAATTCCAATTTAACAAATTGGGATTGAAATATATAGAGTCTAGGACTAAGATTGGAATTATGATGAATCTGAAATATAAAATATAAAAGTTAAATTAGTAAGTGATTAGTAAAAACTAATTAACGCAATAATCAAAATTTTTATCTTATATTAACATCATCTTAGCTAAGAGATTATCCAACAATGTTATCAACATCAGATGAATTACTCATCTTATTTATCTTCTACTACAATTTGTTTAGCTTATTTTATAAATGATGTATGGTTGAAATGGCTGTGTTACATATAGTTGAGTTGAATATGTAAATTCTATAGCATGAAATTTGATTAAATATGATTATTAAATGATTAAAGAGCAAACTCAAAATTCAGAATCAAAATCATTTTTTTTCTTCTGTTTTATTATTATTATTATTATTATTATTATTATTATTATTATTATTATTATTATTATTATTATTATTATTATTATTATAAATGATGAATTATTATTATTATTCTAAATGATGTATTATTATTATTATTATTATTATTATTATTATTATTATTATTATTATTTTTATTTATTTTTTATTATTATAAAATTTATTGTTGATTCATAGAATTTTTCATAAAGTTAGATGGGAGTCTAGACACAAGTTGGGCTCCCACCCCTTTCTGTATACAGAAACTTGTTCTATGAAAAATAAAAATACCACTCTTAGCATTATTTGAGTGGCTACTGGCAATAGACTTAATACGGGAAAGTATGTCAAAAGCCTCCGTGTCAAACTCACCGAAGGTAGAAAAAGCAAAAGGTACAAACTTGTATCCATTATCCTCACATTTGAACGCATACTTTATTTTTTTCTTCTCCACAGAGACTTAATAAGGTACAAACTTATTATTATTATTATTATTATGACAGAGGAAACAAGTATATTAAGAGCTTTAGGTACCATGGCTATTTGCATGCCATTTGGGCCCGATCGAGTGCCACATCATTCTAACACACACCTCAACGTACCTCTTCATCTTAAACATTTGGGCCCCACTCACCTCACAATTTTTTATTTTATTTTATTTTATTATTTGTTTTTTTCTATTTTTCAAACAAACTTAATTCTATTAAATAAATATAACTTTTATTTATATATTTTCTTTTGAACGATGGATTTTATTAGAAACTTGCAAATGCTAGACCAAATTACAAGGAGGCTGTATAAGATAGAGGATTTTGCAACCAATAACCCCAACTAAAATTACACTTTGGATTTCTAGATGAAATCCACAATAACAATTGCGTAACAATGAAGTCCCAAATCATCGCCTTCAAGGAAGGAGAGTTAGAGAAAATCAACTCGTTTATGAATTTCCAAATATGCCACAACATAATATCCCTAATGCCATCAATAAACGATCTAACCTTATTTGAAATAGTCAAGTCGTCAAGCCACTCAAACCACTCTGAAATGTTAGCGCAAACCGGAATATCAATCTCCCACCATTTGGCGAACAATGACCATAAATCGTTAGCCATGTTGCAAGCGAAGAAGATATGATTAACAGTTGCAACATCATCCATGCAAATAGGGCATAAGAGTAACCTACATCGATATCACTTTTATCCAAGCTAACTCTAGTAGGAAGTTTGTTAAGCATTAACCTCCAAATGAACACATTGACTTTGCTAGGAATGAGGCGATTCCAACGAGTGGCAGCAGAAGCAACATCTAGGATATTAGAGTCAATCAAGGTACGAGCAGAAGTAACCGAGTACCCGTTGGAGACATCTAACGACCACAACCAAGAATCGTTGGAATCCGATAGAGCGATGTCTTGAGTTAAAGAAATGGGATCATTAAACTACGACATCTCCACACCTCCTCTCGGGGGCCTTCTAAAGACAGAAAACCAATCAGGTCTGACTATGCGGTCTGCAATGGAGCAATCCTTAACCATCTCAAGTTGGTAAATGCAAGGGAATTGCAATTTAAACGGCTGATTACCACACCAAATATCTTCCTAAAAACGACAAGAAACGCCGTTTCCTATCTTTCTAACGCACAAGGAAAGCAAGTCGATGCCTCTCAGCTTCAGACGTTTAATAGAAGACAAAATACCGCTCCATGGACTGTAACAAGAATTGTAAAAAGAATCCTCCATGATGCCTCCATGCAATCCATGAAGTTTCTTTATGAGTCGCACCCATAAGTCAAGAGAGTTACATAAGAATCTCCAAATCCATTTGAAAAGAAGCCCTAAGTTCAACCCGTAAATGCTTCTTATGCCAAGACCTCCAAAATTTTTGTTTGCTAAGCATTTCTTCCATTTCACCCAAGTCATCTTTTTCTCTTCTAAATCTCCACCAATGAAGAAATTATTACGCATAGATTCCAGCTTCTTTTGGATGGAAACAGGCATCACATAAATCGACATATAGTATGTAGGGAGATTACCAAGAACCGACTTGATTAGGGATAGCCGGCCTCCAACAAATAACAAACGGGCTTTCCAAGGAGAGAGTTTAGAAGAGAACTTATGTATAATGTCATTCCAGTTAGAGCATCTAGACATGTTACATCCGATAAGGACCCCGAGGTATTTCAAAGGGAATTTATCAGCTTTACAACCAATGGCATCGGCCATATTGGAAACCTCTCCATCTGAAACTCCAACGCCTGAGATATTACATTTGTTAACATAAATTTTCAGGACAGAAATTAAGTAAAAGCATCAAAGCATACAAATCAGATTATGAGCATTCGCGCTTGACCATTCGCTAAAAAAAATCACATCGTCGGCATAAATAAGATGAGAGATGTTCATGCTATCATTCCCAATAGAAACACCTTTGAATAGGCCCATCGACTTAGCCTTACAAGTGAGAACGTGCAATCCTTCCATAGCAAGAATGAAGAGAAAAGGAGATAACGGATCTCCTTGCCTTAGACCCCTATGAATTTCGAATTCACAAGTAGGAGAGCCATTAACAAGGATAGAAGCTTGAGCATTACGAAGGCAACCAAAGATCCACGTACACCAGTTGATGCCAAAACCAAGCTTAGCCATAACCAATTCCAAAAATCCCAGCTCAAGGAGTCAAAAGCTATCTCAAAATCCAATTTAAAGACCATAAGAGATTTCTTACATTTATGAGTCCATGCTATAACTTCATCAAGATAAGAGGACCATCAAGAATATTTCTACCCTTGATAAATGCAGATTGTTCAGGACTAATACAGCTCCCAATCACCTTACTAAGTCTATTAGCAAGGAGTTTACCAATAATTATGTATTGGCATCCTATAAGACTGATAGGAGGAAAATCCGAAACGAACTTAGCATTAGAAACTTTCGAGATTAGTGCAATAAAAGAAGAATTGCAGCCTTTAGGGAAGTAGCTTGTACGAAAAAATTCATGCACAAATCGAGAAACATCCTCTTCGATAAGATCCCAAAAAGAAGTGATGAATTTAAAAGTGAAACCGTCCGGACCTAGGGCACGATCTCTACCACAATCCCACACAGCTTTTTTGATTTCAACACGAGAAAATTAGTGTTCAAGGTAGTCACTTTGTCTGGAAGAAAGACAATTAGGCATTTCACCATCTAACGACGGAAGAATTCCATGAGAACGTTGAAATCTTTTACTGAAATGGCCAAAAAATTCAGCTTTAACATTAGTTGGGTCTTTAATCCAATCACCATCCTTGAAGGCACCTCTAATAGCAAGTTGCCTATGCTTTTTCTTGAAAGTGCCATGGAAAAAACTAGTATTTTCATCACCTTCTATAGCCCATTTGATCTTGGCTTTTTGAGCTATGTCTTTGGCTTCGAGACGGTCAATGTCCCCCAGAATCTTAATGGATTCTCTTCGCGAAATGAGATCATCATCTGAAACGTTGCATTGATCAATCTTAGCATCAATGACAGAAAGCCGCATTTTGATGCTCTTTTTTAATTTTGTTAGATTCAGCTTTTTTAGAAGAAACCCATTCACGAATAGTAAGTTTTAGATGCTGCAATTCTTTCTTAAATGAAATAAGACCATTGGCTTCATCAATACCATCATTATTCCATGTATCAGCTACCATGTCTCGAAAACCATCCATTTCCATCCACGAATGAAAGAACCGAAAAGGAGTATGACCATAATCAACCTCGAATTCTTTGAGAAGAATAGGGCGAAGATCAAGGGTACCTTTTTCCAAAACGATACCAATAACGTGAGGAAAATCTTCATGGAAACTCTCCGAAACCAGAAACCTATCAAGCTTACTCATTTTATTTATAAATTAAAAACTAAAACATAGATAATTAAAAGCATAAGCGTACGCATGCATAAAAAACTAAAACATGATTCGAGCTTTTATATAGCTTTGTAATTGTTGATGAATTCTTCTTTCTCCTAATGCTACTCAACAATTCTTCTCTAGATGCCTTCTAGTTGTTTGCAACAAGCGTATCTGCTTCAGTGGTCATTAGAAGAGTATGCAAATCGTAACTATTAAGGGGCTGCTCTTATGGCAATGAATGCACCCTCATCATTTTTGTACCACGGCTACGCATTTGCTAAAGATACCGAGTCAACTCGGTCAACAAATTGTTCGCTAGTGTGACATCCGCTGCAAGTTCACTCCGTACTCACCTAAGGATAGTTCATCTCACTTCATTTGATTCGTTTGCCATAGGTGTTACTTATAGAGTTGGGTTGGGGGGGGGGGGGGGGGGGAGGTTAATTTAAAAAAAGGAAATAAAAAAGTTTGAAATTTTAAAAAACAACATTTGCTTTTAAAAGGTAAGTTTTTTTTTTTTTTTTTTTTTCGTCTTGATGTTCGCCGCTGGAACGGCGATAACTCCTTTGACGAGCAACCATGGTGTCGTGCCGAAGCATCGGCGGCGCCAAAATGCATGCCAACTCGGATTTGGCGAGGGTGTCATCCATGATACCTAAAGCTATAAGTTTGAAAAAACTCCACTAAAATGATAGTTATTTTATAAACAACTCCGCTTCATCATCATATTTACCATTTATGATCGTCATTTATTATTTTTATAATATGGATCGAAAATCCACATCAATATAATCAAAAAGCGATTGAACATCTTCATCTTTATTATCATCGACCTTTCTAATTTCGATAATCAACATCAACACCATCTATAATAGCGTCATCGATAATCAACATCATCACCATCGATAATCACGTTATTAGAAACGTTCTGATAACTGCAAAAACCCGTTTTTTAAATTTGATACTTATAATTTCAATAATAGTCGTTGCAATGCGTTAATTTAAAGGATTATTTTTTTATTTTAAACAAAATACGATTAGAAAACATAAAATTTACCTGTCATGATTGATGTTGGTGGATCAATTAGGAAGATAGTGCAAAAAAGTAAAACATTTAAACTGATGTACAAAAGCGAATATTGCATTATTCATGCCTTTTCGCATCCTTTATTTTTCGATTTTTGAAATTAAGAAATCTTTTATATAATAAAAAAAAAAAACCCTTATCGAGAATTTTTCATTTCAAAAAAATCAATTCATACATTATTTAGTAATAATTGTATTTAAAAAAATTATTTTCTTATTAGGTAACATTTTATATTTATCCATAATACAAGTAGAAGATAAATACAAAAAATATAGATAAGATACAATTAACACAAGTAGAAGATAATACAAAAAATATATATAAGATACAATTAATAATAGGATTAAAATTTTTAAATAATTATCTTTAATAATAAAAAACTATAATTAAACATTATAAATCAAACAAAACAAAGATTAAATTATTTGTTTTTTAATAAATAAAAATATATTATTTAAAAAAAATTTAAAAACGCGCGCGTGCGCAGATATTATAACTAGTATGTTAATATAATATTTTCTAATTAAATGCATAGAGATTTATACAATTATTCGGTTATTATCTTTTATATAATAAGAGAATATACTAATGAAAATTTAATTCTTAAGGAGTTTTCAGTTGAACGAATGGAAGCACTCGGGTTTGCAACGTAAAAAAAAAAAAAAAAAAAAAAAAAAAAAAAAAAAAAAAAAAAGATTCTATTGATTAAAAAATAAAATTAGCTTTAATTTAGTCAAACTCATCTAGCAAAATAATATGTATAAAAACGCTTATGTATTAGTAAAAAACTAAATAATAATAATAATAAAAGTTTAGTTATTAAATTTTAAATAAATTACATGAAATTAAGTAAGCTATTAGTTTTCATTTTTTTATAATAACTTTATAAATTTAATAAGTATCTAAACATACCCTCTCAAGTCTTTATATATATATGAGCTTTCTTACTAGAACCATTTTATCTGCGAGAACTGAGAGAACCACAAAAAACATACATGCACTCCTTTTAAAATAAAATAAAAATACATGCAAATCATCAATAATGGTAAGCATCCACCTATGTTCTTCAATATCATTATGAACTCATCCTCTTTTTTCACAAAAACCTTACACACGGTCGCAATATTGTCGTTGCACGTCTTATAAGAACATACATGCACACCTTCAAAGAAATTTTTTGTATTTCCAATTTCTTATCAAATTCTTTAGAACAACTATGTTTTTTAAAAAAACATATCTGTTGTTTTTAAAACATATGTGCAAAAATACAATTATTGAAGGCATTCATGTATGTTTTTTGTGGTTCTCTCAATTCTCGAAGTTAAAATGGTTCTCGTTTGAAAGTTACACTATATATATATATATATATATATATATATATATATATATATATATATATATATATATATATATATATATATATATATATATATATATATATATATATATATATATATACACACACACACTATTATTACTGTATACTATATCAATGTATATGCAGAGTTATAAATATCAAAGTGAAAGGACGAGTACAGGTGATATGTAAATGAATACACGAGATTGTACATATACAGACAACTCATGCTATTCCTTTTTATGAGATTATGTAAGGTGATGCGCGGTTTGCAAAACAAGCTTTACAACCTCTTATGCAGTGTACCTAATCGTCATAGAGTAGCATAGGCAAGTCCAAGAGATTAATCGTTCTCAAGAATAATAGTGAGGTAGGATCATAAAGTTTGACAAAAAGATCTAAAGAACGAAAGGGCTTTTTTTTTTTTTTTTTTTTTTTTTTTAATTATTTTAGAAAATAAGTAAATAATCACGTAATGGAGACTTGGATTTTAAACTGATACTAACCTAAAGAAAAGAAATTAAATGACAAAAAAGGTAAATTTTGTGGTACGATGGAAAAACATATTTATGTAAGGTACACTACACTTTATTATAGCCTACTTGTATCTACTGAATCTATCACACATTGATTGGCCCAACTTCTACATCCTATAACAACTAGCCTAGTGTCTTGGTCCAACTCCTATAATTAATTATTATGTATTATTTATCAAGCCCGTTTATGTCTCACAATCAAACATTGTACTAAGGTCACTTTGTGTTGCACACAAACTTGATCAAAAAACCCTAAGCGACTCAGCTACGCTAATAATAACATTATCTTAAGGGGTGTTAGTGAAAATATATTGTAAACCCCTGCTGGTTTATAGATCCCCTAGGGCGCTATTACACCACTAACCACTAGCTCGCCGGACGCTCGGGCTCCGGGTTTCAAGTTCGTCATCCTAATCGATCCTATGAACAATAAAATTGTGCCAAGATTGTATTATAGTGATCATGATAATCAGTAAACATTATGCCAAGATTGTGTTATTGTGATAATGATAATAATGAACAATAATCAGTCTCTGTATAAATACAAGTATTTGGGCTCGTCTGATGCGACAATGACAAATAAATACTATTTCCGTTCTAAAATAATTGTCTTGTTTTGAATTTTTGAAGTCTTTTATTTTCGACTTCGAGCTTAACTATTTTCTTTTGTGTTAGATATTACTCCGTATTTGATGCAAAATATATGAATGAATTGAAGTTTAAATGTATTTTTATTGATATGATAAAAGATTTAGAGTTTTGTTCAAACGTTGTGTATATTATTCTATATGTCAATTTGCATAATGTACTTAAAGGGTATTATATTTCGATATACCATGAGTAAGAATTATGGTGGGAACAGCTATCGTAAAAAGACTTTGATCAAAATCATACGAATTTACATTATAACCTGAAAATCGTAACATCCAAAACTGGTTCTACATTACTTAAAAACAAGTGGTTGGGCTCAATTCGCTTTAATAAGTACCAAAAAGCTAAAGATAAATAATGGTGGTATATTAGCTAGCAAGGTCTAGCGTGGGTGCATCGAAGCATACCGGCATAACGAGTTAGATGACCAACGGCTGAGCCTTCCTTAGCTTGGACCATATATTTTTTGAGGTTTTGATCTATTTCTGAGTGGTCACCCGATGCTACAAAGAATGCTCCGTTTAGGAACAAGTCATTCACTGATCTCCATTTCCACCTCTTCCACACGTGCCGCGGATAATGGTCTCGATGGGTTACCTGATCATGCATACTAGTAAAAATTCATTCAACGTACACCATGCACATATATACATGCTAATATATGTATAAGGTTACCTCTTTTGCATGGACGTTGTCCGGGGCCCTAAACCGGTTTCCTTGGCTGATGATGATCGGGTTCCTGCTCCCACCGATTGCATATTTTTCCCATTTGTTATAGTCATTGTTAACCACATGGAAGAATCCCCAACGACATGTTGGCATTCTTTGCACCAATCCTTTACCAAATCGGTTGAATGCTACTGTTACTTGCATTATCACATCTCCCCTATGATTGTCATTTGCACCCAACAACATCACGTCGTTGTGATGGTTGAACTTGCAGTTTGATATGGTTATAGCGGTGCTAGCCATGATTGCGTCGATCAGTCCGTCTGAACAATGGTCAAGGGACACATGATCCACCCACACCCTACTTGCACCAAATATAGAGATGCCATCTCCATCGCTAACCGTTCTAAATCCATAGTGATCTAAGGAATCCCTTATCATTCCTCCACTTTTAGGGACAATGTGGTGTATTCGAATTCCATGAATGATGATGTTGTGAACAAATTGTATGGTGATGCCTGCCCCATACGCAATGTGAACTTGAACCCCTCTACCATCAATGGTCTTGTCATGGTTCATTATAAGCTCTTGTTTAAGGGTGATGATCATAGACCTCTTAAAGATAATCCAGAGTGGTTTGTCTTGGATCACCGCATGTCGAAGGGTTCCTTTCTTTGGGTTCAACATGTCATCATCAGAGGCATCCGTTACCACATACATACAACCACCCATACCACCTGTCGTGCCTTCTCCAAAACCACGTGCACATTCTCCTAACGCTTGACGATTTTTTGCCCAACCACTTTTGCATCTCCAACATCTGTCTATCGGGTTTGTAGCCATGCATCTCGCACCCCCATTTAGCTTTCTTCTTGTAGAATTATTTATTGCCTCTAAAGACCTACGCATAAGAATTATATAGGTTAGAATCCTATTGATTTAGGAAGCTAGCTTGAATATATCCATTTACGACCAATAACCAATTAATGACTCACTCTTGGATTTGTTTGTTGAATTTGAGGATGGCCGACTCAGGATTACGATTATATGCTTCAATGGCAAACTTGGTAGCATTGTGGGCCCGCTCTTGTAAGAAATGGTCTAAATGTGCGATACCTATATCTTGTCTATATGTCCCGGCTAAAACAGTCGGGACAACGACGACAAAAGCCAATAACCCTAAAAAGGGCATGAAGTAAGTACTATCGTTGCTGCTTTTTGTCGTCGTCTTGCATGAAAAGGGAAATGGAAATAGAAACGGAATAATCACATCATAAGGGAACCACTGGACCACAGTGATTCACCTAGCTTCATGGCTACAAATAATTCTTAAAGAATCTAAATTAACTAATCTTTATTCAAGCAAGAACATTAATTTACTTATACAACCACTAATATGCATGCGGACATCCAATAAAATATCCCAAAATACAATTCTACGCCAACAGAAATGTACGGCCAAACCAAGTTACTAAACTTAGAAACATGCATGACATGTCGCTTTTTATTTTCTTGGTTAATTAGACATTATTATGTATGTTGAAATCCGAACTTTTAATCAACGACATGAGAATCTTACTTTTTTCAAACCAAAAACTAACCTCCGTACCTTTGTGGGGTTAATATAACACGAAAACTAGCTGTTATTTAACAATCATTCCATCTGCAAAGAATGAACAAAAGAAACAAAATGAGTCGTGTTTCGGTTGTCCTGATGTTTGTCATGTTCACCCTCCCCGTTATCATGGCAGGAGAAGATAAAAATCCAACGCAAAGCGCAGAACTTGACGAATTTACAAAAGAACGCGCAGAAAAAGCCGTAATAGAGGCTATGAAGTCGTATAAACCGCACCCGGAAGAAGTTACTCAAAATTTCACCGAACAAATTAGCGAGTGGGTATTTTGTTTTCCAATATCTAATCATCAACATTCTTATAACTTATCTACATAGGGATGATCTATGATCTATGAATATAATCATGCGGACTTTTGATTATGTGCAATGTTGATCAGGTGTCTATTACATTTAATAGGTCATTGTCTATGATTGATAACTTTTGTGGATTCAACTTTATTTATGTTGATGCATATGATCATAAAGATAACTTTGTAATTATTTGTAAAGGTCGCTGCAAAATGAACGAGTTCCGAGAAAGAAACTAAAAGAATCGACAAGCAGAAGATAAATGAATCAGCCGGCCAGCCGGCCGGGAGATCGAATTGAAGCATGCATGAATGATGTGGATATTACTTGGACATGTAAAGGACTATCAAATCCATGATATTTTATTGTAATGATCCATTGAATATTTTGGTCTCCAGGCGAGACATTGTATGGTAATTACTCAATGCTTTCTTTAATTTCAAGTAAATCATGCAGATTGGGATTATCATTTGGCCAGGTGGTTTAAAGCCAAAGACAAGTCCCACTTCCGCCTGAAAATTGACGCGATTATTATTACCAACATGATAGGGAGTATTTCATAATTAAGTAATTATCACGGTGAAAGAATTGGGAAATTTGCATTTCTGTGATCGAAATGACACTTATTTTAAACTTAAAATATTCCGATCATGATCATACCGGTCTCGTCCTTTTTTTATCACCGGTTTTGACCGGATAGAATGTGAAAATGATGCGATCCAGTTGCGAAGTGAAGATGACATGATAAACAAACAGATCCCCGTTCAGATCAAACCGTTTCTATACTGCAACATCCTGTGACCCATTACGAAAGTTTTAGCTGGACGCAGTAGGTCCCGCGACATTTGACAAAATTAGACTTACATTTCGTGATGGCGGTATACAGTTGTGAATGGAAAGAAACCATACAAGAACAAATAACAAAGGAATTTTGATAAACCCTTGAAGGGCGCCCAATTCGAGACTTCAAGAGAAACACTATTTTTAATTCAATTTATCATAATTGCCTGGAACATAAAACTATTACAATTATTTACAGTCTAAGAGCACAAGGTGCAAAGGCAAGCTTCACCCTCTTCATTCGGGCCCTACCATGCCACATCACCAAAACACCTCAACTTCAACTAACCACAACCCCCCCCCCCCCCTCACAAAACAACAAACCTTAACTTCCCCATTAGGGCCCCACCTCTTACACATTTATTTTTTTATTCATTTCATTAAATAAATTAAATTCATTTCACAAATAATAAAAAATAACAAAACATATTAATTTTATTTCATCAAATAAAAGAAGTTACAATACGGAAAAAAAAAAACATACGATTTGCGAAAAAAAAAAACATGCGATACGGCACGAAAGTAAATAAACCGATAAATACGATATGCAACATCATCAATAATTTATAAAGCCTTATAATTATCGATGAGTGCTGACTTTTCTTTCCAAACTTGCAATACTTGTTCCCTGACCATTCTCAAAGCGACTTGAAGTTCCAAATCTGTTTCATCATTTCTTAAAAGGGTTTGTACACCGACCATGACTATTGGATGGTCTTGAGGTAGCTCACGTAACCTTTCGACCTCTGGAGCACGAGACTCCATCTGTCGAATAATTCGAGCTATCTCACCCAACAAGTTGTTAATCAACTTAAGTTCATTTTCTTGTTCATTGCGCAATCGGGTAAGTATTCTTCTTTGCACCTCAGCTGGTTGGTTAGCCATAGTGTATGTGTGGAATTTAGTTTCAATTGTTTGATAATAAGAAGTTGAGTAAAGCTGGTATTTATACTGAAACTAGCCGTTAGATATTTTTATTGGAGAAACTAGCCGTTAAGCATTTTATTCAAACTAAAACGTACACTGACATAACATCACAAACGAAACGGAAATACTTAACATAAACCAACAAACGATACAATAATACAAATGCGATTAATTGATAAATCGGTTCCAGATGGTGTTGCTCTTCAAAATCAACCAAACTTGAAAATATTTGAAATCTCTCCCATCATGGCGTTCTTTGTAAACATTCAACGCATCTTCAACACGATCATCTGGCTCACGTGTCGGTTGCAAAAAGGTCCTTCATTGGCATGGAATTCGTGAACGTTTTGCCACATCTCGGCTAGCCAGCATTCTTCATCAATAGACCAACGAGTTGCCATTGTGAATTTTTTTGAAAGTGAAGTGTGTGCAAAGTTGTATGATAATGTATGGTTTATATAGGAGTCTATAAACATTTAGGATTCAAAACCTGGGCGGGATAATATTCAAATTTCAAAATATTCAAACTTCTTGAATTCAAATTCAAATAAATGGGCGGGTAAACGTTTAACATTTGAATTCAAACGTTTAAAATACATAAGAGAAGTACATATGATACATAATTAGTTAACATAAAGTACATAAAAGAAATCCACCATTACTCATCGAATCTGTCCCATGCGAACGTGTTTCTCAGAGCGAACCACACATGTTGATATTTAATCCCTTTACCATATCGTTCATGATAAATACGGTTTGCATTGCTGAGACGATTAGGGTCTGCACTTGTACGCTCCAACTCTTTGTAAATAGAATTATACCTACGACATTCAAGGTTCATTCTGTTCCATTGAGCCGTAATACTATTTTTATTACGGTCCTGACCTTCTGTCTGATTGTTGAACCTTTGTGTAACTGCATTCCAAAAAGAACGTTCATTCACAAGTTCTTCAGAATCGTGAACTTCAAGCCATACAGTTGCTAGCAACCGTTCTTCTTCCACTGACCAACGATTAGCCATTGTAAAACTGAATGGTAAATATTGAAGTGTGTCCAAAACTGAATGGTATAATATGGTATTAATAGGGGTTTTTTGAAAGCGGGATAATTTTCAAAATTTGAATTCAAATTGAAAGCGGGATATTTTCAAAATTTGAATTCAAATTCAAAACGGGATAATTGCAAACATTTGAATTCAAATTCAAAATGGGCAAATTGCAAAAATTTGAATTGAAACCAGAGAGCGGGATACTTCCAAAAATCCTTCTATAAATACGTATCCAAAATCTGAAAACACACACAATTCCCACAATCATCAAACAATTCTCCTTTCTTCTTCCAGAAAAATGTCTCACAACGCATCACCTCAAAACAATTCCCAACAAAACACACCGCCGGAAGATATATTTCCGGTGTTTCGGTACGACAACCCACCACCTCCAACTCCACCAGAAGTTATGTTTCCACCTCAAAACAATTCCCAACAAAACACACCGCCGGAAGATATATTTCCGGTGTTTCAGTACGACAACCCACCACCTCCAACTCCACCAGAAGTTATGTTTCCACCGCCAAACAACCAACAACCAAACAATCAACCTGCAAACCAGCCCATCATTCGTCAATTGACTGAGCAAGAACAGTATGAGCTGGATATGGAAGTGCTACGGAGTATGAAGCTGAACAAGCCCGTCAGGAAAGGGAGCGTGAGGTGTACCTTAAAGGAAAACAAGAGCGCAGGAACAGAAGAGCCGAATGGCATTGGGCTCAGGGACTTCCACCTGTCCCATCCAGTGAGGACGACTCAAGTGCCTCTTACTCGAGTCAGGAGGGATACGTGTCGGATGATTCATTTTATTGAATCATAGTTTTTATTATCGTATGGTTGTTATACACATACATTTTACATATCACTATTCAAAGTTTAAAAAAAAAAGAAAAAAGAAAGGAAACAGAAATCTTATCAGATTTTCACCTCGCCGTCCCAACGGGGAGTTTGCCTACGGCGAAGAACGGAGAGAACCATACGGTGTGGCGGCGAGCAACGGCTCGCCGTTGTCAGTGCCACCTCGGACGGTGAGGCCTGCTTCCCCGTCTGCACCTTGTGCTCTAAGGAAGTCTTACAGAGAAAGCTAAGAATTTCTATTAAAACAAAATTAAGGAACCAAAAATAACTCTTAAAGTCTAAACAAATCTCTAGCAAAAATTAGAAAAAATGCATATATTAAAAAATAGATTACGACAACTATAAGTTGTTGTTTTTTACCCCTCAATCTTCTCGAATCAGTAAACACTTGACTTCACATGTTGAATGAAGAATCGGCGGTTAAACCAGAGGAGCGGGAGCTCGAACATGCTCTGCATCATTTCCTACAAAAACTTATAATAAAAATTTTAATAAAGTATTTATGTTTGCGGTCCCATAAATACGTGTTTATTTGCTCTTACTTTTTTTCCGGGAATTACTTTCGACTTGTCATTTCAAACTTTGTTTCTCGAAACCCAAAGAATCCTCTTCATTTGAATACCAGTTTATTTGACATCAAATTTTCCCACCTTAATTTATCATGTTTTACGAAGGCATTCATAAGCGCTACTCAATACTATATATCTACAAACAAAAAGCCGAAACTTTCGAAAGTAAGTGTTAGAGTTCAAAGAAACTACATAGCTCAACGACATAGTTCATCTTAGCCCTTGAATTTCTTCATGGTTTTATCAGCAACACTTTTAGGTCACTAAGTTTATTCCAGCAAAATGGTAAGATGTATTTAGGAACTTGGTCTGCCATTTTGCACATGTATAAATATGGTTGATTTCAATATAGAATGATCCCTATTGCCCTTTAATCATTTACAATGATCATGATCTACTTAGTTGGAGGTGTTTCTCAGGATTTGACTTTCAAGTTGATCATGTTTCAACACCATAGGGCATCTTTTTTATTTGTCTCCATATTTCAATGAAGAAAATAAAACCAACTAATAATTGTGTGATCGGATACCGTCTTTCTTCCTTTCAATCACTCCCCAATGTCATCCATAAAAGCATCTTATCTTCTCCAAGGCATGTGGAGATGTTATGAGTTTTTATGTGACGAGATGGATTTACTTATAGTGCAAAGTATCGGGATTGTAATTTTAATGTAATGCGAATATATTACGAGAACCTGTTACGAATGTATTACGAATTTATTGTTATTTTTTTTATCTATGTTTTCATGATTTTCCTATGTATTTCATTTGAAACTACATGTATGAATAAATGTGACCATTTGCATTCTTTCATCTTGGGATGATTATGCGGTTTGGCTTGGTGTATAAATACCTCTCATTATTTTCTCTATTAAACATCATCGTTCTACTATCAATCGTCATTGTTAAATAAATTATCATGTCTTCAAAAAATGATGTCTAATACCAAAAAAATAAGAAACAACGTTTATATGTAGTAGGCACCTCCGGTTCAAGATCTCCTTCTTGTAGGGGTTTGGTGGTCACCCGCATGGCTCATAAACATGCACAACGGAAAATAAACAGAAAAGTTCCATGCAGCCGAAACCCTAATTAGTTAGATCTCCAAATTAGTAATATAACCTAACTAACACATAATAAGGGCGTTTATAGAAGACATAATTGTTAATCCTGAACCGCGTAAGCTTTTTGACATTTCTTTTGACACGCAGAAGGCCTTCTTCTTGATCTTGATGCTTCACGATCACCTTCAGGGTTTCTTGGAGAAAACCACCACTTGGACTGCGTTATGTCCACCAGTATTGCACAGGTAGAACTAGGGCTACAATCATATGCAAGTTGATGAGTACGAAATCGGGTAAAATCCTAGTCGATAGCAATCGACTAGGAAGAGTTGACTATGTGATCGACTTAAGGGACAGACGACCAAAGGGATTTATCTCTTCGGTTGGTTCAGTCGATCGCACATAATAGAGGAGGGAGAGAGATTTTTAGAGTTAAAGGATTTGTTATGAGGTTTCCTTGGAAGGCCTTTGTAACAACATACTAAAAAATAATAGTTTCTAGTTATGTCGATTTTCGACAATCTAGTTTTGTTTTTTTGGATGGTTTCACAAAATTTCATATTCTGGTAACGATGTTATTGTTGTGGCCAAATTGTATTTTGAAGGTCTACGAAAGAGTTAAATGAATTCATAAAGGCGAATGACAGAGTTCATGTTGGTCATTATAAAGATTCTATGTGTATTTGATGTATAGTAGATTACAATGAGAAGATGGATGACGTGTTTTTTTTTCTTTCTCGTTTCTGGATGAATGTGATTTCTCATTTACCTTTATGGCATAGATGAAGGAAATTATTTGTTTATTTCTCTTAATCCAGAATATTCCAACTCCAAACCTAATAATGCCCATCCTCGTCTCTATCATCCTCTGTCATGGGAGGGGTGATGATTGGACTCAATATATTGGTTTTGGACGCACTAATATTTTTAGTGGCGGTCTCGTGATAAAGATTTTCAAATGCATGTTGAGAATCCAAAGGTATCGGTAGAAGACACTTTGTTCATGCAATAGATGTATTACGAAGACGTTGCAAATGTAATGTTTGACAAACTTGTAATTAATTCAATAATTGTATTATGAAGATGTGAAAGCACTAAGATATTTTTTAATGGATGCTTTATTGTTTAATGGTTGAATTCGCAAATACAAATCATATTCTCATTGTTTTTATTTTATTCTCTTCTTATTTTGTGCTTTTATGATTTCTAAATGGTTCGTTTCCTCCTCCCAGAT